>CM033733.1:2045415-2380505 GCA_019671005.1 Hibiscus mutabilis
AAGTGAAAATGGAGCGTAAAGTCTGGGTTTCTTTTGGTGGGGTTTTGAATTCTCCCCTTTAATCACTTTCCGGAGCTCCGATTTGGGATTTGTGTTGCGGAATTGGGAATTGGATTGTCAGTGTTTATAGTTTTGGGCCTTATTGACTCAGGTATTCGAGTTTAGCTTCAGTCGTATTAAATTTGGTTGGACTATTTTTAGAGGCATAAAGTCAAAAAAAAATATTTTAATATTTGACTGAATAGTCATTTTAGTTTATAAAGTAATTTAAGTCTCAATATTTTATTTTGGGTTAAAATAGTCTTTCTACATATGAAAACTGATAGCCAACTAATGTAAATGCCTTGAAATGAAGTGACAAAACTATATGACAGTGCACACTGATATGACAGCATCATATAGATAAATGTATTGACTTGAAAAACATTACAACAATCAGAAATAGTTTTATAAAATTATATAAAATATAAAATTATTTTTTCTCCTGACTTATCATTCTGTCAAGTTATTTCAAATTGTTTACCATCAACTTTCTAACAATTTTCATCCACAGAGGGACTATTTTGACCCAAAATAAAACGTTGAGGGTTGAATTGCTCTAAAAAAAATTAGGGGCCAAAGTGACTATTCAGTCAAACGTTGGAGGTATTTTTTTTATTTTATGTCTTTTTAAAATTTTAGTGATACTTTAAATATAGGCGGAGTGCTTTACATTTAAGGTTTAAGAATTTAGTTTAGAGTTTAAAGTTTATGAGTTTAGGTTCAGAGGTTTAGTATTTAAGGATTGTGATTATAATTTAGCGTTTAGGGTTATAATTTAAGATTTAGAGGTTAGGGGTAGGTTTTAACCTATTAACCTTAAATTTTAACACTAAACCTTAAATTCTAACCACAACACTTAAATTCTAAATACCTAAACTTAAACCCCTAAATCTTAAACCCTAAATCTAATACGCTTATAGAAACTAAAAGTTTTCACCGCCAGTGCATGGTATAATTACCTGTTAATAATATTGATATCTCTTTATTCAAAATTCAAATTATGTTATTTTTTTCATTGTTTAAAGTTTGAACTAGAGGTGATAATGAGCCTGACTGGCTCGCAAGCTAATCGGGCTCGACTCGGTCAAAGCTTGCCCGACTCGAGCTCGGGCTAGGCTCGAGACCTTAACAAGCCGAGTCGAGCCGAGCTGACCCAAGCTTGGCTCGAAAAGCTCGTGAACAAGCTCGAAATATATATATATATATATACACACACACACTCCATATACACTTATATGTTTCAGTGTTGTTAACTTGTTATCATGGTTAAATACTTTAAATTTCCTTCTCCTTGTGGACTTGTATAATTTAAAAAATGTACTATGGTTACTTACGGACTTCAAAAATAAATAATATCTTTTCCCAAACATGTTTTCACATATTATTTTTCAAAACTTCAAAAAATATATTTAAAAACAATTTAAGGAAAGCAACAAGCCGAGCCGAGCCCGAGCCTCGAGCTAA
Source organism: Hibiscus mutabilis (assembly GCA_019671005.1). Classification (NCBI taxonomy): domain Eukaryota; kingdom Viridiplantae; phylum Streptophyta; class Magnoliopsida; order Malvales; family Malvaceae; genus Hibiscus; species Hibiscus mutabilis. Next base: position 2,046,922 of record CM033733.1, read on the forward strand.
GCCGAGCTCAAACTGTCCAATTCGTGCTCGAGCTCAACGAGCCTCGAACCTTAACTGAACTCAATAATACTATTTTCGAGCCGAGCCCGAGCCTGCTCGGCTCGTTATCACCCCTAGTTCGAACCGCACTCTTTACCCAATTATTAAAAAAGCAATGAGATGCAAACACATTGGTTATTCAACCACACATCACATAACCATAAGCTCGTAAACATTTCAGAAAATGATTTTTTGGATTCGATGTAAATAAATAAATTATTTATAGAGATGTAGTTGTATGTGCTAACAAAAGTGTCTGCTTTAGGGGTGTTTATCGAGCGAGTCGATCGCGAGTTGAGTAGTGCTCGACTCGTTACTCGTTAAGTTCGATAAAATTTTGCTTGACTGGTGCTCATTAAAAAATTAGTTGCTGGACTCAGCTCGTTGCTCGTTAAGCTCGTCAAAATTTTGACCTTGTTTTTTTAAACATATGTAAAATCTAATGATACTATTCGAGCTTAATATAAACATAGAAATTTAGGAAAAAACGTGAGGTTTGAGGAGATAAATAAACGAACTTGTCATGATAGAGTTAGAGATGAAGTCGATATTCGAGTGTGAGATTCTTTTTAGTTTCTCAACAATCTTCAATGAACAACAAATGAGAGAATGCCTTAGAAATTTCGGGGTTTTAACATTCAATCGTATTTTTATATGATAAGTGGAAACTATAGATTTTTTCCTTTTTCTACTTTTATACTAAAGTAATAATAAAAGAAAAAAGAAAGGCTCATTATCATAATTTAATTTCTCATTAATACAAATTAACTTTTTTAATTTTCAGAAAATACAAAATGTTTTGGAAATTTGAAACCAAAATTTTATGAGTAAATTACCTAGAAATTCACTGAACTTTTCTAGAGTTTTTAATTAGATTTAAATTTCTTAGAACATAATTTTGTAAGGTAGCCACCAAAAAATCGTAAAAGAATTTATACAAAAATAATGAGCTGCTCATAAACTTATCGAGTCGAGTTGGGCCTTCTCGACTTAACTCGCTAAAATTTCGAGTCGAGCATTAATCGAGTTTTGACCGAGTCGAACTCGAATTGTTTGCGAGCTGCTCAACCCAACAAGCACCCTTAGTTTGTTCGTTCTGATGAGATTATCGGTCTTGCACTATCCTTCGAGCAAGTGATCTTAACTTCTCATATGTGATTTATCTAACCACTTTCGAAGGCTTTATGTCTCGGTGGACAAAGTGTGCTTTGCGAGGAAGACAAATCAAACCTACGAATGCCTGCATTAAAGAGAAGAATTTCTAACTGCATGTTAAATAAATCGGGCTTAAATGAATAAGGTTATTTTGTTCGTTTGTTTATTTTTGAAGTTGTTAATGTTTGATTCGTGTTCGTTTTTAATCTTTTAATTTCATGTTCGAACTCAATTTGTTTATTATATGGTGTGTTCGGGCTCAATTCGTTTAGTGTCCGCGAACATGTTCGTTTAGCGTCCGTAAATATGTTCGTTTAACGTTCGTGAATATAAGTGGCTAGATGTAAATAAGTTAACAGTTCATGACACTTTATTGAACTTTATGTTCATTTACACCCCTAAAGACATAGTACAGACAAAATAATTATTTGAAGTTCAACTGTACTGACAAAATATGGAAAGTGATTTAACTTTTTTTCAGAAAATCTACAAGGAATCCACCGTCCATATAGATGATTCAAATAACACCATTGTTATAGTAAGACTGATAATAAACAACATATATGGACACAGAAAGGTTAAATTAATCTCACAATACCTTCGCAATCAATCTATATGTGAATATACTCGTTTACATCCATTTTAATGATTTGTTATAAGAATATTGTGGTAAACTCATGAGTTAGAACACATGTAAATCAATAACATAAGAGACAATTAAACTTCATTAATACAAATAAATTGATGGAAGTATTGTTGATAGAATAATAGTTATAACTGAGAGAAAATGATGTTAACTGAGAGTTTTAACCACTTGCTCTAGAGATCAGGATGTTTCAAATGAAGATAAGGTCAAGTAAATTGAGGTAAACCCAATCTCAAGCACTTTTTATCTAGGGGTGGCAAACGAGTCATTCGATTCGGGTCATTTCAGGTCTGATTATATTCGATTTAAGTTCAGTTCAGGTCGGTTCTGATTTTCAATTTAGTTCGGGTATATGGCGATTTCAGTTCAGCTATCGGGTTGGGTAGGTTGATTTTCAGTTCGATTGACTTTCGGTTCAATTAATATCGGATCGATTATTTTTGGGTCGGGTCAATATGGGTTAATAGGAGATCGATCATTTTTAGTCGGGTTTTCAGGCCGAGTTAGGTTTTTACACCCTATATATCCCTTTATATAGCATGTATAACAATTCATATCTCATCTTTCTTTTTTATTTTAATATCTTTTCTTTATTTCGGGTTGCCTTCAGTTCGGGTGAAATTAGTTCGGGTTCATTCGGTTCGGTCGAAAATCGGTTTGGGTCTATTTTCGGTTCAACTAAAATTTGGGTCGTTTTGATTCGATTCAGTTTGTTTCAGGTCAAATTCGGGTTATCTTTGTTTAGATCTCGGGTCAGGTTTGTCAGGTCTACTTTTATCACCAATAAATGAATTAATAATTGTATAAAAATTAATTTTCTAACCTAGTTCTCATGCAAAATAGTGAGAATCAGCCATTTCAATTTTCACTTATATGTGTGAGATTATGGTAGTATATATTTTTTCACATTAGTAAAAAAATAAAAAATTACTTAAATTCATCAATAATAAAAAAAATACATTTGTTTGAACTCATTGAGTGAACTTCAATTAAATATCTTAAGTATTTTTGTTACTTTGTAAATTGCAGTGAAATGAAACAATATAAATTTGTGAATATTAGTTTCGTAATGCAACTTCGAGGGATTGTAATTTTTTTTTTCAAACAAGAGACGCAAAATACAATGACAATTGGTATTAGAACAAAAAAACAATTTCATCTAAAACAGACTTTTTATTGAGCCAAAGTATTTACTATCTCTATTTGTATTATTATACACTTGCAAGAATAAAAAATTAGCTATGATCTATTTTGGAATCTATTTAAGATTTATTATTTTTTATGTTAGAAACCTTAAGAGTCTTCCAATTTTTAATTGTGAATTGTTAAATGAAGTTAAAAAGAATGAGGAAATCGAATTCTTATTTTTAATATCATGTTCGAACTCAGTTATTTTATTATTTTGTGTTCGGACTCAGTTCGTTTAACGTTTACAAACATATTTGTTTAGCGTTTGTGAACAAGTTTATTTAATATTCTCGAACATAAGTGACTAAGTGCAATTTCAATAGATTTTTTAAAATAAAGGAAACAAAATATTAACAATTGGTATCAAAAGTAAAAAGATAACTTCATCCTAAGACAAACTTTTTACAAGGCCAAAGTAATCAACGTCTCTATTCATTTTACTATTAACTTGTAAGAGTATATCACCTCTTTTGAAATATATTTAAGATTTATCATATAATTTAATAGCAAAAATTTTGCATAATCTTAATTTGTCATTTACAAGCCTATCAAAGTTGCTCATTATTCTTAAAAATTTGATAGATCTTAAGTGTTTATTATTGGATTATATTATAAATTTCAAATGAGTTCTAAAAGAGTTGATATACAATCTTTTAATCTTACAAATTCATAGTAAAATAAATAAAGACAATTACTACTTTGATTCAATATAAAGTCTGTCTTATGGTAAAATTATATTTTAGAAGCGTTAAAGTTCTTGAATCTCATAAAAAAATAGGTACCACCATATTTTGCGTCATTTGAAAGAAAAATTTGCAGTCACTCTCTTTACGGAATTGCATTAGGAAATTAATATCAATGTAATATAATGATTTGATTTCACTATATTTTACAAAAAATAAGTGACTTGGAAAGATTTGAGATATTTTGTTGTAGTTCATTTAAGAATATCGAAGTATTAGAACTGTGTAAAATTAACAACATTAGTAAGGAGTTCAAAGTTTTTCAATTGTGATTCATTGAATAAAGTTACAAATGAGAAAATCGAATTATCTGAACTGAAAAGTTATTTCTTTAACTTGTCTGCAAAATTTAAAATTTACCAGTCAATCGTCAAGGTATTTTCTTTTTCTGATGGAGATTGAAGTATCTAAATATCCTTTGTAGGAGAAATAGATGATTTAATGATTTGATTTGGTGTGATAAACTATTAAGAACACTTATCTTTTGAAATTTAAATCCGCCCATTCATCTTTTGGTAAGTATATCCTTGTGTCATGGATGAATTTAAATTATTCTATTTGATCACTTTTATATTATAATTAGAGATTATCCTTAGATTAGGCAGCAGGTTGAAAAATTATATCTACACCCTGCTATGCAATTCATTGGATGGTGATAAAATTTATTGCAGAAGAATCAGTTCGTTTCTGATTTTTTTATTGGTGCCTTTTTATCATACTTTTCTTCAAAATAAGATCGTAATCAAGATTGATATAAATATTTAAAACACGATTGTGTTTGTGTTTTATTTTTCGTAATTTCGGATGTTATTGCATTAATTACTATTACTATGGGAATTTAAAATACAATTACAAAATGAAACACATTTCTTCCCTCTTCTCTATTTCTCATATGACTATCTCTTTCTCTATTTCAAAAAATAATTTTTTTCACACTATTTATAGAGTTTTGTGGTCATTGGATTGTTCACACAGTTCAATATCTTAACATTATTCTTACGAATATCTAGATTTTTCTATGGATAATTCTAGATATAATATTAAATATTATAAATATCTAGATTGTTTTATAGATATTTATAGACTCATGCTTTTAGTATTGTTTTAATAAATATCAAAATATTTATTATGAATTAAAAATTCTAGAATGTGTAACACATATTGCTACATATCACTAATGCAACACAGCGCTACACACTATTATTCAGTATAATAATAAATTTAGTTCTTAACTTTTACACAATTTTAATTTAGTCCATCAAATTAATTAATTTCACGTGATTATTGTGTTTTAGCCAAATTCCAAAATCTTTCCTTTTCCTCACCAATCATCCTCAACTTTCATCATTTTTACAATTTTACAGAACATCTAACATCACTGCCATCCTCCATTCATCATCTTAAAAGCCACCATCCTCACCCTCGGCCCAAAAGCACTACTCATCACCATTTTCAACCTTAAACCGAACTCAACTACAAATTTAAGAACTACCCGCATGCAATGCATGAGATAAAATAAAATTTTAAAAAGAATACAAACTTAATAACAACACAGTAAATAGTGGCGAATCTATAAAGCTATCATCGGTTGGGCCAATTTAAATAGTAGTCGAAAATATATTAACATAACTTATATATATGGTTTTGAGATTTTAAAATTTCATTGTACAATAATTTTAAAATTTCCTTTATTTTCTATATCTTTGTTTAAATAAAATTGAAAATTTCCTAAAAAATAAAATTTTATCTATAACTTAATTGATTTGTCAAAAATATAAGTCCTAAAATATGAATATGAATTTGTTTATTTAACATCAACTTCTCTCGCAAGTTTCAACAATAATATCTGATAAATATATTACATTTTTATTCAATTTTAAGTTATCTTTTTCTAAAAATATTAGAGATGAGTTATAAGCTTTTAAATATAAATATATATATGGCATAATGCTAAAAAAATGCCCCTAACGTTTGACTGAATTGTCATACTTTGTCCCCTATTCTTCTTTTAAAGCAACAACGTTTCATTTTGGGTCAAAATGGCCCCTATGCGGATGAAAACTGTTAGCCAGTTGACGATAAACAGTTTGAAATGACTTGGTAGATTGACACGTCAGAACAAAAAAATATTTTATATTTTATACAATTTTATAAAATTATTTTTTGATTGATGTGTCATTCTGTAAAGTCAACATATTTGTATATATGACACTGCTATCGCGACGTGCACTGCCATGTAGGTTTGTCATATCATTTCAAGCCATTTACTGTTGGTTGACTAACGGTTTTCATCCACATAGGGGGTCATTTTGGCCCAAAATAAAACGTTGAGGGCTAAATTGCTTCAAAAAAAGAATAGAGGCCAAAATGACAATTCAGTCAAACGTTAGAGGCATTTTTTGCATTATGCCTATATATATATACTTTACTATTCAAAAAATATATTTGTATATATTTAAAATTTTAATTTTGATCTTAATTATGTTTTGTTGTTTGTATCTTATGATCATTATAAAATAGGGTAAAACCCCAACAATGCTTGGAGAAATTAATTTTTTAAAAGAATATTTAATTAATTAGTAACAAAAGTATGTTTAAATTATTTTTATTAAAAAATAATTATATAATAATTATATAATGTAACGAAAATTTAAGCAATCTCATTTTTTTCCAACTTTTTATCTTTTATTTCACTTGAATTTTATATCTGAATCTAATTCAAGACTAAAAATTAAACTAAATTTTTATATTGGGTCATTTCTTTTATTTTTACTTATCCAAAATCCAATTTACATTAATATTATACATAAACTATTAATTATTAGTTAATTATACATAAACTAAATGATATTTTTGGGGTATGGGGTGGGCCAAGGCCTATGCCCAGATCCGCCCCTGACAGTAAACCCAACTTAACAAAATCTAATTAATCTAAAACTTTAATTACAAACTTGGTTATGAGAAAAGTAATTGACTGATGAGTAATTGGTTGTTGCATGTAAAATATCCAAAGATTTGGCTTTGTCCGATTCTCTAACATGATGGATGCACGTAGAGCTATGTTCAGATTAAATGAAATTAAACCAAAGATTTTTCACCGAGAAGTAGAGTCACCTGAGTTACAATCTGAGTCGTTCTATTTTTAGTCATTGAAGATAAACAATTACTTGGAATGAGTTCTCTTCCAAACGAATAAAATTTTAAAAAATATTTTGATACACAAGCCTTTCAATTTTAGGTTTAGAGATTTAGGTTATGGTTTAGGGTTTAGGGTGTAAAATTTAAAGTTTATTGTTAGAATTTAGAGTTTAGGTGTTTTAAGCTGTTAGGGCTAGGGGTGTATGTTTTAAACAGATTGCGTATCAAAATATAACCCTAAAAATTATATCCAACCGTATGGACATTATCAAAGACAAATTTCACCTTTCATGTGAAGGTGACGCGTTTCCGGTCTAGATTTGGAAACTCGATTTTTTTAACAGTTCCCACATTTGGGTATGAGAGGGGAATTTTGCTCATAATGGTATTGAACCAACAACTTAGAAGATAGAGAATGATATCAACCGAAAACTTTTAATAACCTGCTCTAAAAATTGTTGACGGAAACTTGATTTTATTTGTTTATCTTCTACACATGAACCATTTATTGGCATAAGGAACAAATTGGTCGATGATGACTTGGTGGAGCAAATGGCACAAGGATCAGATTGTTCTTCATCAGGTGAATCTCCGCCGGCCGTGGCGACTACCGTGTATGTTGAGAAGACTGCATAAGTGTTGAATCCTCACGTTGGCAGGAATATCAAGATGTGAGTGACGGCAGCGTTCATGGATGAAAGCTCGGAACATAATAATGGAAGCCTTAACATGTTGCATCAAGAAGAGCAACAGACAAAGAAATTAGAGGATGCGAAAGCTGACTTTTAAATGAATATTAAAATGATCATGTACTCAACATGAAATTAATCATATTTATGTAGTGAGCCAAAAACATGGTTAATTGCATGTTGAGTCTATGAGAATTTTAATATTTATTTAAAAATCATTAAAAATATAATAATAATGTGTAGCAGTGTGTAGCATTAGAAATTATCTAGAAAGAGAGAGAAGTAGAGATGGTCATGAGTCGGGTTTTTGGTCGACCTGCACCCAATCCGACAATTTAACACATTCACCTGAACTCGATCCGACCCGATATTTTATGATGCTCCACCCGACTTGAATTTTAGAGTAAAAATCTGAACTTTATCCGGCCCGACATAAATAAAAAAAATCATTTTTTCATTTTTACCCGATAAATAGGGAGTTAATTGAAAAAAAATACAAATCGAGAGGGCATTATAATAATTATTCCATTTTTATTAGACAAAATAGGGAGATAATTGAAAAACATATATAAAGGATGGATATTGTAGCAATTATATCTAAATATTTAAAATAAAATTGAACTATTCTTTCGGGTTGGATCGATTAGGTATTTTCACCCTAAACCTGACCCGACACCATCCTTAAAAAAAACCTAACTCAAACCCAATTCAAAATCAAAATTTTCTTAAAAATCTAAACCCTATAAGATCGAGTCAGATCATAATTCGTCCGGTCTCAGTCAAATAAACATCCAAAGAGAAGTTGATGAATATTTAACCCCTAATTTACACGTCCAAATAATGTTCCTATAAATATATGTATTGTTGTCTAGGCGTTTTTTTTTTTTTGTAAGTAAAAAGAGAGTATAGTGAGCCATGCAAATCTCTTTAATTTTCGACAATGAGAGAATTGTGAGCTGCGCAAACCTTTTGATATATATATTTTTACTATGCGATTGATTTACTGTAATTATTGTTCTCTTATAATTCTATTAGTTTTTTTAATTATAAATATAAGTATTTTTTTATACACAAACTCTTTAAAAAAATTACACTACCCTTAGGATTTAAATTTTTTTGCTCGCTCAGCAAGAGATTACTTTATTATAATAAATTATCTCAATCGCATGTCTCATTAAAAATCTCCTTAACTTAGATCGGAGGAAAATAGTACATACAATCAAGGAGAATACAAGAGCACCGCAAATACACAACCATAACGAGAATGTCTCTGCTGTCAAAATAACACCTCACTGACAAACGATTACAAAACTAGAGACTGCCCTTTGGATCATAGCACCAACAGGAAGGAAACAAACAAAGCAACTTATTGATATACGCAAGAAATAAAACACCCTAATTTACATTAACCAACATGTGTTAGGCTTTTTTTTAAAGCGAGAGTAGAGTGAGCCGTGCAAACCTATTGTAATTTTCGACAATTAGAGACTTGTGAGCGGCTTAGACCTATATCTATTTTTATTATGCCATTGATTTACTGCTATTACCATTCTCCTATAATTCTAACAGCTTTTTTTCTTATCGTTTTTGCATGAGACAAGCATCGGAAGGAGTTGCATGGTGTGTCGGGTAGTTGCCTGAGTTGTCTGTTGTTTATTCAGACCGTGCTCACAATGTAGTAGTCAAACTGTAAGTCCTCCCTTGCTCGTCCAGTCGAAAAACGAAGAAATGGAAGAACAAGAGACGGAGGGAAAGGGAAAGACCTCTCTTGCTCATCCAGTCGAAACCTTCTCCTCCTCCAAATTTCTGTAATAATTATTATTACGCCACTCATTTAAAGTTTCAACTTACCTTTTTAGAAGTTCGATTTTTGTGACGAATATTTTCATGGCAGAACCAAAAGCGGCATGATCAGAGTAGGCCATATCCTCATCTACACGGAAGATTTTCGTTTTTTCTCTCAACCCGAACCTGAATCTGTAAGAAATTGATTTTTTTTTTGGCATGATCAAAGTAGGCATTTGCCTCCGCTTATTAAGTTATCGAAAGTTGACCATTACAATCAGCTGAATTTAGAAGACATGGACTTCATTGAAGTCAATGGTAATGGTGGAACTGTGCAATTGGTCCGACACAAATTGACTGGCCAAATTTATGAATTGAAGGTACATTTCCATGTACCAAGTTCCAACACTTTCTGTTTTTTTTCATATATTTTGTTTTGGAATTTCCCATGCTCTTTTGTTAAGCGAGAATTATCTGCTCTTGCAACGCAACATTTACTTGGTTTTAGTTCTATCACCTCTACTGTCATGTCTTATTCTGTTAGGTTATTCAAATGAATACCGAGGAGCGGCTTCGGAAGCGGATTGCAAAGGAATTGAAAATAATACAGCCCTACCGGTGTCCATATCTTGTTTCTTATCAGTCTTTCTATAACAATGACAATGGCTGCATTTCAATCATCTTGGAGTATATGGATGGTGGATCCATTGCAGATTTACTGGAAAAGGTTAAATCGATTCCCGAACCCTATCTTGCTGCAATATGTAAACAGGTTGGTGCATTTGAACTTCGAATTGATTATGGTTTGTGCTAGATGTATTCCGGTATGCCGTTCGAATTCCTTCTCTTCGATGCAGGTGCTCAAGGGTTTGATTTATCTTCACGAAGCACGTGTTATCCACCGAGACATAAAGCCTTCGAAATTGTTGATAAATCATAGAGGGGAAGCCAAGATCACGGCTTCTGTGGCGAGTGCAAAACTGATGAGCCCCATAGGAAGAGCAAACACTTTTATTGGCACATACAACTATATGTCTGTAAGTAATTTATTTATTCAAGTTAGGTTTCAAAAATAGTCTTCTTTTTTCTGGTATCTTAGCTCATTATTCTTTTTAATTTCTACCATTTGTTTCTTTTTCAGCCAGAGAGAATTGTTGAATCCGGTTATGGTACTGATGTTGACATTTGGTGCTTGGGGCTAGTGTTTCTCGAGTGTGCAACGGGTAAATTCCCGTATTCGCTGCCTAAGCAGGCGGAAGGATGGGCTAACTTTTATGAGCTTATGGAATGTATTGTTGATGGACCGTCACCCTGTGCACCTTCAGATCAGTTTTCTCCCGAGTTTTGCTCGTTTGTTTCTGCGTGTTAAGGATTATAGTTTGTGTAATTACTTGAACTTATGAGTTCATCGAGCTCAGCTATCGTTTCTCTTATCAGTTACAGCCTCCAGAAAGTGCCAGAGGAGAGAAAGTCCGCGGGAACTACTGGTAGGCAACTGTCTGCATTAATCTGTGGCTTGCACCCTTTGTTCTCAAGAAAATGGATACCAATTGAGCTTTAACATATGATATTCATGAACTGCCTTTCGTCACGATGTACGATGATCCGGAAATGGACCTATCATCCTACTTCAGCATTGCAGGATCACCGGTTGCAACCTCTTAAAAGAACTTCTCCGGTATGGTATGTCGATGCCTGGGGGTTAAGGTGTTTTAACTTCGTTATATCGAGTCGTATGGATAGCTCCTGTACTACTTCAGAGCTCTGCATTTGAAGGTAAAATTCAGGTGCATTTTTGTTGCAGGATCTCGTTGCTTACCTGTTCATAGAACTTTGTTATATCGTGACTGAAGTCGGGGACTGATCGGCTGGTTGCTCTGTGTGTATGCTTGCACCTGTGAGATAGACCTAATTTGTTAGGGTTGATTGCTGTAATCTGGTACATTGTTGAATGGATTATAAAGTTGGCAATCACCCTTTTCACAAAGATTAATAAAATTGCTTTGGCTGTTCATGAATTAGATGTACCTCGGGACTTAATTTATGCTTCAGGTCCCATCTGAAAATGTGTATTATCTGTTACAAGCCTTTTTAACATTAGAATCCCTCAGAACAAATTCGAAAGATTGCAGTTTTTCCGTTATTGAAACTTTCATCTTTTTCTCGAGAAACAAACATGGCTTGATCTAGAATAATAATAATATATGGTTTTAAGCATATGTCATTAGATGATCATAGAAGGTGATGATGGTTTGATTTTGCATGCACAACTTCCGATGCATCCCGTTCTACTTCAAATATTACGGCTTACATCTCAGGCGGAGCCAGGATTCAGGGAAATATTTGAAGGGTAAACTACAACAGTAGTCATCGAACTATGATTTTTTTCCTATTTTGGTCACCGAATTATTTTTTTGGCAAAAACATCATTAACGTTATGTTTCCTTCCTATTTTGGTCACTAAAATATTTTTTTGGCGAAAACATAACTAACGTTATGTTTTCTTCCTATTTTGGTCACCGACAGTTAGGAATTTTATTTTTTTAATTTTTCATGTCATTTCTTCTCTCTCCTCGTAAGCAATATATGTTATTTTATAATATTTTTATTCAAACTAACAGGATGGTGACATGTATCACTGCCTATTAGTGGAATAAAAGGAATGAAAAATCAAGCCTCTTATGCAGCCAAATAGATGGTGACATGTGTAACTGCCTAATAGGATGATGACACGTGTAATTGCCTATTAATCGAGTCTCTCTGGCTGCATAAGGGGCTTGATTTTTCATTCCTTTTATTCCACTAATAGACAGTGACACTGTCACCATCCTGTTAGTTTAAATAAAAATATTATAAAATAACATATATTGCTTACGAGGAGAAAGAAGAAATGACATGGAAAATTAAAAAATAAAATAAAATTCTACGTCAGCAAAACCGTTAAATTTTTAACAGCCGGTGACTAAAATAGGAAAAAAACATAACGTTAGTGATACTTTTGCCAAAAAAATAATTCGGAGACCAAAATAGTAAAGAAACCATAGTTCGACGACTACTGATGTAAAAAGAATCTTGTGGGGGGCAAGAGCCCCTCTCGTTATAACCGAAACCTGTCACTGTTACATATTGTTCTTCTCCGATGAACATGTCTACGGGTATTAATCAATGTGATTGAAACTTTAATCGATTATACTTTTAATTGGCTATAGAGATTAAGGTGCCGATTTCAGATTAAAACTCTCGTTTCACACGTACGAATCATGTGAAATATTAAAGTTCATATATTTTTCATAGGTCTAATCTAAGATACAAATAAAATTGAATTATTACTATTCAATACACCGTAAGAGAAAAAATAATTCGACAAACGGTCTTAATGTGATAAAAATATCATTAATTTTTTTAAAAAAATCTAAAAATAAATAAATACGATAATTGTATCATCTTAAAAATGTTTGTGAAATTATTTTTCACTAAAAATGTATTAAATAATAATTTGATTAAAATTGGGATTTTAAAAAAAGTAGTTAACAAAACTAGATCACGAGGGGATTTGTAAAGAAATTTTAAACCAATTGCAAGATGTGTTATGATGTGTCTTAAATGATGAGATCACTATGCCCATTAGGGTTGTTTAAAAATATTCGATCTGACTATCCAAACATAAATAATCAGATATTTACCCAAAAAAATCTTACCCGGGTCGAATATCCGACCTTCTAAAATATACATTTTCTCGGGTCGGCCCCGGGGCTCAAGAATACCTATTATCGGGTACCCGGTGACCAAGTTTTTTATTTTTTTATATATTTTAAATATAATTATTATTTAAACAAAATACCCTTACATTCACTATATTCCCAAATCAAACAACCTAATTATGCATGTAATTTCTAAGAATTATAGAATTTATATTCTAAAGTTGTTTGAGTTTAATATTTTGGATCTTAAACTCTATGATGAGAATGTATAATTCAAACTTTTATTAGTTATGAATTTTTTTATTAATAAAATAAAATGATTTAATAAAAACAAAAAAACGGGTACCTGTTACTTGAATTTTTGAGTACCCGGATTTCGCAGGTATCAGGTTAAATCAGGCCAGAACACGAGACGAAGAATCTAATACTCGGAATTTCGGGTACCCAGAAACCCGGGTAACCGATAATGAACACCCTAGCCAATATCATTGTTCTCTAATTAATTTAAATTAATAATGAGATAAATTTAAGGGGAAACTATATATTTAGTACTATAACTATGCCCGCGTTACGTTTTTGTTCTGTTTGGTACATCTGCCGGTTAAAATTAACGAAAATGGTAATGTGACTTGGGTTAATAATAGTTTTAGTCTAAAAACTTATAGAATCTATCAATTTAGTCTAAAATTCTATCAATTTAAACATTATTTTAAATTTTGGATTAAAATTTAAAATAATGTTTAAATTCCTCAATTTTTTTATTCTTCTAGTCGAACATTTTTTGGGTTTTGGAGTTTAAAAAACACGCTAGAGACAATTAAAACTTTAGAATTTGCATATCAATGGGGGCTAATGCAAGGTTCATTGGAGAACCCAAACTCCACGATCGAGATACGGAAGAGAATACGGGGGGTAAAAAAGGGATGAAATAAAATTCAATCAAAAATTAAGATGATGCTTTAAATTGAGGGTTTTGGACTAAATTGATAATATATATGTGTGTTTTGGACTAAAACTATGATTATATCAAGTATCGTCATTATCTCCATTAATATTTAGTGGTCAGATACCAAAACATAACAAAAATATAACATTGAATACTATTTTATTAAAAATAATAATTGAGATATTAAAACAGTAATGTGTGTATAGTGAAGTACTAAATATATATTGAGATAACACTCGGCGAAATTATATTTTTACAATAAATACCAGAAGTACCTAAATCATTTAGCCCCTAATGTGGTAACCAAACAGTGTTTTGCAATCATTACGCAAAAGAGTCGTTTTTTTAATAGGGGTGCCGTGGCCCACCTTATACTTAAAAATGTCCTTTAATTAATTTATAATAATATATATATTGAATTTCGGGTAAATAAAAAATAGTTTAATATATAAAATTGGTTTAATTTTTAAGTCTTAAATTAATCCAATAAATAAAACTTAAGTAAAATGGAAGGTAAAAATAGAAAAAAAACGAGGTCGTTTATTTTCATCACATTTTATAAACAAAATATTATTATTTTTAATAAAAATAATTTAAACATATTTTTTGGTACAAATTAATTAAATATTTTAAAAAATTGAATTCTTTGGACGCAGTTGGGGTTTTAGTATAATATATAATGATAAAATATAAACATCAAAATAAAATTAAAATTAAGATCAAAACTAAAATTAAAATAATATTTTTTTATAAAAAAACTTATAATTCATCTTTAATGTCTTTAGAAAATATAACTTTAAAGTTAATAAAGATTTAATACGTACGATTTATATTAGATAAATTTATACTTCTACTTATATTGATCCAACAGATAATATTTTTTTTTAGATTTGTCACTGGTTAAACCTGATAACTGTGGAGGCCGATATCTCAACAATTGTGCAAAAATACTTAAACGAATGTTTCCATTTCATTTCACGTCCAATAAAAAGATATGTATTACATTCTTTTAACAGCTTTTATATTTTAAGATAATATAAGATTAAAATGTTAATGTAAGGATAAGAAGAAAAAAAATTTAGATTTGGGTGATAAGAAAAGGTGTACTGTAAAATGAAATGTTTATCGTTAACTAGTATAATTAATATACGTTAACAAATGTTAGAACAAGTGATTAAGTCGTTATGATAAAGTCATGCGGTTGTTGGGTGTTGACTAGTATTTTTGATTTTGCTCTCTATTATGTTCTAGGTGGGCTGTATTAGGTTTGGGTGCTTTGTTTCGTTACTTTGATGCTTCTTCTTATTAGGATTATGAAAGTTTTTAACGATATACATAATTTAGGGTTTTTCTTAATAAAATTTAATTTTTCGAGAGAAAAAATATCTAATGTTTAATTGAATAGTCATTTGATCTCTATTATTCTTTTTGAAGCACTTTAACACTTAACATTTTATTTTGGGTTAAAATAACAATTCCGTGAGTGAAAACTGCTAGTTAACTAACGGTAATCATCTTGATATGACTTGGCAAAATGACATGTCAGTCAAAAAATAATTTTATATTCTATATAATTTTATAAAATTATATTTTGGCTTACATTTCATTTTGTCAAGTCGGTAACTGTCATGTTAGTGTGCAATGTTCTGTAGGTTTGTCACGCCATTTCAAGTCGTTTACCGTTAGTTGACTAATAGTTTTCATCCACATATGAGTCATTTTAGCTAAAATGAAATGGTTAAGATTAACGCGTATAAAAAAGAATATGAGTCAAAGTGACTATCCAATCAAACGTTATAAGTATTTTTTTGGTATTATGCCTATAAAAACATCTAAACTATATCTTTTTTTTTGTTTTAGGTGTCCAAATTTTTTTGGTCAAAATATATATCTGACGTTTCATTTTGTTATATTTTAAAGTTTGTCTGTTAAAAAAATTCTATCATCGAATGCATGCATGCAACGTGACATTTTTTTAATTTCATTTAACTTTTAAAAAGAAAATCATAAAAACTTTTATTTTTTTCCAAAATTACTCAAATTTCTCAATATTTTCATAAACTCTAAATCCTCAAATCTTTAAATTCATCATCTACAATCATTGAATCAACCATCACCATCCATCCGTTTCGTCACCGGACCCTACTATCGATAACCCTAATCTTTCATCGCCACAAATCGATGATCGATGTGTCAATTGAACGTTGAACAACGAACGTGAAATAAATTCACAAACGACGAACGTGACAAACAGAGGAACGATGACTGAGTTTTACGGCTCTTCCGAAGAAAAAAGAAGATTTTATTGTTGCAACAATGATGACGACATGTCCGTGGCGATAGATGATTTTGGAGTTATTTTGATAAAAAAAAATATAAGAGTTTTTTTAGAAAAAATTAAAATTTTAATTTAAAAAAATAAAAAAGAAATTAAAAACCAATCACGTGTCAAGCAATGACTGGTTGATGAATTTTTTAATGGGTCAACCTTAAAATATTAATGGAAAGAATTTTTTTTGAATAATGGCATCTGAATTTTATTAATCACCATGAAGTATAATACAATACACTACATCAAAAAGAGAAAAAAAAGAGGACAAGTCCACTAAAGTCTCTTATAATGGTGCAAAGAAAAGCAAACACTTTCATTGAGATTAGCTTACCAAATGTAATACCCCAAAATTTACAGTACTATTTAAGGGTCATTTAGTGCTAAGATAATTGCTTAAAAGCTTACTTATTGACTAAAATGACAAAAATGCAAAAGTTAGGATTTTCTCAATTATGGACTGTAGAAAAGAAATTTCTGAGGTTTTAATGTGCCATGTGATATAGAACGAGTAAAATATGATACTCACAAAAGTTGGTTAAAATCCAAGGAAAATTGGAATGGGAATTCAAGGTTAAAGTTTAGTGACCAAAATGATAAGTTTTTAAAACTTGGGTCGTACAAGTCGAAATATGAAAAGTTGAAGGACCAAAGTTGTAATTTCTTAAAATTTAGGTGTTTTATTTCATAAATAGATAGAGCACCTATTGGTGTGGACCAAATGTGGAATTACTGGTTTGATCCGATATTTCGATTATTGAGAAATCGTAGTCAAAGTTTAAGTGGAATTCGGATACCCGGGTCAAACTAAAAAATTATGAAATTTTACCATTTGATAGAGAAAGGTTATAAAAGTCATTTCCAAGTGTTGGAAATATTTTAGTTCAATTTAGGATGAATCCTATGATTTATTTTGATTAAGGAATTTATTTAGTAACCGATAAAATTCTCGAGATTTTTTGGTAAATCGGATCAAGCTAAAATTTCGAAGATGATTCCATAGACTTTGGAAGAGTTATAACATATTATTTTATGGATATTTGGAGATTTAAATGTTCGGATTAAATTTATTTGACTGAAATTGCCTAGAATGACCATTTAAAAAAAAGTTTATTGGTAAAAGGTATTTTGGTCTTTTCACCCAAAAGGGACATGTAATGAATTTTGAGATTTCTTTAATGGACGAATAGTAGTTGGTTGGAATCCAAATAAGTTTAGTTAGAATTTTACAAAATGGTAAAGTAGTAAATATGAATTCAGTTGGGGGACATTTTAGTAAATTAGAATAAAATAAATTAAAAATTCATTTTTATTTATTCAAGTGGCATAAATATATGATATATGATGATTTATTCAGTTGGCCTCAAAACTCGGTTTTAGGTAATCTTCTGAACTACAAAGTTGTTCTTCTCTTCAATCTCTATCTATTGATGTAAATTATTCATGGATTTCATGCTTGATTGATGAGATTTGATATAATAAAGAAATTATGGTTTATGTTCAAATTTGGGGGTTTATGATTTTATGAATCTATGTTCGCTTTTATGTTGAAATCAAGCAAGAATGATGTTGGATTCATGTTTTTGAATTAGGATTTAAACCCTAAACAATTTAGTAGCCTTGAAGGAGATTATGGTTTAGGGATCCAACCTTGAATTAGGGTTTGTGATGATGAGTTAGTAATCTAGCAAGCTTGATATGTTGTTTGAAATCAAAACCCTAAATTTAAACCCTAAAAGACCAATTTAGCAAAGTGTTAAATTTAGGGGTTCAATTCTGATTTTTGGATTTTGAAATGTATTTATGTTCTTAAGGATGTTTGAGGTATGAAAATGAAGTTAGAATGCTAAATGGTGATTATTCGAGCTAGTGACCATTTTGTCAAAAGTGGATAACCAATTCGGTAATGGTGTATAAGAAGAGGACAAACTCTGATTTCTTTTATATTAAGTGATGATTATGATGTATAGTTGATGACTGGGGGCCTAATTGCAAAGTTTTAAAGCTATAATCCTTGAATTGTAAATCGATGACTATTTCGACAAATTAGAGAATAAAGGGTTGAAATGTGACAATTAGGTATTTGAAGAGTACTATGTTGGAAAAATTTATTTGAGTGATTTAGATTTTGATTTTGAAGTGAATAGAAGCTTGTATTCACTCAAGGACCAAAATGACAATTTGTAGAATTCAAGGGACCAATTTGGCTATTAAGCAAAAGTAAAGGAAAAATTGTGGGAAAATAGGAAATGGATTAATTGGATCAAAAACATTCCTTTGGGGACTAAGAAGACAAATCTGCTTGAGGTTTAGGGACCAAAAATGGAACTTTTCAAAGTTTAGGTCCTAAAATGTAAAGGATGAAAAATTGTAAGGATCAAGCTTAAATTAACTATTTGAAGCTTGAAAAGTCCTAAGGGACTAAAATAAGTATTTTATTAAAGGTTTAACTTAAGGTAAATGTGAGAAAAATGTGATTCGAATATAAGAAACTTTATCGAATCAATTATATATTTAATTGATGGTTATTTTATTTACTTTCCATCATTATATTCAGAGTGAATATGTTCTAACATATACTTGAAATGGTATATGTTATTTTGTAATGTAGCTTTCGATACAAAATGGGACCGTACTAACAAAAATAGAAAGGAAAAAGGGTTGGGAGTGAGACCAAGTGATAAAGTCGACTTCATTACAAGGCCAAGGTGAGATCATTTTTACTTATTTATTATATATGTGATATGAGTAAGTGCATTTTTACTTATTTTATATATGTGATCTGAGGAAAACTTGCGAGAAGTTGACCTTGATATTAATGAAAATGTATGTTGATCAAAGTTATGTAAATGACATAAAATATTAAATGGCACATGTGATACATTGATATGGCATAATAATTTGTCTAAGATAAATCAGATTTTAGATTTTGAGTATAAACTGCCCAATATCGAACAATGAATGATAGTATTGATGAATTGGATATTGAATGTGTAAATATTATATTGTTATGCCCAAGTACTAGTGTGAGAGTCTTTGGTATAATTGGATATCCATAGAGTCATAGTAGCTGTATTCCAGCACTACAGTACTTTTCAGACACTTCGGTGTTGACATCAGATGCTACGACGTTGCAGACACTACGGTGTTGTATAGACACTTCGGTGTTGGCAACAGATGCTACGGCATTGCAGACACTACGGTGTTTTTTAGACACTTCGGTGTCGACTAGCACAAAATGTGCGATAATGAGGAGTAAAGGTCGTCCTCAAGTACGTACTCACCATCAGACGCTACGGCATTGTAGACACTACGGTGTCGTTATGATGACTCATATACTATAGGTTCACATGAAATTGTACTTTGGGCTATAATTTATGAAATGCTTTTATGCAAGTGGATAGGCCACTGAATGCCCAAGTATTACAACATGAGAATCTTTGGTATAGTTAGATATACGTAGAGTCTTAGCAGTTGTGTCCTAGCACTGCGGTGCGTTTCAGTCACTTCGCTGATGTTTAGACACTTCTGTGTCAACTTAGACGCTATGACGTTGTTCAGACACTTTGGTGTTGTTAGCACAAAATGTGCGATTATGAGGAGCAAAGAGCGTCCTCGAGTACGTACTCATCTCAGTCGCTTATGCGATGTGGACGTTACGGCATCGTAGACACTACGGTGTCATGATGACCCGCGTACTATAGTATCACATGATTTTGTACTTTGGGCTATAATACATGAAATGTATTTACGCAGCCAGTTAAGTTAAAAAGCTTAACATATATTTGATTGATAAAATAAAAGGTTTGATGATATGACATAAACTGCAATTAGGACACGCTTGCCATTTTTGTAACACCTCGGTTTGGGGCCTAGGGGTTTTGGGATGGTTTAGTCGGTCCGGTGGATCAAAATTAGAGATTCGAGTCGGATTCGAGATTACGAAATCTCTTGGGAAATCCGTGTATCTGATGTTAATGATGATTTTTGGAAAGGATGAATATTGAAATGAATCACTTGAAAGCCAATATAATGTTTTAAATTGTATCATGTTGATGGATTGGTTTGAATGACGTGATTTATACGTGTTATACTCCTTAAGCTTTGCATATGGGATGTTATGCTTGGGAAAACTTAAGTAGAGGGAATTGCATATGGGATTATGTTGTGGAATCCATGATACATGTTGCATATAGTTTAATATACTGATTTTATAAAGTTTAAGTGCATGTTTTGAAAGAATGGCATGATGGTTTTAAATGGTTCTAAACTGCATTGGATGATGTTTTATATTCTCGAGCGCTCCTCACTAAGCAATGATTGCTTACGCACTCTTTTATCATCAATGCAGAGTGATTGAATGCAAGTGGCCTAGCAAGCAATGAGAGAATTCCAAGACTTGGTTTACCAAAGTATGTTTGGGTTTTAAAGTAGTAATAAATGCAATGTGGCTTAAATGTTGTTGGGAGGGTTTGAGTGGTTACTTCTCCGTTTGAGCAAGTTTATATTGTTGTTTTGGACTTGTGATAAGCTTGGTTTGTTGGATTTTGCTTATGGTTCATGCTTTGGTTGCTTGAGTATTAGGAAGCATGCCTATAGTTTACCTTTGAAGCATGATGATTGTTTCTTGATGTTTGGTTTATGGTAGTTGATGGTAAATGACCAATGATAATGTTATTTGAGTGTTAAAAGCATGCTTAAGTGTTAGAATTCCAAAACGAGGCTAAAAACCAGCAAATTATGACATTATAGGTCAGGGCGTATCGATACGCCTGTGTCCGTATCGATACAGGTAAGTATTTCCAAGCACAACGTATCGGTACACGGGTACCCATATCGATACAGGTAAGTACACCTCAGGCTTAGCGTATCGATACAAGGGGACTGTATCGATACGGGTCTACGGTTTTAAGCATAGCGTATCGATACTTGAGGAGGTGTACCGATACGGTTTTGAGCTACTAGAATCCAGAGTTTTTGCGAATTCTTAGGCATATCGATACACCTTCCCGCGTATCGATACGGGCAGTGGTTAAGTTAGTTGAAAGTATATTTTGAGGTTTCTATTTTCTCCTATTTTAGTCCCTGGTTGTTTTACTTGCAATTAATTGAGTTTGAGTAATCGTTTTGAACCAAAATTTTACCAGTATGCATGTAATTGGTTTAATTGAGGATTGGTTACTTCAATTGCAGAATTGGCCCTTCAAAATAATGGAATTTACAATTTGGTCCCTGGGTGTTATGTATGCAATTGGTTGAGTTCTGATGATCGTTTTAAGTTGAAATTTGGCATGTATGCTTGTAACCTAACTAATCGAAGATTGGTAAAGAAAATTACAAGTTAACCCTTATAGATTTACAGATTTATATTTTGGTCCCTATTCTTGTAATGTGGCCAATTGGATATCAATTCGATGCCCGATTGAGTTGGGTTTTCTCTCATTGTTTGTATGTACACGTAGGGTAATAACCAGCATCTAGATAAGATAAAGGAAAAATGGTTGCGTTTTTTCAAGTTCTTCTTTTCGGTTTACTTCGGTAAACCTAATGTAGCTCGCTCGGTTCGGAATTGCGCTAGGCTGTGTCGAGGGGGTTACATTTTTGCAAAAAACTGTATTGCACTATTATATGATAGAGGAATGACTTGATATTTACCTTGGGCCATAAGATTTTACTGTACAGTTACATGACTTTACAGTCCAGAATTATTGCAGTACAAATTTCTTACATGATTATTTCTGCATTATAGATTATATGTTTTATGGAGCAACCTTGCTATATGATTTTTTAGTAAAGATTTAGTACAACACGGATTTATTACAGTACATTTTCATTACATGAGTATCATGCTTTACCAAATATCATGCTTAATACAGATATTTCATACTACAAAAAAATTTATACCTTATTTTACATGTTACATATTTTTATGTCTCGCTGAGATATACTCAACGTGTATTTATGTTATACACGTAGGTGATCGAGATTAGTAGATGGCAGCCTTTGCTTCATCATAATTCTGTATAGAAGATAATCGACAGGTATTTCGGTAATCATGACATATTCCTTTTGTATGTTTAATCGTGGCATGTATTTAGTAAATCTGTTTATTTTGTTAAATTAATTATCGGGGCCTATAATAGTGGCGTAAACTGTTTTAAATTGATTATTATATCTATAGTTTGGTGTTAAGTAGTCTGATTTGATATATTTTATACGAATTAGATATCGAATAATTTTATTAGATACCTTTTTGTAAAATAAATTATTTTAGTATGTCTGTATACTTTATGTAAAAAGTTTTATAATCGAAACTCGAATAAATATTTTATATTGGTACTATTAATTAAAGTTAAGTGTGCTTGGGTTATAGAAATATTATGATGGGTGACCACTGGAAGTTTTTCCAAAATTTTTTAAATCACCCTAGATTTTGGTTAAAAGATCTGTTTTAAAAGTTGTGAAATTTTCGACTCGTGTTCGGTGTACAGTCATAAGAATGGGGTGTTACACCAAAATCCAGAAACCTTCTTGAATCTCCTTGTCTCTATCCAAACGAGATGCTTTACGGGGTAAAAAAAGAGTGGTGAGCGAACCAAGCTATTAGGTAGATTGCTCCGCTACACAGGTCTGATTACATCGGCAACCAACCATCAACCGAGTGGGGATTCATCTTTCTAAGACCACAAACAGAACCATAATCAGATATTAGCATCGTGAAGATCTCTGTACGAGCACCAACCAACTTCTTAAGTATGCTGAAATCATGTCACAAGGACATATGAAACGAACCACAAAAAAATCAAAGAAAACGTGTCACAAGGACATAGAAAACGTGTGCCACAAAGGCAGAGATTCTTATTAAAATACGAAAAAAAGAATAATAAAAAAATAATAGACTCGATGGTCGACAACCAATACTAAGAGAGATTGCCAAACACCAACCAAAGGAAGAAAAGCAAAGTAGCAGGCGGCAGAGCGGCTAGGATTTCTAAGGAGAGCGGCAAAGTAAGGATAAACATATATAATTTTTTAACGAAAAAAAAAGTTGAACACCTAAAATAGTAACAATATAAATATTAGACACCCTTTTTGACAAAAATACTTTAAACCCTAAAGAAGAAAAAATATAATTCTAAACACTTTTTTATTAAACTCTTTTTAAAATAAATAAAACTAAAAGTTGTATATAAATATTTTATAAAATCAATATCTCAATAATATCTAATACAACTATACAAGTCACTCCTTTATATTACAACATATTACCAACAAGAGAATTAGTATAAATTAGATGGTGAAAATATGCATTGAATCTCTTCTACTTGCACACCTACTCCTTGGACAATTTTTTTTATATTTTTTCGATGTCCCTTTTTGTATTTTAATACTAAAAAATATTAAATTTTAAGTCTTAATTTTAAATTATAAACCTTACATATTAAAAAATACATCTTAATCTAATTTTTTAATTTAATTTTTAATTTTTATTATAAAATATAAATAAAGTATAAAAAGATAGACAGAGGATCTCTATTCACTCATGTCAATCTCTTCTTACGATGTGGCATTGCAATGACTGTAGGAAAAATACCTATATGGCATAGCCGCCAAGCCATTGACCAAGTCAACTCTATCATTCATCTACCGACAAGAAATTTCCCCGTAGCTGCAGTCCACTCACTTGCAAGCTCGCAAGTAGCCAAAAAGTAGAAGGGTTTTCCTATTTTGAGTCATATTTTTGCTTTAACATTTTATAAGCTCTATGATTTTTGAGATGAAACAAGACCCATGGATTGCTTGAACTCTATACTAGACATTGGAACCCGCTTGTGGGATTGTAGTGCCAGCCATGTGGCCTACATCCAACATCTCGAAGAAAATCTGCTCCAGTTTCAAGAGAAAAGGGAAGCACTCGACCGCCGCCGACGTGATGTACGGCGGATGGTGGAAGCCGAGGAGAAACGGCCACGGAGGAGGTGGAGGAATGGCTGACACGTGCAGAAACCATGGTTGACGAAGTGGATAAAATTATTCAAGAAGGCAACGTGGAAGTCCCAAACAAATGTGTAGGAAGTTGCTGCCACAAGAACCTGATGTCCGCCTACAAGATTGGGAAGCGAGTAATTAAGAAAATGGATTCCGTGGCGGAGCAACTGCTTAAGGCTCAACCTTTCTACTCAGTCTCTGCCGTTGTTTTGAGGCTACCAACTCAGCCTTTAATGCACGAGTGGCCTGTGGAGGACATTGTTGGCTTAGACTCTGTAGTTGAAAAGGTATGGAAAAAAATTGAGGATGAAAATGTTAGAATTATTAGATTATGTGGGCAAGGAGGTGTTGGGAAAACGACCCTCTTGAAGAAAGAAAGCAATGAATTCCGTAGGTGTAGCCATGATTTTGATGTGATTTTTTTTTTTCATTTTTAAATGTTTTTCATTGTTCAAGTCCTTTTAATTTTATATATATCAAATATTATACGACTCCGAAGATGAAGATGTATATTATGTGTTATATGACTCCAAAATTGGAGATGTAATTTTTTTTTCCTTTTTGAATATTTTCATTGTTCAGGTTCTTTTAATTTCATATATGTAATCTCTAGATTGCTCTCGACTTAAAATGTAATATTGTGATTTTTGTATGGTTTTACACTTATCAAGCCAATAGAGTCTGAGAAGCTAAAATTGCTCTTGACTAAAAGAGTTATGTTGTATTTTTTATAGTTATAATATACCTTTATCAAGCCAATAGAGCCTGAGAAGCCAAAACCGTCCGACAAGCCAAAACCGCCCAAAAAGTCAAAAGAGCCTAAGAAGTCAAGAGCGCCTAAGAAGGGGTAATGCGAATTATTTTAATACCACTATTTTAAATTTTGTACTTTCTTTTGTCTTTGTTGATTTCTTAAAATTTGATTTTTGTTGATGATCTTTTCATGCATCCTCCAAAGTGGCACATCCTGCAAGCAAGATGAAGATATACTATCTGGCTCGGAAGATGAAGATGTAAGTTTTTTTTCTTTTTAAATATTTTTTGTTGTTCAAATTCTTTTAATTTTATAAATCTAATTTTTAGATTGCTCTTGACTAAAAGAGTTATATTGTATTTTTTATGGTTATAATATAACCTTATCAAGCCAATAGAGCCTGAAAAGCCAAAACCGCTTGAGAAGCCAAAAGAGCCAAAATCGCCCGAGAAGCCAAAAGAGCTTGAGAAGCCAAAAGCGTCAAAAGAGCCAGAGAAATCAAAAGCGCCAGAGAAACCAAATGCGCTTGAAAAGCCAAAAGAGCCTAAGAAGCCAATAGCGCCTAAAAATCGGTAATGCGAATTATTTTAAGACCACTCTTTTAAATTTTGTACTTTCTTTTGTCTTTGTTGATTTCTTAAAATTTGATTTTTGTTGATGATCTTTTCATGCATCCTCCAAAGTGGCACATCCTGCGAGCAAGAAATTCGAATATTATATAACTCCGAAGATGAGGATATACTATCTGACTCCGAAGATGGAGATGTAAGTTTTTTTTAAAATGTTTTTTGTTGTTCAAATTCTTTTAATTTTATAAATCTAATCTTTATATTGCTCTTGACTAAAAGAGTTATATTGTATTTTTTATGGTTATAATATACCTTTATCAAGCCAATAGAGCTTGAGAAGCCAAAACTGCCTGAGAAGCCAAATACGTCTGAAAAACCAAAAGCGCCTGAGAAGGGGTAATGCGAATTATTTTAATACCACTCTTTCAAATTTTGTACGTTCTTTTGTCTTTGTTGATTTCTTAAAATTTGATTTTTGTTGATGATCTTTTCATGCATCCTCCAAAGTGGCACATCCTGCAAGCAAGAAATTCGAATATTATATAACTTCGAAGATGAGGATATACTATCTGACTCCGAAGATGGTGATATAAGTTTTTTTTTCTTTTTAAATGTTTTTTGTTGTTCAAATTCTTTTAACTTTATAAATCTAATCTTTATATTGCTATTGACTAGAAGTGTTATATTGTATTTTTTATGGTTATAATATACCTTTATCAAGCCAATAGAGACTGAGAAGCTAAAACCGCCTGAGAAGCCAAAAAAGTCTGAGAAGCCAAAACCGCCCGAAAAGCCAAAAGCGTCAAAAGCTCCTGAGAAGCCAAAAGCGCCTGAAAAGCGAAAAGCGCCTGAACTCTTTCAAATTTTGTACTTTCTTTTGTCTTTGTTGATTTTTTAAAAATTGATTTTTGTTGATGATCTTTTCATGCGTCCTCCAAAGTGGCACATCCTGCAAGCAAGAAATTCGAATATTATATAACTCCGAAGATGAGGATATACTATCTGACTCCGAAGATAGAGATGCAATTTTTTTTCTTTTTAAATGTTTTTTGTTGTTCAAATTCTTTTAATTTTATAAATCTAATCTTTATATTGCACTTGACTAAAAGCGTTATATTATATTTTTTTTATGGTTATAATCTACTCTTATCAAGTCAAAAGAGCCTGAGAAGCCAAAATTGCTTGAGAAGCCAAAAGAGCCTGAGAAGAGGTAATGAAAATTATTTTAATATTCACTTATTCAAATTTTGTACTTTCTTTTGTATATCTTTGTTGATTTTTTAAAGTTTAATTTTGGTAATGACCTTTTCATGCATCACCTAAAGTGACACATCCTACATGCAAGAAATTAGAATATTATATGACTCCAAAGATGAAGATGTATTATCTGACTCCGAAAATGAAAATGTAAGTTTTTTTTTTTACCTTTTAAATGTTTTCATTGTTCAAGTCCTTTTAATTTTATATACGTAATCTCTAGATTGCTTTTGACTTAAAGTGTAATATTATGTTTTTTTATGGTTTTAATCTACACTTATTAAGGAAATAGAGACTGAAAAGCCAAAAGCGCATGAGAAACTAAAATTGCCTGAAAAGTCGAAATTACTAGAGAAGCCAAACACGCTTGAAAAGTCAAAAGAGCCTGAGAAGCTAAAAGCGCCTAAAAAGCCAAAAGAGCCTAAAAAGCCAAAAGAGCGTGAGAAGCCAAAACTGCCTGAAAAACCAAAAGAGCCTGAGAAAAGGTAATGAAAATTATTTTAATATTCACTTATTCAAATTTTGTACTTTCTTTTAACTTTGTTGATTTCTTAAAGTTTGATTTTTGGTAATAAAATTTTCATGTATCGTCTAAAGTGGCACATCCTACAAACAACAAATTCAAATATTACATGACTTCAAAGTTGGAGATGTAAGTTTTTTTTTCTTTTTAAATGTTATTATTCAGTCTCTTTTAATTTCATATATTTAATCTCTAGATTGCTCTCGACTTAAAATGTAATAATGTGCTTCTTTATGGTTTTAATTTACACTTATCAAGCCAATAGATTTTGAGAAACCAAAATTGCATGAAAAGCCAAACCCGCCTGAAAAGCGGAAAGATCCTGAGAAATCAAAAGCGCCTGAGAAGCCAAAAACGCCTAAAAAGGGGTAATGCGAATTATTTTAATATCCACTCTTTTAAATTTTATACTTTCTTGTCTTTGTTGATTTAAGTTTGATTCTGGTGGTGACATTTTCATGCATCACCCAAAGTGGCACAACCTACAAGCAAGAAATTCGAATATTATCCGACTCTGAAAATGAGGATGTAAGTATTTTTCCTTTTTTAAAATGTTTTTCATTGTTCATTCTTTCAATTTCATATATCGCATCTCTAGATTTTTATAGACTAAAAGTGTTGTATTATGCTTTTTTATGGTCTTAATCTATACGTATCAAGCCAAAAGAGCCTGGCAATTCTAATCTGTTAAATTTAGAAGATATGGATGTGATTAAAGTTATCGGCAAAGGTTATGGTACAATTATGCAATTGGTCCAACACAAAGTGACTGGCCAATTCTTTGCATTAAAGGTAATATACCCTAGTTTCAATATTGCTTATATGCTCTTTTCATTATTTGTTTCTAGTTTCAGTTATCCATCTAAGAACATGGTCTAAGGTATAACTATTGTTCTATCAACAATATTTTCACCACTTTATATGTAGCGATGAAGTTTAAATGTCTCCAACGTTATTGGTTTGCATGTATTCTAGCTCCATTTGAGTTTTAACACAGTTTTTTTCATAACAGATCATTGAAATGGATACTAAGGAGTCTGTTCACAGGCAAATTGCAAAAGAATTGACATTAATCCAATCCTTTCAGTGTCCATATGTTGTCGTTTATTATGACTCTTTCTATAACAATGGTTCCATTTCAATCATCTTGGAGTATATGGATGGTGGATCCCTTGCAGATTTTCTGAAAAAGGTTAAATTGATTCCAGAACCCTATCTTGCTACAATCTGTAAACAGGTAGGTACATTTGAACTTCGAATAACTATATTGTATGTAATGTGTTCTGGTATGCAGTTTGAAATTCTTCTCTTTTATGTAGGTGCTCAAGGGTTTGATTTTTCTTCATCATATAGCACACTTTATCCACCTAGAGATAAAGCCTTCGAAGTTGTTGATAAATCACAGAGGGGAAGTCAAGATCACTGACTTTGTGGAGAGTGCAAAACTGATAAGCGCCTCAGGAAGAGCAAACACTTTTGTTGGCACATACAACTATATGTCTGTAAGTAATTTATTTATTAATGTTGTGTCAAAATAATCTTTTTCTGTTATCTTCCTCTTACTTGTTCAAAGCTCATTAGCTTTTTAATTTCTACTATTTGTTTCTTTTGTAGCCGGAGAGAATTATAGGAGGCAGTTATGGTATTGACGCCGCATTTGGAGCTTGGGGATAGTGTCGCTTGAGTGTGCAACTGGTAAATTTCCATATTCGCCGCCTGAGCAGGCGGAAGAATGGACTAGCTTTTATGAGCTCAAGGAATGTATTGTTGAAGGACCAGCACCTTATGCACCTTCGGATCATTTTTCTCCTGAGTTTTACTCATTTATTTCTGCATGGTATGGATTATAGTTTGAATGAGCTAAGTGGCGCACTTGTATAAAATTGTTTTTTTTTTTGCATTTAAATCATGTGACTTCATAGATCAAGCTCAGCTATTGTTTATTTGATCAATTACAGCCTCCAGAAAGACCCAAAGGAAAGAAAGTCTGTGCAGGAACTACTGGTACGTAAATATCTGCATTGATTTGTGGCCTGTCCCCATTGTTCTCAAGTAAATGGATACTGATTGAACTTTTAACATATATTCAGGAACTGCCTTTCGTCACAATGTACGATCATCTGGAAGTGGACCTCTCCTCCTACTTCAGCGGCGTAGGATCACCGGTTTCAATCCCATAGAAGAATTTATCTGGTATGTCAATGCCAAGGGTTAGTGTCTTTAACTTTGTTATAGATTGAGCCTTTCAGAGTTGCTCTGGCATCTGAAAGTAAACCTTACATGCTTTTCTGCATTTCTTTTGTTTTCAAGTCAGGGACTCGGGTTGCGACGAACACCTTCGTGCTTGTCCTGTGTATCGTTTCACATATCATCAATAATGTAAAATAGTTGCAATAAACTTGCTGAAGAAAGGACCTTTTATGTGTGCCTATCTGAGTTCCAGTTGCATTAGGTTCTGCTAAGATGATATTACCTATATTGGTACTTGTGCATTTGGATGCTTATTTTACCATGGTTTGTGACCCTCAGATGTGGATAATCTATGGATATTCTTTTACCTTCTGAAAGCTGATCCACATTTATATTGTTGATTAGCTATAATCTGAGAGGTTGTTGAATGAATTATAAAGTTGGCAATCACCCTTTTTCACAAAGGAAAACAAAATTGCTTTGGTTGTTCATGAATTGGATGCATCTTAGAACATAGTTTAGCTATAAGGTTGTTATCTAATCTTATTTAGCCGACGAAAAGAGGTAAATTCTATTTCCACAAGGAAGCCATGACCACATTTGTATCAAAGCTGGGTTGAGGAGAAGAATCAAAACTTCTGGAAATTGTGCTCAATTGTTTGTATACAAAATTCTTTATTTGTCTACTGCCTCTATGTAAATATAATAAAAATTATGAATTATCATAATCTATGTAAATATATCCATTTATTTTTTAACCATAATAACCGAATTTTATTAAAAAAACAATAAATGTATCACAAATATAACGCACTCAAAAAGAAAAAACAGAACTAAATTCATGAAAAACCTCGTACAAAAATAAAATATAAAACTCAAAGGTGCAAAAAAGAGTAACAATTCTCTTGAGATTGACATAAATCATTAAAGAAAAGAATTCTGTTGAGATTGGCATACATCATCAAAGAATCATCCAAATAAGACTTTTACAAAGTGAAAAAAGAGTGGTGAGCGAACTAAACTATCAGTAAGATTGCTCCGCTATACAGTTCTGATTATATCAACAAACAATTACCAAAGGGGATCAAAGTTTCTATGACCATAGACAAATCTAAATCAGAAAACAAGCACCGCGAGGATCTCTGAACGAGCACCAAACAACTGCAACGGTATGTGAAAATCGTGCTAAATGGTAGAGAAAACGTACCACAAAAGCAAAGAAAAATGTGCCATAAGAGCAGAAATTCTTATTAAGAATTAAAAAATTCAAAAAAATAAAAATAAAAACAAAATTATGAGAAAGTAAGTGAAATAATGAACAACTATCGACAATTAGCATCAAAATCAGTGTTGTTACCAATAAAAAAAAAAGATTAAAGAAAACTTAGCGACACAAGGAAATATGGGAGAGAAAACTGGGTTAAAACTTTTAGCATATGAATCAAATATATCCATTTAATTGATTAAAAAGAATACATATTAAGCAAATAAAAACAATGAGATTGGATATATTTATTTTTACAAAACTTTAAAAGAAATCAGCCAAATTAAATAATATGAGCAGAACACAAAAGAAAGTCAAAATTTTAGGGACCAAACATAATTGATTTAGATTTTTATTTTCTGTACTAAAATGGACATTTGAAGAGTTCATGGAGGCCAAAACAAAATTTATCCCATTTTTTAGAAAATTATTTTGAACACTAAAATGAAAATCTGTATTATTTCGGGAAGAAAGAAACAGACAAGAAGCGAGGAGGGTGGAGTGGACGAGGAAGGAGGCGGCGGCCGCCGGCTGGCCGAATAATTAAATTCATAGATTACATAAACCAAATACTAAAATACATGGCTTTAACAAAATTATTGGAATTTACGCCCCAAGTCTCTTCTTACTGATGTGGAAAAAACTGTATATGGCCAATGCGAACAATCAAATAATTACTCTTACTTGCAAATTGCAAATTTGCAATGGTTTCTTGATTGTTATTATCAAGAGGCCAAAAAGTTTCTCTTTTGGGTCATCTTTTTTGCTTTCCCCTTCTGTAGATTTATGGTTTTTTGAGATCGAAAAGCACACATGGATTGCCTGAGCCCTATAAGTTTGCAATGAATTCCATAGGAGGAGCCATGATTTTGATGCTGTCATTTGGGCCATGGTCCCTACAGAGAAGGGTTATAATTACATAGAGAAAGTTCAAGAGGTAATAAGGAAAAAATTGGACATACCTGATGACATATGGAACCAGTGCTCAGGCCAGGACGAGAAAGGGGCTCAGATATTTAGAGTTTTGAAGGCAAAAAGTTTGTGCTATTGCTGGACAATGTATGGAAACCGTTTGATCTTACAAGACTCGGCATCCAGCTGGGGAGTGATCCAAATCAGTCTAAAGTAATATTTACATCCCGCTCATTGCTGTGCTATTTAAACTTTAGCATCAAGGCTCATGTGACGATTGAAGTCAAGTGTTTACCACCAGAGCAAGCTTTGAGGTTATTTAGGATGACTGTAAGCAAAAGTGTCCTAAGTAGCGATCCAGATCTCTCGGAGCTGGCAAATACGTTTGCTAGTAAATGTAGAGGGTTACCACTTGCTCTCCTCACTTTTGCTGGAGCCATGGCTGGTTTAGAAAATCCTCGACAATGGCGCCGCAGTATTGAGCTGTCACATACCCACCCATCAGAGATTGCAGGAATGGGGGGTCATGTATTTCCTCTTCTCAAGTTTTTATGATAACTTGAAAGAAAAGACCAAAACTGCTTTCTGTATTGTTCTCTATTCCCTGAGGACTATAACATTAGAATAGATGAACTTGTTGATCTCTGGGTAGGAGAAGGTTTCTTAGATGGATCAAATCTGTGTGATGAGGGAGAATTTACGGTTGAGACTTTAAAGTCTGCATATTTACTTGAGACTGGTGAATACAAGCAATGTGTTAAGATGCATGACATAATCCGTCGCATGGCCTTGTGGTTGGCCCGTGATCAAGGAAAAAAAACAGAACAAGGTTTTGGTTGCTGAAAGTGGATCGCTTACAAACTGGGAAGAGGCAAACTGGATTTCCTTGTTTGGTTGTATTAGTACCAAAGTGAGCATAAGTCACTCACCATCTTGCCCTTGTCTCACAACTTTGCTCTTAAGAGATGGATTCTTTGACTCCATGCCTGCTTTGAGAGTTTTGGATTTGTCAGGTAATCGAAACTTAGTTGAGTTACCTTCTACTATTGGAAATGCTAAAACTTTGCAGTATCTTAATTTGTCATTTACAAGCCTAGCAGAGTTGCCCACTGCCCTTGGAAATTTGAGAAATCTCAAGTGTTTGTTATTAGATTATACTACAAATCTCAAATGCATTCCAAAGGAGTTGATTTCCAATCTTTTTCTCTTGCAAGTTTATAGTAAAATTAATGGAGTCAATGAGTATTTTGGCTCGGAAAGTTTGCCTTATGATGAAATTAACTTTTTAGAAGTGTTGGAGTGCTTGAATCAGATTACCAAAATAGGTATTACGGTATTTTGTGGCCCTTCTTTGGATAAAATTTTGCAATCCTACACTTTACGTAGTTGCATTAGAAATTTGACCTTGATGGAATGCCCGGGATTGATTTCATTATATTTTACACAAGAAGTGGTTAATCTAGAAAGGCTTGAGATATTTCGTTGCAGTTCAATCAAGGAGTTCGAAGTACCAGAAGGGTGTAAACTTGGCAACCTCAGTACCATATACGTAGGAGTTTGTCGGTCATTGTTAAACCTTAATTCCCTAGCTTATGCTACGAAACTTGAGAGTTTAACAATTTTTGATTGTGAGTCACTTAAAGAAGTTACAAGTGAGGAAATGGAATTCCGTAAGTTGAAAACAATTTCTCTTACTCGTTTGCAAAATCTGAAGTGCATTTGTGCATCGTCAAGGTGCTTTCCTTCATTGTTGGAGATTGAAGTATTCAAGTGTCCATCATTGAGGCAACTTCCATTTGACTATGAAATAGCAAGTTTCTTACAGAAGAATAGAGGAGAAAAGATGTAGTGGGATAATTTGATTTGGGACGACGAAGCTGTTAAAGATGCTTGTGACTTGAAATTTGTATCCGTTCCATTCGAACAGCGACTCCCAGAAGTCAGGTAATCAAATTTCTATTATTATTTTTCAATAAATGTGGAAAAATACAAAATAATGTACTGCCGTAATCTCTTACAGTCAAGTGAAAATGAAAATGGTTGGTTTTCACTATTTTTGCATGAGAACTAGTTATAATCTATAGGTTAAAAGAGCCTGTTAGAAATTAATTATATATGACATACAAATTCATTTGTTGGTGATAAAATTCAATGCACAACTGCCGGTTCACTTTAGTATATTTCATTTCTGAATTCGTATACTCATGAGACCTTCGCTGATATTTTGTATTTCCACTTATTCAAGTTTCGTGCTTTCTGATGTCTTTTTCTTGATTTATTAAAGTTTGATTTTGGTGAACTTTCCATGCAGCCGCTTTGGATTTTTAGAAGCTCTTGCGACGGGTAGTGCATCCGGACCTGGAGCTGGAGCTGAAGTTGAAGCCGTAAGTTTTCTTTTCTTTTTCAATGAATTTGTGTACTTAATTATCATCTTGATACTAAAGAATTTTTTGTTCAATTTGATACTAAAGTTATGCTGAATGGTTGAGGGGTTCAAAATATCTCATGCATCGGCGAGTAATTACCAATTCAAAACATCCCTAAATTCAAAACCCATAACCACTAAATTCTAAATGAAATCCTTAAACCCTAAAATTGAAGCTCTTGCGGAAACTTTTCGTTTCCACCGCTTGTGCATGGAATAATTACCAATTATTATTTTTTTGTTTCCATTCATTGCTTGATAGAATTGAAAAATGTCCTTCCATTCTTTCGCTTTTCACCTCTTCTTCCATTCTTCAATTTTCCACTCAACCAAACAAAGCATGAATCCTATTTTAAAAAGAGGTTCATGTTTCAAAGATCTTATCTTGTTTCTGTGCGTTGTTTTTTTTCTTCTTTTTGAAAATTAGTTGACATTAGAAAACATGGACGTGATTAAAGTTATCGGCAAGGGTTATGGAACAAATGTGCAATTGATCCAACACAAAACGACTGGCCAATTATTTGCATTAAAGGTAATATACCCTACTTTCAACCATGCTTATATTTGCTCCGTATGTAAGTTTTGAGTTCTCACACAATATCCTTATAACAGATCATTGAAATGGTAATGGAGTCTATTCACGGGAAAATTGCGAAGAAATTGAGTTCAATTCAATCCTCTCAATGTCCACATGTTGTTGTTTATTATCGGTATTTCTATGACAATAACAATCGTACCATTTCAATCATCTTGGAGTATATGGATGGTGGATCCCTTGCAGAGCTTTTGAAGAGGGTTAAATCGATTCCCGAACCTTATCTTGCTGCAATTTGTAAACAGGTCCATACATTTGAACTTTTCAAATTAATTAATGATAGTTTGAGCTACACATGTTCTGGTATTCGGTTTGGAACTCTTCTCTTTAATGCAGGTTCTCAAGGGCTTGATTTATCTTCATCATGAAGTGCATGTTATCCACCGAGACATAAAGCCTTCAAAGTTGTTAATAAATCACAAAGGGGAAGTCAAGATCACCGACTTCGGTGAGAGTGCAGAACTGATAAGCTACTTAGGACTAGCGAACACTTTTGTTGGCACGTACAACTATATGTCCGTAAGTAATTTATATGTTCATGTTGTATCAAAAACAATATTTTCTGTTATCTTATTCTTATTCATTCATACCTCATTAGCTTTTTAATGTTTTGTCCTGTGTAGCCGGAGAGAATCATCGGAGACAGTTATGGTATTGACGCCGACATTTGGAGCTTGGGACTAGTGTTGCTTGAGTGTGCAACTGGTAAATTCCCGTATTCGCCTCCTGAGCATGCGGAAGAATGGAGTAGCTTTTTTGAGCTTATGGAATTTATTGTTGAAGGACCAGCACCTTATGCACCTTCAGATCAATTCATATATGATTTTCGGTCTGAATCCAGGAACTGCCTTTCGTCATGATGTACGATGATCTGGAAGTGGACCTCTCCTCCTACTTCAGCGGCGCAGGATCACCGGTTTCAATCCCATAGAAGAATTTATCTGGTATGTCCATGCCAAGGGTTGAGTGTCTTTAACTCTGTTATATATTGAGCCTTTTTGGGCTGCTCTGGCATCTGAAAGTAAACCTTACATGTTTTTTTCGCATTTCTTTTGTTTCAGGAACTTGAGTTGCTGCGAACACATTCGTGCTTGTCCAGTGTATCGTTTCACAATCAAATGGGAAGGCTGTCACGTATCATCAAGAACCAAAAATAGTTGCTATAAACTTGCTGAAGAAAGGACCTTTTATGTGTGTCTATCTAAGTTTTAGTTGTATTAGGTTCTGTTAAGATGATATTGCCTGTATTGGTGTTTATGCATTTGGATGCTTATTTTACCATGGTTTGTGACCCTCAGATGTGGAAAATGTATGGATATTCTTTTACCTTCTGATAACTTATCCACATTTATGTAGTTGATTAGTTACATTTATGTAGTTGATTAGTTATAACGGGTTTTTATTTGATACACTGCCAGTGTAAAATTTATTTACATGTTTAATTCATCTTTAAAACTTAAAATCTAAATCCGTAACATTAAAACCCTAAACTCTAAACCTTAAACTCTAACTATTAAACCCTAAATTCTAATTTTAAACCCTAAAATAAGTCCCTAAACCTTAAAATAACTCCACTTGTAGAATAATTTTTTCCCACTACATAGGATAATAATTAGGGTTGGTATTCGATCGAGTCGAGTCAAAAAATTTCCGGTTAATCGAGTTGAAGCGTCCTATTTTATCATTCAAACTTAATTTAAATTTTTTTTCGAGTCGAATCGAGTTTATGTACAAATTTAATTGTAATTATTTGTAATATTATAGCACTCATAGTTCCAAATTTCTTAATATCACAAGGTAAAATGGCCATACACAATGTTTCTATTGAATTCCCTTTTAATTTGCAAATAGTTGTAATGCTCTCATGCCATGTGGTACTAACACGGAATCATAAAAATAGTGTGAATCCATATAATTTGAGAAGTCGTGAAACATATGCAAAGAATTTTTAACTTAAAAAATTTGTACAAAACATATACATTAGAACTTCATGAATTATCAATGTTCAACAAGCAAGCTATATGCTGCAAATATCATAAAATTGTACAAAACGATGTCCACTAAGATTATTATAAATAAAATTATAAATGCTGTTTTAAATCATCTGCTGCTACATATATACACCCTTCAGAATAGAAGCATAGAGTTTTTGTTAAACAAGCATTAAATGTTGAAGATTTGCGAGACCCTTCTCCTAGAAGCATTATTAATTTAAGGAAAATATTTTTCGTTTACACGAAAAGTATTTTCATATACAAGTTTGTGTAAACGTGTAAACTTTACACAAGCCTTTCAATTTTAGGGTTTAGGATTTTAGGTTATGGTTTTAGGTTTAGGGATTTAGTGTGTAAAGTGTAGAATTTAAAGTTTATAGTTTAAATTTAGAGTTAAGGTTTAGGGTTTAAAGTTTCAATTTTTTAGGGTCGAGTCGAGTTTTGTTCACCCATGTCGTTGACTGAATTATAAAGTTGGCAATCACCATTTTCACAAAAGAAAAACAAAATTGCTTTGGTTGTTCATGAATTGGATGCATCTTAAAACATAATTTAGCTCTAAGGTTGTTATCTAACCTTATTTAACCGACGAAAAGAAGTTAATTCCATTTCCACACCAGATTTGTTTGAGCTTCATTGAGTCAAAACATCCGGAGATTGTGCTCAATAGTTTATAAACAAAATTCTTCATTTGTCTACTGTGTAACACCCCGATTTCGAGGTTGGATGAAATTATAAACTCATGAAATCTTGAGCCTATATTGAATAAAAATCAAAATATGAAGGCTGGGTTGTGGAGTTTTGGAAAGTTAGGATTAAGCTGAAATCGAGTGAAACTTGTATGTTTGCTTCGTAAACAAATTTGACCAGAAGCCTGAGAATCGAATACTATGATCCGAACTTAATTCAAAATCTGAAATAAATTGAACTAAAATTGAACCAGTTGAATCAAAAATAGACACGAACTAATTTTTAACCGAACCTAATAGACCCGAACTGAAGTCAGTTCGAAATAAAGAAAATATATTAAAATAAATAAATAAAGATAAAATATGAACTGTCGCACAACTCACTAAAAAGCCAAATATACAGGTTATATAAAGTTATATATAGGGTGAAAAAATATAACTCGGCCTGAAAACTCGACTAAAATTAATCGATCTCCTATTAACTCGGTATTGACCCGACCCGAATCAAACGACCCGAAAATCACCATAAACCGAAACTAAAACCGAACCAGACCCGATTTGAATCGAACTTAAACTAAATATATTTAGACCCGAAATAACCTAAATAGAATGATATATTTGCCACTTCTAGGTAAACCTAAGAGTTTAAATGGATGTACTTTGTAGTTTCCCCAAAACCCTGACTATATAACTTATTTTTCAGCAAACCTAAAAGTTTTGATCTTTGTGTGCCGCCAGTAACCCCCACTTTCCCTATCAAATTTATCTCCCGAGTACTGATGAGGTAGGCATTCTTCATCTTCACTATTTACCCTGGGTTTTACTGTTTGCATATTTAGATACCTTTTGAGTCTTGTTCGACGTCGCATGTTTAGTCATTTCCGTTGTTGCCGGTTCTTTAAAACCATAAGTCTGTCGGTTGTAATTTGCTTTCAGAACTTTGATTGTTCATCTGAAATACGTACGCCACCGCCGTCACCGTCGCCGTCTACTGCCCTGCATTTGTGTCGCACACCCCTTATGTACTCTGTTGCCGTTTAGCACCCTTGCTCCTTGCCTCGCCTCGCCTTACCGTCGTCGTTATGAACCTTTTGTTCATATATGAACCGTAGCTCATCGACCTCTGTTCAAATCTCTCTCTGATCCGAATCAGGCCACCTGCTCCAGTCCGCATTAGAAGCCCGAGACACCGATCTCTTTTGCACCCTTCGATTCTATTCAACATCATTCTGCTGGTGGACACACTCGTGGTCATGTTTTCATTTTGATAATCACGTTAACGGAAGGGAACAATTGAGGATGAAAATGTTAGAATCATTAGAGTATGTGGACAAGGAGGTGTTGGGAAAACAAAACTTCTGAAGAAAGTTTGCAAAGAATTCTATAGGCGGAGCCATGATTTTGATGACTTGATTTGGGTCAAGGTCCCCAGAGAAGAGAGTTATATAGAGAAAGTTTAAGAGGTGATGAGGAATAAATTGGACATACCGGATGATATATGGAACCCTCGCTCAGGTGAGGACGATAAAGGGGCTCGAATATTTAGTGTTTGAAAGTCAAAAAAAAAAAAATTATGTCATGGATAACGTACGAGAATAGTTTGATCTTCTTATACTCAGCATTCAATTGCGGGATGATCAAACGCATTTTAACATAAAAGCTCAAGTAACGATCGAAGTCGAATGTTTAGTACTGAAATAAACTTTGAATTTATTTAAGATGACTCTTGAAAATGTACTAAGTAGCGATCTAGATTTCTTGAAATTAGCAAGCACATTACTAATTGCTCTCCTCACCTTTACAGTAGCCAAGAGCCATTGCTTGTCTAGAAAATTCTTAAGAGTGGCGCCACACAATAAAACTGTTACTTGTGTTTCTTTTTTTTTCAAGTTTATCTATGAGAACTTGAAAGAGGCCAAAGATCAAAATTGCTTTATGTATTGTTTTCTATTTCTTGTGAATTATAGCATTAGAATAAATCAACTTATGAATATATGGGTTGAGAAAGATTTTTTTAGATAAATTATAACTACGTAATCGGAAAACACTAACAGATGAGATATTAAAGTCTATATATTTACTTAAAATTGATGAATCTAAACAATGTGTTTTCATCTAATGTATTGTTTGAATTTATCAGTTTCAAGTAAATATGCAGACTTTAATATCTCAACTATTAGTGTTTCTCGATCACAAGATTTTAAGCCATTTAAAATTTTTAACTCAAAGATCGATAAGTTAATTTATTCTAGTGAGATAATTCGAAGGGAATAGAAAATAATATATAAAGCAGTTTTGATCTTTAGTTTCTTTCAAGTTGTCATAGCTAAACTTGAGAAGAGGAAACACGACCCCTATGCGTGCAATTTTTGATGGTTAGGTATGTGACAGCTCTATTGTGTGGCGCCATTCTTGAGGATTTTCTAGACAAGCAATGGTTCCTGCAAAGGTGAGGAGAGCAAGTGTCAACCCTCTACATTACCTAGCAAATGTGTTTGTCAATTTCAAGAGATCTGGATCGCTACTTAGTATACTTTCAACATATTCGTCTAGAGTTCTCCTAAAAATCTCAGTTTTTTTCGGTAGTAAATACTCGACTTCGATTGTCATGTCAAGGTTACAATGAGCAAGCTGTAAATATTACTTTGAAATCTGTTTGATCATCCCGTAATTGAATGTCGAGTCAAATGTAAGTAGATCAAACTATTCACATACCTTGCCAGCAATAACACAAACTTTTTAACTTTCAAAACACTAAATATTCGAGCCCCTTTCTTGTCCTCGTCTGAGCACCGGATCCCTTCTTTTGCTTGATTTCCAATGAATTCATGGCACTTTCTTCACTTTGACCTCATAGCTACTGTTTATTTTTATCAATTACAGCCTCAAGAAAGTCTGCACAGGTACTGGTATGTAAATATCTGCATTGGCATGTCCCCATTGTTCTCAAGTAAATGGATACTGATGGAGCTTCAACATATATATTTTCGGTCTGAATCCAGGAACTGCCTTTCGTCAATGATCTGGAAGTGGACCTCTCCTACTTCAGCGGCGCAGGATCACCGGTTTCAATCCCGTAAACGAATATTAAGGGTAAAGGGTAATTTTAAACCAATTACAAGTTGTGTTATCATGTGTCTTAAAATATGAGATCACTATAGACCAAAAACCTTGCCTTTTTTTGGGTGCTCTTTCCATGTCCTAATATTAAAAAATAAATTATAAATATTAATCTTAAATCCTACGCCTAAAATATACACTCTACCTCGAATTCCCTAAACCCTAACCCTAAGTCTAATATTTTAGGGTGAGTGCATAAATAGGGGCACAAAAAAGTAGAGGATTTCTATTCATCACTATGTCACTATCATTGTTCTCTAATTAATTTAAATTAATAATGGATAAATTATAAATAAGAGATAATACTCTGAAAATTTATAGATAAATTATACTCGTCGTGAATTCAAAAAATAAAAATAATAAAAAATAGGAAAATTGTCTTTGTGGTCAACAGACAATGCTCAAACGCATTCCATGATAGAGAACTGTCCTTGAATCCCTAAAAGTGGCACAATTCTTTGTTGGAGTAACAATTTCAACTACAAAGTACAGGACTTGATTTCAGTAACCAAAAACTAATACTTCATAATCACAAATTTGCAAAATAAAGCCCATATGTTACTATTTGAAAGTTACCTGAATTCCGATAGGCATTTCCGGGTAGAGGGTATATTTCCGGACCGTAGGTGTGTGTAAACCACCTGAATAGAATTCCTTGCAGCAGAATTTCCCAGCAAAGCCTGACCTTTTAAATAGCAGCATATTTTACAAGCTTATCCAGAGTAATTGCCAGGGTCGATTGCTTGAAGCCTTTTTCGAACATGGTGTTTACGCTGAGAAGCATTGCAAAGCGAGGCCGAATCAAAGCTCTCAACAAGTAAATACCAGAAGTAACTAAGAATCATTTTACCCCTACTGTGGTAACCAAACAGTGTTTTGCAATCATTACGCAAAAGAGTCATGTTTCTAATGAATTCTGCAATGCTTAAACATGATAACTGAGGATGCCAATATGCAAAAAACGAGAAATCAGCTTGAGTTACAATGATAACAACTAAAGCAAAGGCATGCTGAAGCCTAAAATGTACCGTTCTAGAGAATAAATTATAAAAGAACCTGTCTCAATACAAACAAGACGAGATTCCTGTTGTACCATCAAATATATCGAACTTTTTACATAAAGCATGTTGAGAAACATGAACATTAAATCAAATGCATGTTTTAGACTATAGTGGATGAACATTACAAAACATAAGCACTGCCAAGCCTTAGACACTGTCCTAGAAGTAATGTAGATATTTTCTCTTGCAAAAATAATGATATAACAGAAATATAAAACGCATGGAAAGGTTTATATGGTCAAGACTAGAACAAAGGTTACCTCGGTGGCAATGCAGGTTTATCAGAACATAGTGGATGGCATTCTAGCATTCAATCCCAGGTATATAGGTCTCTCGATATGGAAATCCAAGAGAGCAGTTTACCAGCAACCATTTTAGACTTCTTACTACGACAGATGTTGGGAGAGGGGGGGATGGGGAGAGAGAAGCAAGGAATGCAACACAATTAATTGCAAATAGCGACTTAAAGCATAACTTAGTATCGGTAACAAAGTAAGAAGTCGGTGCTCTAGAAACACAGTGAAAAGAAGCACAAATTTGATGCAACAACCTTGTAGTGCGAGGGTAATAAATGCAGCAGATAAAGATCTCACCGTATGTAGTTCCAGAGATTATTGAAGCGAGAACCTGCATATTCAAGTTATAAACAGGAAGGAATTAGTAGTCCCCAGTCCGTACCACAATCATCTTTTTCTATATGTAAAAACATGACCAATTATTGAATTGAACATTCTTACCTCTTATCCTTAAAGCTTAGGTGAAATTACCACATCGCATATAACTTTGAACGGCAGTTGCAATTGACAAGTGAAAATAAAGACCATTAAACCAGAAAACCAGGAAAGAAAACCTTGATTATATTTATAAGGTATTATATCGAACAAAAAAGCTAATTTTATTGGGAATATAAATGTATGTACAATCTGAGCATTACTCTCTGATTTGTAAAGACTACAGCCAGGAGACATTTTTGCTAAGATATAATTGCTAAGACATACTAACTTGTAGGAACAAAAGATCTTTACAGTCGAAGTCATCAACTTAAGAGAAAAATTCAAGACATCCAAATGGGTTCTCTTGAAAATCAACTTCGGGAGGAGCCTATAAAGAATCTATGTAACCTAGTTATGGACCGGACAGCCGAACAGCTATCCATAAAACATTAATCTCTTGCTGACGGTGATTATCTTTTTGTTTGTCAACGGTATAATGAACAAGACTATACAAAGAAGCAACTCAAACCATCATATTCAAGTCAGAAAGATCATCCATGGGAATTTCTAGGCCCATGAAGTCATGATCTTGTAATCCATCATCATCAATGTTTAACCATGAACCCAAATCTTGTCCTGGTAGCTGCAAGTCATCCAACACATCCAGGCCAAAATCATCTTTTTCTTTGGCATTATCATTGGTAGTTATCTCATTTGACTTTGATATGGAGGTTGATGGTTTGTGTTGCTCTGACATCTCGCCAAGAATGCCGTTCACAGAAACAGATAGTTGAGTTGTTTTCTGCTTCGGCTTTATTTTTAATTTCCTTTCCCCCTTGACATTGGATATTGGCCGACCAATCTTATTAGTTCCATTTCTAGATAAAACCTCTCTACCAAGTCCCTTTCCATCTCTGTCTCTCTCACTCCTCTTTCCTTTTGGACTGCTTGACAAAGAACATCCAATGCCTGGCATGGCACTAGAAGCACCAATAGTACCGCCAACTACATCCTCCAGCAATAACTCTCTCTTTTTTGCCCTGTTAGACCATGAGTAATCTTTAACAGTAGTTTGGTCGGATAGCCGATTTGTGGGTGGAAGCAGATCAACAGCATAACTATCCCCATTTTGACCTGTCAGAGTAGTTGTGTGAGAAGCAGCAAAAAGGTATCAACGAATAACATTTTACACAGTACCACATTACATTGGATCAAACACACATGAACAGACATAATCAGACGAGGGAATTAAAGTATCTGCTCTCAGTCTCTCCATAAGCATCGAAGTAAATACCTGAAGTTCTACCTTCCAGAGAACGGGTGGAGCTGTTGGTACATGGCTTCCCAGATTCACTGTCTGTAGGAGTATCTACTAATCGTGCACTATTTAGCCGGGAAGATCCAGAGAGAAAAATGTCCCTAAGCATGGGCTCATCGAAGCAGCTCTTGCCTGTATCTTCAAATTTATGAGAACGATCTAATGTCCGTTTAACAAATGCTAAGGCAGCTAGCTTCATCATTTTGTTACCGGAACTCTTCCCACCAGTAGCATTAGGACCCCAACAACTCTATGAAAAGATTTATTAATAAATTATCAGAAACAGAATACCAGCATGATATCATAATATGTCAGTATATGGGAAGATAACTGGGATAATCAACAGTCTTAACTTCTGTATACATAAAAATTCTCCATGGAAAATTAAAAGCTGTAACATAAACAGAGAGAACCAAGCAAATTTA
The DNA here is from genome assembly GCA_019671005.1 of Hibiscus mutabilis. Lineage (NCBI taxonomy): Eukaryota > Viridiplantae > Streptophyta > Magnoliopsida > Malvales > Malvaceae > Hibiscus > Hibiscus mutabilis. Next base: position 2,091,079 of record CM033733.1, read on the forward strand.
TCCACCTTGGTAAGAATCTCTAGAGAGGAGAAAAACTAGAAGCAACCCAAACTTGAGATAATATCCCGTTTATAATATAAATTTTGCACCAAAAACCCGAACTACCATTTCAATTCTTAGCATTTCAGCTATCTTCTTGATCTACGTAGCTAAAGAGAAAGAAAAGAACAGAAGATTTATTAGCTAAAGTTCTGATGGCCAAATTCTACAAAAGGCTTTTAGAAAAATCTAAACCCTAGAGACTCAAAAGGTGAAAAACAGTGAGAACGTCTAAGCATATACCAGGAAGGGGGAGGAAGAGTACACTGCTTTTCAACCACATGACACTCATGGTTGACACAGATTCCAGATATCAGATAACGATAACTGGAGAGGCATTATCCACTTGAATTCAGATAACGGAAGAATTTTCTCGGACCATCTTGAGATGTATCTTCACTATTTGAATACTCTAAGGAGTTTGAACTACCCAATAGGAGGTAGTTCACTCCTGCGATATAAAAGATTTTTACCAACTTTGAGTTGTTGAGGTTAACAATAATGTCATCCCGCCAATTTCCATCTTTTTTATTTCTTTCTTTGTTAGTTTTAGTCCACCCAGACAATTATTTCCTCGAAATCCTTTGACTTTATTATAGACTAAAGATAGGTTTCTGTATCCTTATGTTAAAGTGCTTTCATACAGACTTGGTTCTGTGCATTCAAGATATTAAACAATAAACGTTGTCATTATGGGTGTGCGCAAATGAAAACCAAAACAAAAAGGAGACAGGATCTTAAGAGAATTACCATGTACTTTTCATAAGCCATTGTGACAAGCTTGTCAAGAGCATTTTGTTCAAATTCCCTATATCAAAAATGATATGTTTATACATACACTAGGTACCAATGACTTTATGTTAAAAGGAAAATGAATACATAACTATGTGGAGAGAAGGGATAAAACAATACTTCTCCTGAAGTGTTCTTGTTTCTGAGGCAGCTTTCAACAGTTTATCAAGCAAGACTTTCTTCCTTGAAACCTATTGCATTAAAAAAATATATATCATAAAATGAACTTCTCAGGACAAGTTTTGAACTTTATGATGGACAGTCCAACAATAAGTATAGTAGCGGAGCACATAAGGAAAAAATTAGTTGAATATCCAAAGGCAATTATCATAAAATAAAGAATGAAAACAATACTGTAAAGTGTTAAGAAAAAACACAATGTATATACAAGATTGCATTGGAACCTCAATAATTCCTTTGAGAAACTACCTGTTCATTGAGCTTCTCCTCTAGCTTACTAATGTCCTCACAGATTTCATCATCATCCATCTGTGTTATGTCAGGCTGAAAAGGAGTGAAATACATAAAGTTAAACGCATTAACAAACATAATTCGAAGGCTGAAACAAAAAAATAAAACAGACAGACAAGCATAACAGTAGTCAGAATAAACAAGCCCTTCAAGATAATGAGAAGATGCAGTGGATAAACATGCACAATTTGACAACCAACCATTCAGATAACAACGGAAATGACCAGATTGCTAGATCATGATATTGATTTTGAAATAACAAAGAGATCAAGAGAGAGATAATTGCCAACTGCAGGATGAAATAATATCAAAACATAGGGATAATGCAGCATTTAACAGAAATGTTCATGTAGAAGAAGACTAACCATTGGTTCTAAGAAAATTCCGATACTTTGAGCCTCCAAAAAGAGTTTATCATTTATCTTCATACTCTCGTAGTGAAATTCTGAACAAACAGGCATTGGTTTGTCTGGAAAAGTGCCATTCATTCCAAAAGTTGAGCTGATTCCTGTGTTTCCTAACATATCAGTTTCAGGATTATCATATTCTAGCCTCCCAGATGTCCTATAACCATTAAAAGAAGCATGCCCAGTAGATTGGAAATTAACGATATGACTCAAATCATTAGTTGCCAATTCTCCATCCATCTTAAGTCCAGTTCCATATACGTCAAATTGGAGGTCGTCATTTCCACTGTCACTATCTTCTTCTGGAATTAGAGCCGCTAAAAACCTCTGACACAGGGGAATCACATTATTGTCCCTTGTATCCAAAAGCAACTGCTGTGAAAGGATTTCATCAGTTGATGTTCTAGCAGCAATTCTGCCGTCTCTTTCCTGTTCAAGTAATCCACATTCATTGGGGATGGTACTACAACCATCGGCAACAGAAGGAAGTGGTGTCGATCCCAGTCTTGTGAGTTCATAATTTCCCTGAAAGATATGAATGAATTTAGAGAGACCAAAGTATTTGTGAAAAAGATATGTTTGAGTTTCAAACATCAATCAGAATGAAACCAAAAGCAATTGATGGAAGTTCAACAAGAAACAAGGTACTTTTTCCTATTCACTAAAAATACTGCATTCAAAAAGGATTTAGGCATAAAGCTATCTTCTCTTTTCTTTTTTTCTTTACAAGGTCAGTGTTACAAAGACATGTGGTTGAAGAGAACAATCATAATTTTTAATGTCAAAATAAACACATTTGACAATATAAACTCCATGGTGTGGCTAAGAAGAAAAAAACAGCTCCTGCGTCACTTTAGGATTGCATGCGCAAACTGTTAGTTAGTATGCATAACCGTGTGTTGTAAAGAGTTTTAGATAGAGTAGAAGTTGTATGTTATCTTTACTTTATCTTAACTAGTAGTTTGAATTTTAAATTTGATCTTTGTAAAGGATAAAAGTCTTATCCTATAGGTTAACCACTTGGTGTTAAACACCTCTGTAAAAGTCTATATAATAGACTCTCTTTCACTAATGAAATATAAGAAAAACACAGAGAAAAACTCTGTTTCTCACACAAACAAAATAAGATGAATTCTTGAAAATTAATCACATGGTTTGACATCCATCAATGACTAAAATAATTAACATGCCAAGAGGAACTCATTTATCTCATGCCTTTTGTCAAAACTTAATGACAACATAAATGTTGGCAACAACCCATGCCTATCCTAGAGGCAATGGAGGGTGAAGGACTAGGGTCAATTCCCCTTTCCTCTACCTTGTTGAAAAGAAATCACATACCCCGGCCAAAAACAGACATAAATTGCAACCAATTACTCAGATTAAGCATTTCAACAAAAGATTTAATCCAAGAATTGTTTCCAATGATTTTTTTCCTTAAAAATGAAACACATTAAAGGGTTCCAGTACCTGCAGCTTCAAATAGGCAATATCTCCATCAGATATGAAACCAAGAAAAGGCTCCATCTGCCTCCAAAAGGAGTTGGGAAATGCATGAGCTGCAATGAAAGTAAAATCAACCAATGCAAGAAGAAATTTTGAACCAAATAAAATAACAGTACTTTGACAAAAAAAAAAGTGCAAATAGTTCAGAAGACGTTACCAGAACCAATAAGAGCATTCACAGCAGCCACCAAATCTTCATGTCCATCCTCGGTACCAACTAAGAAAAATGTACCAAGGGCAATTAGAAGCCATGTAAATGTAATCACAGATTTAGAAATTGAATCATGAAGTTAAGCTTGGAATTTTAAGAATCCAAGGAAATTTCTTAGTTAGCTTGAAATGTAACTACCAAGGACATCTGCAATGTGCATTAATTGTCTGCATGCTTTTGGCGTGCATATGCCTTGCGATCGCTGAGCTTCCTAGTTGGAGGATCGACCAGCCTTGCCGAGAAATACTCACCAAACTATGAGATTTCAATCAGAAAATAATGGTTCTAAACCACAATAAAATAAATATTATGGGAGAATAAAGGTAACATGTCATCGTAGGAAGAAAAATTTAACCTTTCGGTCTTATCCAAGCCAAGCCTGGCACTTCGAGTTGTTTTGTCGTTCTCACATTGCCAAACTTCTCAACCGTCATTGGCATAAGAGACCTCGTAGAAGTTATACCCCGCCTGTCCTCCCTTGTCGACGTACACCATCTCCAATATCGCCTCCACCATCAGCTTATTCTTTCTTGATGGCAGAACAAAGTGGATACTTTCTGAACATTCTGTCCACTTTCTCATCTATTTCATTGGACCTTTTCACCTTTTCTTTAGATTTGATTTCAAAGAAAGACTGACTCCTCACTCTCGAAAAGAGTCAAAGATAAGGCATCACCTTTTAGTTTAATTTGTTGCGAGAACTGCTTGAGAAGCGTCTAGCAAATCCTGACTCAATTTCATTACCCCGCCATATCGACGTAGTATCCAAAGTGATGGAGTTTCATCATTACTTGAAATAATAGGAACAATATTCGCTCGTCTTGCAAAGACGGAGCTCTTTTTGTGGTCTTTGGCTGGCCCAAAGGACAACAGGTGGTGATGAAGACCGAGGTGATGCTTTGTGCGTTTGCGATTAGTAGCTCCACCATGAGTAGGTGGTTTATTTGTACAAAGGAGAAAACTCCCATTCATTTGATGCCGTGCTCTTTGAATGACTGTGACAACTTTGGTGCAACTCAGTGCTGATCGTGGACCACGAATAGATGCATTTATTTTTGTGCTTGAAGTAGGACTAGCTGAATTATATTCATCACGAACACTCATCCTGCACATTGTACAGACCAAAAGGGACATACATATAAGTACACAAACAGAAGTAAGACCCAAAAAGGAAAAGTACTCCAGGTGTCTGAAATAAAGATGCCCCAAAAGACAAAAACAAAGGATAAATACAATGGAACATATAGATTTACCCTAAAAAATGGAAAACTAAATGTTCATCAAGAAAATTATGCATACTTGTTAGCAGCTCTGAGATTCACTCTCTCTTTATCAGGAGCAACAGGACGGTCCCTCCTATCATTAAGAAGGAACTGCATCCGGCCACCTAGGGGACAGATAATCGTGGACCCAAACCTGACTGCTGCGAGATACCTTCTGGTTTTCCAACTCCAACAGATCCATTAGTGATTCCTGACCTATAACAATTTACATATTTGTTAATAGAAAATCAAGAATACGATACACCAAAATGTTAAAAAATAAATATAAAGGTTCAATTCAGGAAATGCTCCAAATAGAAGGTTTGAAGAAATTTTCAAACAAGAAAACCCCTCAAACAATTTCTGTACAGCCATCATTATGACCATCTATTAAGGAATTACATTCCCCTATAGTGTAGCAATGGCCCTAATATGCATTCATTCTGTATGCAAAAATCATGTGCTTGGATCTTAGTCATAAGGTAAGGTCAAAATCACGATTAAAGTATTCTACCTCTCAAACATTATTTTCAGGATGGATTAAATCATACAGTTTACTATTTAGATCAAAAACACAGTTAGAAACTACATTCGCAACTGTAAATGCTCCTTTAAGGCATTAGTTTAGACGTCCTGTGCATTTAAGGCATGAGCACCTCATCATAATCTAAACTCCCATATCATGCATTCGGAAGATTAAGATCTCAACCAAAACATCATGCCAAATAAGGGCAATATATCATAAGATGATATAATGAGGGTACAACAAATAAATGAACATGAAAGAAACAACAGAAGGTTACCAAAAATTTGATGTTACTCACCCTGGAAATATCATTAACATCATGCTCAAAATAGAATAAGAAACTCAAAAATAAATATACAACTCGAATGGGAAACAAAAGGAACCTCAGAAGCATAAAATAAAAGCTTGACATCTTAATTCAGTATATCCTCCACAGCATGGAAAAAAAGGAAGAAGAATACTTTCCAGTTGATAAATTATATTATAACTTAATACTGACAAAACATACCACTACCGTCATCACAATAATTCAAGCTCCTCGTTCACACAAATCTCATGGCAATGGACCTACCTGAACCCATGGGCGTCATTACTCAACCTTGATCGAGTATCAGAAACAGTCCTTTGACGTACTCCCTGTTTAAATTCCCGATGCCCTTCTAGTTTAGTTGATACAATGCTTGGAGATACATCAGCTTTTATCCCAGAACGTTTTTTCTTCATCTTTGTCTTTTCCCATCCATCAACACCACCTGATAAAGTTCGATCTTCACCCTGAACTGAGCCACTAGTTGAAACCCTGAGCATTTCCTTATCTCTATCTGCATTACCAGGCTGCCTGACTTGAGCATTATTCCGTATATCCATCTAGATCCATTAGAACAAATGTTAAATTCTTCTTCAAGAGATAGTGACGCAAAAAAGGCAAGCCACATGCAAATTGGCACCAATCCACAAGCAGTAAGATCAATATGGTTTTCCATCTCATTTTCTTAAACTTCTGCATGGTTACATCTGTGGTCTCATCTTGGTGTATTGGTGCCAATTTGCACCAGAGAGAAGTAGTAACAACAATAATTACATTTGGAAATGGCATTTGTTATCCCAAATTAAACGTGAATATGGCACATAAGATAGCCATTGCTTAATTTTACTTAACAACTGATATCAGGCCTAATAGCAGATATGGAATCATAAAATTATCATGACAAAAATGCATAGAGATAGAAGATATCATAGATACAAACCCTCACATCCACCAAAGAAGTCCGAGTACGTTTATTAGGAATAGCACTTTTAGGCCTTTCTTCTGACTTCTGCTGTTCAAATTCAAGACCTCCAGCAGTGGAGTTATTATGCATTCCCATCTTACCAATAGTAGGGCTCAAGAGCGACCGATCTCCAGATATCAAGGCATTAGGTCGGTCATTAGAAAAGCTTTCTGATCGAGATCTCTTCTTAGATGGTATGCTAGGGAAAAACTTGTTGAATACTGATAAGGCTTCATTGAAAGTTTTCACCCGTTCCCTGTTAACTGATTCGCTTTAATAACTAAAGACAACTTAGATCCAAAATACAAAATTTACAAAGAATACCTTGCTTTGACAGAGCAATCCCGTAGACCAGCCTTAACTCGTTTGATTTCTTCTGGAATAGGAGAAGGTAGGAGCTTGCCTTTTGACAACGGGGTAGGAGATTCATCGGCAGAAAGGCCAAGAGCAACATTAATGTGTCGTTTAAAGTCTCCTTGACGATTAGACTTATGATCAGCAGCAACCACCTTGGGATCAAAACGCAAGCACTGGAAGAATTTAGATATATCTCCTTGGGCTGCTACTGAACAGCTTCTCGACATACTTGGCATAGAAGATAGAATCTGATTCTCCAAGGTCTCGCGAAAGCTACCTGATCTGTCTAATTGAGCAGCTAAGAGGGCTCCACGCTGCCCACTGGTATACAGTGGCCTGTCGGGGCTACCAGAAGACAGCTCAAACTTGCCGGACATCGCCATTGCATCAGATTTTGCCAATCCAAAATTTTATAAGGCCGATAAATACAGCAGAGCATTACAATATTGTAGAACAACAGGACATAAAAGCTTATTTAAACTCTTAAGTGACGGACTACGTATCTGCACAGCAGGAAAAAAAAACTATTGATAAGCATGCAAATTATATGTTAGAACAAATACACTCAGTACTACCTCGAAATTCACGATGTTTTATGCATATGCAAACACAAAAATACATTTTCTTATAAGGGACAAAAAATACAACTAGAAGTGGCAGATTAAAGCTAAGTAATAAAATAATCAATAGCAGTTAGAAAGAAATATCGAAGGCCGTGGAACTAAGATGACATTCATCACCTTCCACAGCCTGTGCCAATAATCTTTTCACTGTCCTGTTACAAGACAGTAGGAGTTCCCAAAGGTTAAAAGAGGGTACTCCAGTAGCTCGCATTTACATTTTCAATTCATGTTGAAAAGTGATCAATTTGCATGACTAAATAATGACAAGATAATTACTGGATGCATAGTCAATCAAGGGATTTTTACATGCTGTAAAAACTAGTAAAAAAAAAGTAATATGGCAAAGGCACCTCACATAAATGCAATAAATGAAAGCAGGGAATACAAGGTTTTTTATGTAATATTTTCTCCAATGCATAGGATGATAGGAATTCATTGCATTACTGGTCTATTACTACATTTAATATAGATAGTCTACTATAATAGTTTCCTTAAGGTACTCCCAGTAAAACCCATATAAAATAAAATCGTGATTGAACCACCCATTCAATTTACCTTTTATTTAAACAAGTTTCTAAACTATATAACTCCTCCATGTAAAATCACCTCTCATGCATCAAAACAAAAATTGTTACTAAGGCTGTTTGTCGTTAACACAATATGACTTGATATAGAATCATAGTTCAAAAAAGTTGGCCAAGAAGAACACTGCCATCTTTTTGGCCAACTCTCCAGTTGATCAATCGCCTGTATGTATATATAATGCAATATAATAAATGTCAATAAATAAATTATCATTTCGTCGAGACTATAACTTAAGATGAACAACATTATTTAACTGGTTGAACTCAATGTGATTTCAAATGAAAGACGCTTCTATATCAGAGCAGTCAGTAAGAGCAGCATTGCCATTTAAATTATTTCCTAATCAGTATTGCTCTTCCGTCCCTCGCATTTTTAACCATGATACAAGGATACATAAAATCCCCTTCAACTTCACTTTCCTTACTTGAATTAAATCCAATCCAATATTGAATCAGGCAACAACAAGACAGAACAAAATATCATCTCAGTTAAATTCCTCAATATTCCATCATATTTTTGACTAATCAACAAAATCCAGCTTCATCAAATGAAAATTTGTATTTAACACAGTAAAGCCACTCTAAGCTTAAAATCTACCAACTTATCCTATAATTCCTCGCTTATACATCAAATCATACTTCATTCATCCAACCTCAACAATTAACCAAAAAATTTTGCAGAAAACAACTAAAAATTAAATCAAAACGAAAATTAGAACATAAAACTGAAATAAGAAGTAAATCAAATAAACAAAAAACAAGAGTAGAAAAGGAAAGCCCTAAAGCTTGGAATCAATAATGCAAGTAAAAATCTACCTTCGGTAAATCGCGAGAAGAGGCGATGCAGGATGCCGTAATTATTTAGCAAGATAATTAGATTCTTTAAATTATGGGCACGAAATCTGGTTTACGTGATTGATTCGAAGCTCGAAGCTGAAAGTGGAAAGTTCGTACATGGCCATGGAGGTCGAGAGCCGGCCTGTGTTTTGATCGGCAATGAAAACTGGTTCAGTTAAATGTCTAATTTGCCCATGGCTCGTTTGAACGGGGACTTTTGGGTAATATAAATATGTTGAGCCGGCTCCTAACCTAAGACAGCTTGTAGCCCGTGGCCATGTCCCCTTCTTTGTGAAATTTAATTGGATTATTTTTTTTTACAAAGGGTTTTATTTTGATACACAACTCATGTAAAATATTTTTACACAACACTTTTATAAAATTTAAAACCCTAATTTTAATACTCTAAATTTTAAACTCTAAATTTTAACCCCTAAACTCGAAACTCTAACCCTTAAATTCTAAACCCTACAACCTAAACCCCTGAACTTTTAACCTTAAATTAAACCCTTAACCCCTAAATTTAAAAAGCACGTGTAAACTTTAATTTACACGGACTGTGTATCAAACTTTTTTCTCACAAATTAATTGGATTATTATTGACTAGTGTCTTAAATATTAAAATTATTGTATTAAGTAAATTATGGACTTTAATTAATTCAAATTTATTCAATTATTTTTTGTAAAAAAAAAAATTTAATTTTGTAGAAAACACTAGTTGAAAATATTCAATTTAGTTTCATTTTAATTAAGAAGTAAAATAAAAAAAAATAATGTAATATACATACATAGGTAAGTGGCGGCAAAGCCTAAAAACAAAGTTTAAAAAAACTTGCACTAAATCCTCGTGATTTTGGTAATTAATCCTGAATAAAAGAAAAATTATTTTATTCAACAATTAAATACTATTGAATAAAGGAGGGTGTACAAAGACAAAGACATCTAACAAGGAACATGTACGATGAAATAGAAATAAATTGCTCATCTAACAATTATTGAAGCTAAAAGATGGATCCTCTATAGAACTAGGGAGCCCAAACTCCATAAAATTTGAAGAAAAAAAATATTTTATAGTCCTCGTATTTTTTATTTTTTTTAATTTTATAGTTGGCTCCCTCAAAGCTCAATGTCAAGATTTGCCCCTGACTGAAGCTAGGGATTTAGAGAAAATAAAATGTACCATGAGGCGCTCCTTCAACAAACAGCAAGACTAGGGGTGAGCATTCGATTGAGTTAAATTAAGTTGAGTAAAAAATTTTGAGTTAATCAAGTTGACGAGTTATGTTTTATAACTCAAACTTTATTTGAATTTTTTTGAGTCGAGTTGTTCAAGTTTTTATAATGTCGTGGTACTAATTGGTTCAAATAAAACAACTTTCTATCTTCATATACAATACACATATAGTTCTTCATATTTTTTCCATATATAATATACATATGAGACAGGATTGAATGACTATACTCGAACTTGAAAATTGGTCTACTAATTACTATAAATTTCGAGTTATTCAAATTTTCGTTTCATAGCTCAGATTTTATTTGAAATTTTTTTCGAGTTAAGCATAGTTTTGCTCGTCCAGAGCAAGACTTAAAACTTAGAAAATGGAAATCTATTATATAATGCTTCTCCAACAAAAGTTGGGACTTGAAATTAAAATATATTTGTCGAAATTTTTTTAGGTGATTTTGGACATATTTAAATGCTGACAATATTTTTAAAATGATACAGTGTAATTGTGATAAATTAATTGAGACAAATTAAAAGGTTAATCAACGAAGTTAGTTTGATGTGAATTAATTAGCTAATCATGTAATTGTGATGCAAGTAATAATTGATATGGAGAATTAGGGGTGTGCAAAACCGGGTTCGGTTAACAATTAGCAAATTATTTCGGTTAATCGGTAAGTTCGGGTCACCCAATTCTCGACTCTAAAACGTAACCATTCAACCGGTTAACCGTTTATTCGGTTAACCGAAAAATTCGGTTCGGTTCGATTCGGGTAACGATTTTTTTTATTTTGTTTATTAAAAATATAAATTTTAATAATATGTTAAAAATATATATACTTTTAAAAACCGACATGTGATATTAGTATCTTTTTTAATACTAGTAATTTAAATATTTAAACTTCATAAAATAAAATTATGGTTTTACTTCTGGAGAATTAGAAAATAAAATAAAATTTGATTTTTTTAATATAAAATATTCAAATAGTATATAATATAATAATATATATTATATAACCGGTCGGTTTAGTTACCTAATTTGTCCCAAAACTGTAAACAGTAATCGAACCGGTTTTTTTAAATAAAAACCCGAACCGAAATTGAATTAGTTAACCAATTTTTAGATTCGGTTTTTCGGATTTTTTGGACACCTATGGAGAATCGAATATAATCCTCGATTATTAAATAATCTTTCCCATTAGCAAATTCCATTATTTTTCATAGATAAAAAATACCAGGAAAAGTTTATCAGCTTAGCTTGGCTCAGCTCAGCTACTTAGGCTTCTGATTACATACAGGTGTCCGAGGTGCATTTTGCAGTCTGACCAGCTCAGGTCGGTAATACGGCCCACGCCCGACCCAAACACTGATATAAATATGGCATAATAGCAAAAGAGTCCTCAACATTTTTCAGTTTTTCAATTGCACCCTTAAAGTGTTTCTTTGGCAATTAAAACCATAATATTTTAATTTTTCAAATAAGTCCTTTTTAACAGTCAATTGACTGTCAGTATTTTTATTGGCGTGCCATGGTCATTTTTAAGAATGCAATTTAAAATACAAGCAAAGTTGACGGCTTTTTTTAACAATACAAGAAAATAATGTTATTTAAATAATTATAAAATACGAAAAATAATTAAAATAAAAGTTAAACTAAAAGAAATATGGTATTATAAATGAGAAAATTATGATTCATCTTCTAATAGTTTTCAATTTTATTTATACTAATAACAAATATTTTTATTTTTAAATGTCATTATATTATTGAACTTATAAACTTTTTAACATGTAACATGCTACACACGAGATTAAATTAGTAGATATTATAGATCTTGTTATACTCATGAAGTGGGTAAAAAATATTTTACAGAAAAATATATTTATAAAATTAATATATCTATATACAAATCCTTTGTCACTCTACTTGTGATAATTTATTGAAAATAATTTTGTAATTATGGTTTAATGGTTGAGATTAAAAATTTTAAATTAGGAATAATTGATTTTTTTACTGTAAAAATCTTCTCAATATCCACTGTTAATTTCAGTCATCAATTTTCATTAATTAAATGATCCAAAATAATTGTAAAACTCTTAAGTTTTACATCGTGTCAACGGATCTAACCTATATATATATATATATATATATATATATATATATATATATATATATATATATATATATATATATAAACTAATTTATGACATTGTATAAGTAAAATTGATGAACGAGATTAAACACTCTCATTTTTTTCTCTTAAAAATCTCCTCATTTTCGACTTTTAATTTTATTCATTCATTTCACTCGTTCAATGATCGTAAACCAGCGTAAAACTTTCAAGTTTTACATTGTATAAATATATAAAGTTTTACACTTTTTAGAACTGTTGGATGAAGGTAAATGGATGGATGAGATTAATAGTAGAAAATATGAAGATTATCACTTGGAAAAAAAAAGGAAATAATCTTAGTCATATATTACCATCATCCAACGGTCCCAAAAAGGTAAAAGTAATTTGATTTTACACAATGTAAGTAAATCTTAACACATAAAAAAATATGTATATATATATATATATATATATATATATATTTAATACACAACCAGGGGTGGGAATCGAGTGGGGCGGGTACAGTTTTACATTTCCCACTCTGTCCCCAACACTTACGGTTACGGTTCGGGGAAAGGGTCTGTTTGTTTCATTATAATTGACTTTCCAAAAAATCAATTCTAAAAAGTGAACTACATTTTCTGAAAAACATGTTACGAAAAATATTTTCTGGTGTTTGAATGTTATTGTGCAATTCAATTTCCGATGTTTAGTAAATTTTCCTGAAAACATTTTAGGAAATATGTTTTGAGTAGAACACATAATTTTTTTTATTTTAATTGAGTTAATTTTATCTATAAAATTATATTTTATAAGTACATCAAATAATTTAAGCAAAATTACAAATATATTACTCAACAAGTTAATGAAGACAACTATAAATATAATACTCAACAAGTTAATAAAGATAAGCTATAAATTTGTTTTGCTCAACAATATGCAAAACACAACTACGACTTTGCTTTTATCAACAAAAATGTGATTAAATAGAAATAGAAAAAGGAATTAGTATCATATCATATTAAACAATGTCATTTATTAGCTAATATTTCAAAATTTAATGTTGGTTCATTAAAATCGTATAAATCAATACCCAAAACACCTATTAATAGAAAAATAGAATCCCTACAGTGTACAAAATAAATTTTGTAGCCGATTACAAACGTTTCTTCCCCCCTCCCCCCACATGGATAGAAGTAGATAAACGGGAATTAATTCGAACTCCCACATGATGGGAAAAAAAGTAAAAGATCTCGAGAAAAAAATGATCCTATTTGACCATTGTACATTGCTAACATCAGGAAATGAAATAATCGTGAATCTCGAGTAACTGGCCAAGCCGCCAAAGCGGCTAAAGTGGTGATAAATCATGTAAGTAAAATGGGCCCTATAGAAAGTCCATCTATCCCAATCCCCACTAAAAATAAAAAAAAAAATATTCATTTATAATCTTCCGTCAGCTTGATTAATGGATCGTCCAATCAAAAATGATAACAACATGCATAAGTTGTTAGAAGGAGTTCGAATATGCATATCCACATTTATACCACTTAATTAACTTATTTCCTCTATGGGGAAGAAAGAAAATTAAAGAACTAAATGTATAATTAGTACTACACTACAATAAAAAATAATATTATCCAAGTGCATAATTAAGATCACACAACTTTAAAACAATAATATTATCCAAATACAGAATTAGTAGTATATAATAATTATAATACAATATTGTCCAACTACATAATTAGTACTACAACACATTAAACCAACCATATTGTCAGAGTGCATAATTAATACTAAACACATTAAAACAACAACATATTGTCAAGTGCATAACTAATACTACAACACATTAAACAACAACATTGATTAAGTGTATAATTATAATTAAACATCACATTAAAACTACATATTTTTACCCTTGGGTAAACTTTTGAAGCCAAATTTTTTATGCTTCGGTTTTTTAGCCAAGTAAACTTTGGCCTCGTGCTCATTCTTCCCAAAAAATCAAACACATTGCAAAGAAACTCATGTTTCCATCAACATCACTTCTTCGTAAAGATGTGGTGTCTTATTCTCAGTAATTTTTTTAATGCTTCAGCAATCTTATCAAGTTTCTCACCTACAAATTGAACGTGGTCAATCTCGCCATTTTAGTTGATATTTTTCTTTTTACATTTTGATGTGTAGGATGAAGATATCTTTGTTCTTTACTCATCAACATTTTCAATGTTGAAGTTTAACGGGATTGAACTTTCATTAGCATCATTCAAATCTATATCCGCAAATATTTTGGTAAAATTTCTCGTTTCCATATCTTGACCGACAACCAAAGTCATCTCATCATAGAAATTAATTTTTTTGTTCAAAAATGGCGCATATTTCGGTGTACTTTTAAATATTATACACAATTATAATAACTAGTAAAATATAAATTCAATATATTAAACAATTATAATAACTAGTAAAATATAAATTCAATATATTAAAATAAGAGTATGTAAAGATTACCGTTATTGTTGTCATCTCACCCAAATCCACTTTCTTCACGAATTTTGCATATAATTTTTCATGTGTTTTTGACCCTCCTCAAATGATTTTCCACATGTTTAGTATCACACTGAACTTGAAATTTTTCAGAAATAGCTGCAACAACTCGTTTTATAGAATTCAATCTAAAGAAATTAGATGGGTTGTTTTCTTTTTGAGCCTTCTCTGCAAGTATTTCTAAGAAAATATGTTCTATTGGTTTTGCGCATCTGAAATGTTTTGATGTATCCCTTTCTGACAATTAACAAAGCTCGTTAAACCTACCTCTCAACCCCCCTCTTTATATAAAAAATTAATATAAACTTGAGAAAATACATGTAGGGTTGTGGATTTAACTTAGTGAATAGTTATTAATCTGGAGCTATATATAAAAGTTGTGTTTTTTCTTGTGATTTTTAAGAACCTGCTTGGTATTTAATACTTGTGACATTAATTTTCTCAAGTGAATCTTTTGCTAATGAATCAAAATTATTAGCCTCTTTTTTTTCTTTTTTAGTACATCAAAGTTACTGAATTGGAATTCTTAATCCATATATGTGGCTGTAGTTTTATAGAGGACACAAAATCAAGATCATAAAATTCAACCAACAAGTGCATGAAAAGAAATATCAAGATTATAAAATAGTAATAAATTTATGATTAACAGAACCAAAAGGTTAGCAGTGTGAAAACTCAAGAAATCAACAATGAATTTCAACTTGAAAGTTTAAGCTTAAGCTATATGAAATTCAGCGTAAAGGTAAAAACATAGAACTAAAATAAAGATGTCGATAAGTAGAGAAAACAAGATAAAGTGAAAAAAATAATAAAAAATCTAGATCTGAACAAAAATATAAAAACCCATTTCTTAAAAGAAAAAAAAAATAAAGAGAGCATATCTTGGTGAAGCTTACTTGTGGTGAAGATGACAGAGAACAATGCCGGTGATAGAGAGAGCGACAATGAGAGACGATTACGACCGATGAGGAACAAAGAGTAGAGGGACTTGGGGGAAAAGTGAGATTTGGGGAAGCGACTAACCGACAAATTTTCGGTAAGCCGATTTACACGGGTCTTTTATTTTTTTAGCCAAACACAGGAAAGGGAAGAAAGTATTTTTCAAAAAATGAACATATCCGCCCCCTACGGATCTTTACGATTTTCGGAGAATTTTCAGAGTTAAAAAATTTAAATAAAATTATTATTTTATTGACCAAAATAAGTAGCCAAATCAGTTCAAAATATAAAGTTTAGATAAATTAAATGCGTGTTGTGTTGGAGAAGATTTAGACGATAGTTTTAGCATATATCTAAAAATTAAGATAAAAACATATTGAGAAACTTGAGTGTGACTAGGTTTGAGAGAAAGTTGAAGTGATAATAATATAATTATAATTTTTATTAAGATATATATTAAGGGTATATAGATAAATAAGTATATGTTTTTTTTTAAATCTAGTAAAATATCGGGATACTTGCGAATATTTTTTAGGATCCCCACAGTTGTTTATACGATTACGGTTCAGTTATCTCCACGGTTTGAATATAGCAATCCTCGTCCCCATCCCCATTTGAGCTTCGTTGATAAAACTTCCCCCGTCTCTATCCTCGTGGGTGAAAATTTCGGTTATTCCCCATCTCGTCGGTTCAGATCCCCACAGTTTTCGGATATTCCCCACCCAATTCTCACCCTATACACAAGCAGTAGAAATAAAAAGTTTCTACAAGCGTCTTAGTTTTAAGGTTTATGGTTAAAATTTAGGGTTTAGATCTAAGTGTTTAGGTTTTAACCTATAAACCTTCAATTCTAATCCCAACCCCTAAATTCTAACCACAACTCATCGATTCTAAACTACTACACCTAAACCCTAAAATCTAATCATAAACCCTAAAATTAAGACACTTGTAAAAAAAATTTGTTTCCACCGCCTGTGTATAGAATAATTACCATGTATATAAGGTTAAGATTAATTTCACTTAGCCATCTATTTACCTTCATTCAACTATAAAAAAGAAAAATATAATTTTTAAATTTTACTTTTAATAGGTATTAAGCTCACAACTTAAAAAAATAAAAAAGTGTCAACCGGATGACTTATCACTGCACCAAATAAAAGTCAGACAATTGTCTTGGTTGAGATTGTCAAAAGTCAAAACTTGATCGTCTTGTTCAATCTTTTTGATTGCCGGAGCACCTCTTCAATTGAACTGGATATTTGGTCCCATTGCACTTTTGTCTTTATTGGTAGAGAGACTATCAAAGAATTCCAGATTGAGTTGTTGTTTGAATTATACTCCACAATCCACATGACTTATCTTGTTTACTTGTTTCCCAGTGATTTCTCCAGCTTTTAAACAGTTTTTTTTTTATTACAAAAAGCTCTTAAAACAGTTGTTTATTAGTCAAACAAATCCATAAATCAAGAATAATCTTTATTGCTACACCCTCAAAAGAATTACAAGTAAAGATTCCTATATAATCAAGTTTCAACTACACTGATTAATAATAACACAAAACGGACCGCTATAGAAAACCAGCGGACGTGGTACGGCCACCATGGTGTAGCAAGTTGTGAGCGATGTGATCCCTAGCTTGAGCGGCAACCATCGACCTTATGTTGTTTTCCGGCACCGTCTCGTCGTTGAAAAGCTCGAATTTAAGCTCGGGGTCCATCGTCTCGTTTCTCAACTCACAGATGTTATGCAGAACGCAGCAAGCCCCGAGCACAATCGGCAGCTCTTGAAGCTTCACCTCGGTTCTCTTCTGTAAGCATGACCACCTCCCTTTCAGCCGCGCAAATGCGTCCTTGCCGACCTTTTCGATCTCCCCGATCTTCTCATTGAAAGCGTGTTGAGCCCAGGTGAGATGTTGGTGACTGTAGGGAACCAGAACCCGGTCCATTAATGGGTACCCTTTGTTCCCCACGACCCAAACGTCTCTCAAATGTCCCCTGGTGGCTCTTTGGTAGAACGCTGATTTCTCTAGGATTTGTTCATCGGACATCGATCCGGGCCAGCCGATGCATACGTCGGTGAAGGC
Organism: Hibiscus mutabilis; assembly: GCA_019671005.1. NCBI lineage: Eukaryota > Viridiplantae > Streptophyta > Magnoliopsida > Malvales > Malvaceae > Hibiscus > Hibiscus mutabilis. Next base: position 2,108,873 of record CM033733.1, read on the forward strand.
TCCGTTTTGATCGATGACGCCTTGGAGGGTGATGGAATACGAAGTTTTTTGGTTCCGTTCCGTGTGTTTTTTGTTGAAATACGCTGCCACGCTTGCTTTCGGTGCAATGATGGGAATGTGAGTCGTGTACATTGAACCGGCCACGTTTGGGATTCCGGTGGCGGATTCGAATTCTTGTTTGATTCTCTTCGTTTTGTTTTCGTCGGGCCATTGAATGAATTTAGGCATCAGGACGGTTTTAATGGCGGCGCAAACCTCCAGGACTAGTTTATGACATGTGGAGATCCCCAACCCGAACCGTTTCGATACCATCCTGAGCGGTTCACCCGTGGCTAGCCTCCAAATACAAACCGCCACGCGCTGACGAACCGGGATCGCATCGCGGAGCATCGTGTTCCTTTTCATCACCGCCGGTTCCAGCTCCTCGCAGACCATGTTGAATGTGGCTTTGCTCATACGAAACGCACGTTTAAATTCGAAATCGGGGAAATCCGGGTGGTTACACTTGTCCCACCAGTCCTTCGATCGGTCTTTCACCCATAACCGCCTCTGTTGGCCGGATCCGGTACCCGATTGCGACGGACTCGCATTGTCCGACCCGACTGAAACCGTCTTCCCCGTCGCTGCAGCAGCAACTAAACCCGATTTACGCGCGCGTTTGTTTCTGGAATCATCCAACTGGATCATTTCAGAGGATTGGTTTTCGAATTGATCAAAAAACCCATTCATTTCTTCAACTTTCTCGTTGTAACTGGGTTCGAAAAAAGCTGACCGCTGATCGGAATCATTGAACCATTGAATTTGCTGCTCTTGCTTTGCTTCTTCGTCCAACATCAAAATCGAAGAAAGTATATCACCAAATCCACTCTTTTCGCTTTCTAAATCTTCCTCGAAATCTTTTCTACCCCTCTTCTTGTTGTTCCCGTTGAACCCGTTTTCCGTATCCAGAAACCACGAGAAATCGCTGTTATTGTTGTTGAAATTAAAAGAGAAATCTTCTGGAGAAAACAATGTGAAAGACCCGGTTTCCATGTAAACAAACACGATAATAGGGTTTTCTTTTGATTGAATCGAAGAAGCAAGTGTGAAGATTTGAAAGTGGATATGTGAAATGAAGGGGTTTGGGTTTTGTTTATATACGTAATAGCGGACACGGTGAGAGAGAGGAAGGGGAAGCGCGTGTGGGAGGGAAAGTGAGAACGCGGTTGGATTTGACTTTCTTTGATTCTTGTGCAGCTTTGTCTTAGTTTTCATTAAAAAATTAATCCTACTCGGTATACTGTATACACGGTTGGGAATAAGGAAAGATGGGCCGAAGGTTCGTTCAAACGGAAAGGGAAGGTAGGGAGTAGGGAGTAGGGAGTAGGGAGTAGGAAGGGAAAGAGAAGTAACTTAAAAAGGGTAGAGAATAAGGATAAGGTTATCCTTATTCCTGGCCTGAGTGAGAAAGAAACTACATATCGTACAAATCTAGACAAGGGTACTGGGGGACCCTCTAGTCTAGATGAAGCTTTTAAGTTTCAACCAATCTTTAATTATTGATTTTTGAACTATAACTCAAATAATTATTATAAAAATAATCATTATAATGTGTAGCCGAATTTATAATTAAAATATATTTGAATACAAAATAAAATTAAATAAAATTTAAAATTTTGATTAGACATAAAAAAATTAAATAATTTAAAATTAATTACAAGTCAATATCTATTTATACATTAAATTAAACTTGAATCTAAATATAATAAAACATAAAAAAATTAATTTCTATAAGCTCAGGTCTTAATCTTACCAAATAAGATTGGGAAATTGCTCAATACATTAACGATGCAATTTTTTTCCATGTTAATTTTAAGGATTATGAATTAGTTAGAGTCTAGAGTTTATGTGTTTAAGTTTAGATGTTTAGAATTTTATTATTTATTGTTAGAATTTAAGATTTATGGTTCAGAAGTTAGAGCTTATTGTATAGGGTAGTAGGGTTAGGAATTTTAGATTATAACCCTAAATCCTAAATTTTTATCCTAAACCAAACCCTAACTATAAACTCTAAAATTTAAACATCTAAATCTAGATCCCTAAACTCTAAACCTTAAATTAAATTTATAGTCCTTAAAAGTAATCCGTTTGTGGATTTTTTTTTACACCACCCTTGTATAGAAAATTACTTATAAGCCGAATCTATTTTTATTATTTTGGAATATCATTTTGACCCTTTAATATTTGATTAATTTTGTTTCACCCCGATGTGATGCTATAATAAGGTAGTTAAACAAGTTATTTCATGGACGAGCCTTCCTTAGTATACTGAATGAATTTATTGTTGTTGTTGTTCACATACAATTTTGATACGAATGATTATACTATCTAGATTTATCCTTACTCATAAATCGGAGGATATTGAAGATTTAAGCATGCTCAATTTTACGTCTTATTGTATATTATATCAGCAATATGTCAAACGAATTAAACTCAATCAGTTTGTTGTTTTTTTTCCTTTTATAACTATATATACGAAAAAATGTGGATGTAATGACCCGAATTTCTGAGTCAACGATTAGGTGTTAACCCGGGTCATGGACCCTTGTGTTAGATGGAGTGTTTGGAACTGTTGGGCTAAGTTTGGGCCTTGTTGGTTGAGTTTTGAGCTACACGGGCTTGGGTAGTGACCATTTTGTGATAAGGGTGAAAGTGGAGGGTTTTATGTTGGGATTTGATCTATTTTTAAATAAAAGGCTGATCACCCTTTATCATTTTGCCTTTCACATGGAAAAAGGGGACATAGTGATATCACCACATTTTCTTTCTTTCTTTCTTCTTCTTCTTCTTTTTCTTTTTTATCAACTCTTCTATAAAACCTTTATCTTCCAAAGCCTAAAAACTAAATCTTTACCTTCCAAGCCTTAATTTTGGGATTCATGAGTGAAGAAAAAATTAATTACTATTTCAAGAGCTTCATAAAAGTGGTTTTTTTTTCTTAAAAATGTGAGTTCTCCATTTATGGGTTTCTTTGAAGGTTTAGCTTTTGGGGCTTCTCCTATGTTTTCAAAGTTGTTAATCTGTGGCTATACCTCTTTTTAGTGCTTGGTTTAAGTCTTGATTCATTTTCTTGTTGTGAGGTTTAAAAAGGGGGGAATCTTGGGGCTTATTCAAGTTGGAACCTAAGAGAAGAAGTTAAGGATTTTTGAGTGTGGGAAGCAAATCCAGGTTAGAGCTAAAAGTCGGTACATTTCTGACTTCTTTGATTCTTGAATATCATAAATTAATTGCCTTTCTTGATTTTGTGGTTAAGATTGCTAGTTTTGGTGTAATGATAGCTTAAAGCCTTGTTAATGGTAAATCTTAGATTTAATGTTAGTAAGGCGTAAAAATGGTAGTAAACCACCCTACATAACTCCCATAATATGTAGGTTTGAGTTAAAGGGTTGAGGGTTACGTTTGGGGGCTTGGTAAGTGATTTTTTGGGTATTGAAATCTATTTCTGGGCTTCGGTATCGGCACACGGGAAGCTCGTACCGATACCCTGTGTTATTTATGATGATCACGGACAAGATTTAAAGGGAGTATCGATACGGGCTCGAGTTGTATCGATACCCCAATATTCTATTGAATTCCAGAAGTAGAGTTTCGTACCGGTATGCTTAGGGGCGTATCGGTACTAAAAGAGTATCAGTACGCATGAACTGTGTACCGGTACATGGTTATTGGTTAACTCATATTCTTGTAAAGAACGAGTATCAATACACTTTGAGAAGGTACCGGTACGCGTAGGCTAGACAGATTTTTTCTAGTAGCCATTTGGGGTATTGGTACACGTATAGGCATATCAGTACCTTAGTTGATTTAATAGCAGTATCGATACGCCTGATGGGGTATCAGTAATACCTAGGCAATCTGCCCAAAAATATGAAGTTGAGTTCGAGGGGTTGATAATTCGAGGGCTATGGCCCAATGAGCTTCTAAAGAAGTAAAATTAATTATAAAACTGAGAAACCGAGGTTTAACACTCATAGATGAGAATAACGTATAATAGCTTGGTAAATGATGAATTGATATAACCATGATGGTCAGTGTCATGCCTTGGGGCATTTTTTGATGGCTTGGCTTGGTTCCACTTACCTCTTGGCGAGGTGTATGAGTGCTCGGGGAGCATGTGTTGTTTTATGTTGTGGTAAAGGAATTCAGATATCCTAGAGTCAATACTATGGTACTTATATAAAGGGATGTGTACTTCAGGATGAGTGATCAAGTACATCCAACGTACCCACGAGCTGAGTAATCTAGGTGCGATTATAAACTTATCTGCCGCTATGGTGATCCGAATAAGGTAATAAACTCGATAGGCTAAGTTAGCTCGATTAACCTGATTGGCTGAGTGACCTCAAGTAAATACTACTTGTGGCTAATGTGATCCAAGTATGTTTAGGACGTATTCGTGGCTATGGTGATCTAGATATGGTCTATTTAACCCAACAACTATGTAAACATAGGTAACCCAATGACTGTGTGAGCAAGGGTAAAGCAGGGCTTCATTGGCCATTATGTGGATGATGTATGGATGTATTTATATATGTTTTGTGGTTGCTATAGATTGATAGCTTATGCATCTTATGGCCGAGTGATCAAAGTATGACATGTATTAACTCGATGGGTTGTGTGAGCTCGAGTATCTCGATAGACTATGTGACCTCGAGTATGGTAAAGCTTGTGGATCATGTAAGATTTCTTGTAGACTTGTTGATGCCTTGAGATAGGTGATCTAAGTACTCTAACTTAAGTAGGCTAGATGATAGCTCATAGATAGAAAACTTTATCTGTGCTCACTGACTATTTTATCTTCCATGCTTATTTTATGATAATCACGTATTACGGTAGAGTATAAATGTACCACTGAGCTTTTTTAGCTCATCGTGCGTATGCGTGGTTTTTTCGTGCGTAGGTTGACAGGTTTTCTTTTGGAGGAGCACATCGACGAGGATTTCCTCAGCACCGCGTTCATTTCAGAGTACAATACTTGTTATTTTAGTTTGGGATAATGTATTCATAGGACCTTACCACTGTTGAGTCTGTAACTCCATTTGAAATATTATTTTGGTTTACGGTGTTTTAAACTCGGAGCTCATGTTTTGTAAACTTATTTAAACACTTATTTAATTACACGAATCTATGGATGTTAATGCTTTTAAATGATGGCTAAACTTATAGTTTTAAATTGGAAATTTGATGGGTCGGTCTTGGGTGACCCAAATGTAGAACTTCGGATCGAGATCGTGGTGTTACAGTGGATGATAAGATACTTATAAGCATAAATTTTATTTTATATTTTGAACCAACAAGTGGTCTTAGTGGAAAAGCAGATGATGTTCATCCTAGGATATCCGAGTTCAAATCGCTTTGTCATACTACCTTGTAATCACCTTAAGACTATTAAAAAATAATTTTATATTCTTAAGAGTTAATTGCATCACACGTCCCTAAACTATTATCATCATTCTAAAATGGTCTCCAAGTTTTTGACCGCTCCAATTGTATCCTCAAACTATGACTATCATTCTAAATTGATCCCCAAACATTTGCACATTCTAATTTCATCCCAAACTACGACTCTCATTCTAAATTGGTCGATGGACTTTTAAACATTATAATTTCATCTCCAAAATATCAATATATGCTAATCACACCCCATATTAATAAAACCATTATAAAAATTGTTAATTGGCATGCAAACATTTGTGTATGTGTAATAATATGAAGTGAAATAAATGATAATTTGAGGATGGAATTGAAATGTTCAAAAGTTTAGAGATCAATTTAAAATGAGGGTTATAGTTTAGGGATGAAATTATAATATTCAAAAGTTTAAAGACTAATCTAGAAATAAAATCATAATTTAAGGATGAAATTGAAACATTTAAAAATTAAAGATTAATTTAAAATAAATATCATAATTTCAAGAAGTGTGATATAATTTACTCTATTCTTAAATTGTCGCACGCCACGATTGCAAATACTAAATTAACTTGGAACATCTTTGTACTAACTACCATGCTTGTCATGTCCCAACCTGTCACATGAAAATCAACAATATTACATCACACTTATAATTATTATTGTGTGATTAATTAATTATAATTTTGATTCAGTTCAACAAAATATACTTAATTCGATTACCAAAATGAAAAACACATGCACACTTAAAAGGATTATTATTAATGATTAATTAATTATGTCGCTATGTAAATTATTATGACTTTGAATTCGTTACTCGTTTTCAACGAACAAGGCACTTTGACTTTCCACATGAAATGAAGCACACAGCATTCCAATTATTTTTTTAAAATTTATGTTTGATATTAAATTTAAAAAATACAAAATTTTAAAGGAGGAATAAAAGTAAATTTATTTTATGTCCGAATGCATACCAGATTTAACGTTCAGTCTCGACTTCTAGGATTTATTAAAAAAACATTTGAGTCTTTATATATTTTGGTGTCTAAATTTATTTTTAGGGTAAAATACACAGATGATCACCGGATTTTTAGAATATTTTTATGTTGATCACCAAACTTTTAAAATTTTCATTAAGGTCATTCAACTTTTATTTCGGTTTCATTTTGGTCCCTCTTATTACTTTCCGTTAGAAAATGATAACGTGGCTGTTAGTTTTTCTTTGCCTTAATAAAATAATATAATTTATGGGTCCCACGGTTAATAAAATCATCCAGGTGACCATTGTTTTTCTTTTCCAAATCTATGCAACTTTTTTTACTTGCTCATAAACAGTGGCGTAACCTTTGAAGGACTAGTGGGGGGCCACGACCTCACAAAATTTTGGTAAATTTGAATTTTATACTTAAAATTTTTGAAAATTTTAATTTGGCCCCTCAAGATTTTTAAAAATTCATATTAAGCCTCAAAATTTTGAACATTTTTAATTAAGTTTCCTCTCAATTTTTTTAATTTTTTTATTAAATCTCTCAAAATTATTAAAAATATTAGTTATGCCCTCAATTTTTTTTTTTGAAAATTTTCGTTTAAGTCTCCAAATTTTTTAAAAATTTAAGTTGTCCCCCTCAAACTTTTACTCCAAGTTCCGCCACTGCTCAGAAACCTTTGCTTAAAGATCTTCTTTGGTTCGATAGGTTTGGTTTAAATTTTTGAGCCGGTTTGAAGTTTTGAAACATGAGTAGTTTGTTTGTAATTTGTTTCCAACACTATGAAACAAGATTTAAAAAAAAGTGATTTGTTTCTTGTTTCGAAAACCTTGTTTTCTCTCTCTTTGTTTTGCAGCTTTGGAAGCAATATCAAATTGGATGTTCTTACATGCCTAATTCACTCAGGAAAAATTAAGACAAGTCAGTCGCTAAACATATACAACAAAACACCAAAAATCATAATAGTATTTTCTTATTTTTCTTTTTTCCTGTCTTTGTCTGTCAAAAATTTAGTTCTTGAAGTACTAAAAGAAAATACTAATGTAATACCCCAAATTTTAATAAGTTGATTAATGATCATTTAGTATTAAGATAATAGCTTAAAAGTTATCTTAGTGACTAAAATGACAAAAATACAAAAATTAAGATTTCTTCGATTATGGGTTATGGAAAAGGAATTTCTGAGATTTAAAAGCATCAGATGACAAAGGGCAAGTTAATTAGGAGACTTGCAAAGCTTGTTCAAAATTCTAGGAAAATTTGAATGGGAATTGAAGTTTAAAATTTAGTGACCAAAATGTTAAGCAGTCAAAACTTGTGTGGTACAAGACTAAATATGAAAAGTTGAAGGACTAAAGTTGTGATTTCCAAAAAGTTAGGGGTTTTCATTTCATAGATAGATCACCTAAGGGTGTGGATCAAATGTGGAATTCTAGTTTGAACCGGTATTTCGATTGTTGGGAAATCGCAGTCAAAGTTTAAGTGGAATTCGGGTATCCAGATTGAACTGGAAAATTTTGAAATTTTACTATATGATAGAAGAAGGATATAAAAAAATTATTTGCAAGTTTCGGTAATATTTTTAGTTCGATTCAGGATGAATCCTATGGTTTATTTTGATTAAGGAATTTATTTAGTAGCCGATAAAATTCTCGATAATTATTGGTAAATCGGATCGAGCTAAAATTTCAGAGATAGTTCCATGGATCTTAGAATAGTCATAAAATATTATTTTATGACTATTTGGATGTTAAAAAGATCAGGAAAAATTTAAATCGATTGAAATGATATGGAATGGCAATTTTGTGAATAAGTTGATCGATAAAGGGCATTTTGGTCATTTTGCCCAAAAGGATATGGAAAGAATTTTGAGATTTCTTTTATTGATGAATAGTGGCTGATTAGAATCCAACTAAGTCTAGTTGGAATGTTACAAAATGGTAAATTAGAAATATAGATCTAGTTATAGGGTATTTTTGGAAAGTGGAATTTATTGAATTAAAAATTCATTTTTTATAATAAAAGTGGCATAAATACATAAAAATATGAAGGAATTATCAGAAAATAACTCTCCAAAAACCGTGGTGAAGAGTAGAAAGAAGAAGGAAATTTTCCAAGCTCGATTTAAGTCCTGAATCTCGGTTTTAAGGTAATTTTTCGAACTACAAAGTTGTTCTATTCTTCGAGCTTTATATTTTGATGTAAATAATTCATAGAATACTTGCATGGTTGATGAGATTTGATATGAGGAAGAAATTAGGGTTTATGAACAAATTGGGGCTTTTGAAATTTTATGATTCCATGGTTGGATTTAAGTTGGAATCAAGCTTATATGATGTTAGAATCATGTTATTGAGTTAGGATTTAAACCCTACATATTTTGGTTTGTGTGGAGAAGATTAGGGTTTATGGATTTAAGTCTAACTTAGGGTTTGTGATGTTGGATTAAGGATCTAGTAAGCTTGATTTGTTGTTTGGAAGCAAAATCCTAAGTTAAATATATAGGGATCAATTCGACAAGCTTCAAAGTTAAGGGACCGAATCTGAATTTTATGAAATTTGAGTGTATTTATGTAATTAATGGTGTTGGAGATGTAAAATTGATGTTAGAATGCTAAACCGATGTTGAATCAAATTAGTGACCATTTTGACAATTTGTCAAAATCAAGTGACCAAATAGGAAATGAATTATTGGATGGGGATTAAATCTGATTTTTAGTTAAAATAATAGAATTAAGGTATTAATGTTGATTTGAGGACTAAATTGCAAAGTTAAGAAGTTTGAATCCTTACCTTTGCATTTTAGCGACTATTTTGGCAAAGAAAGAAAATTAGAGGGAATTATTTTGAATAATTATTTGATGAAGAAGATGATGAATTGGTGATTTGAAGCAAGTGATGAGACTAAATTGACAAGTAGAAAAATAAGAAGAAGTTAGTATAAATTAGAAGTTTATTATGGAAAGCTATGTAGAATATTGAATTTTTGGTAGTGACTTCGAAAATTCACCATAAATTTTACAAAAATGTTTAGATGATGAATTTTATATCGATGTAAAGACTTGTTCGTCTAGTTTCTTTTCTAACAAAAGAAAACTGATTTCGAGTTCCGAGTTAAAAGATATAAATTTTTAATCAAATGAAGGTCAGAAAACTTGCAGAGCAGTTTCTGTCATGACAACTTTGTGACGGGAGTTTGAAGAATTTTCATAATTTTTGTAGATTTTATTAATGTATGTGGCTTATATCATTAGAATCGTTATCGAATCTAGTTCTTACAGTATGAAGGATATTAAGATCCAATGTGTATTTTGATCTTTAGAAGTAAAACTCTGAGGGTAGGACAAGTTGCCAGAAAATAGAATTTGATACATTTTGTATCTAAATGTTTGATAACAAGCTCAGAAGAATTATTGGAAGTTCAAATTGGTCATTAAGGACCAAAATGAATTTTTGGACAGTATAAGGAAGGAAGGAAAATTATGGAAATTTTTATGTTAAATGATTAGATAGCTTGATTTAAACATTGTTAGAAGTGAATTTAACAAATGCTTGTTTATATTCATGTGGTTAATGAAGTCAAATCCGAATCAAAAGAAGATTCGAGGTACTATGAAGGAAATGATCGAGTAGAATTTAGTGAGACATGCTAATAAATGGCCCAGGTGAGTGCATCTTTAACTATTATATATATATATATATAATATGAAAAAGACTTGTGATAAGTCGACCTTAATATAGAAATGATTTATATTACTTTGAAGCATATGGATTTGATGCATAAAGTAACAAAGGCAAGTGACATATGTTCTATATACGAAAGAAGTTAGGGTACAAATTACCCACTTTGATGTCTTGATGATATATGATTATGATGAAATATGGGAATGTGAATTGCCATTTTTCAAGAATGATGATGATTGACTTATAATGAAATGAACTGCCTAAGTAATATATTATGAGAGCCCATGGTGCCAAGTTCACACAAGATGATATGATTACATGTTTTGTGACTACTACGGTGTCACATACACCTTGAGGACCTAAGCCCTTGGTGTTGCACCCTGGGGATCCAATCCCACAGTGCTAAAGGCACTAACGAGGTGCTTTAATGAGGAGCAAAGAGCGTCCTCGAGTACGTAACACCTTGGGGACCCAAGCCCTTGGTGTGCATCTTGGGGATCCAAGCTCATAGTGATAATGGCACTAACGAGTTGCTTTAATGAGGAGCAAAGAGCGTCCTCGAGTACGTAACACCTTGCGGACCCAAGCCCTTGGTGTGCATCTTGGGGATCCAAGCTCATAGTGCTAATGGCACTAACGAGGTGCCTAAATGAGGAGCAAAGAGCGTCCTCGAGTACGTACTCATTTACAAGATGTACAAGTTAGACACTCAGATGTCTTATACATGTGACTCGAGTACCATGATTTCATATTATTTACTTTGGGCTATCTATAAAAGAAGGTTATACTGTAAATGATTACATGATGATTGGTGAATATTGATAACATGATACTTATATTTGTTATGTTACATGATATAAATGTATTAGAAATCACTTACCATTTTGCAGGAAATGTATAGCACTATAAATGATAGGGGAGTGACTTTAATAAGTTTATTTTATGTTATTTCTATACATTGAAATGCTTTACTTCAATTTATAGTTGCCTCACTAAGTGAATACTTAGCGTGTGCTGTTTCACACGTAGGTTATTGAAAACTTACCGGAAGAGGAGTCAAGCATGTTAATCAAGCTTCAATCTGCCAAACATCAGTAAGACATTCTAAATTTATGATATTCTTTAGTGGGCATGTATCAATTTATTCGTTGATTAATTTATAAGCTAGTTTTATGTCAGATGTTTAAAAAATAAAAAAATTACAAGTCAGGAAATCAGCTAAATAATTTAGTAACATCTTCAATGTGCATTTAATCATCGAATATACGTTGAGAGTGTTACAACTAAAGGGTAGTAGGCACCTGTTAAGAGATTTTTAGAGAAGAAATAAAAATAGTCGATCTTATTCTTTGCTTTTTCTTTGTTTACTTCTCTTTGTCTTGCATTTAGGTTATTTGAGTCTCCCTCTCTGAAATAAAAAGAAAAACTCGCAAATCTTTGACTTTTGTATTATTTTCTATGGGTGAGATTCTAATTTATTTTTGTTGTTGTTAAAAAAAATTCTTTTAACTGATATATTTTAATTAAAATTCCATTCTCATAATGCAGACCACTTTAAAATATGAAGAAAGTTGTGGCTTTTTGAAGGTTCTGAATCCCCAAGGAAATGTAGATGCGTTTCCTTTTTAACCTCAATAAAAATGTTTAATTCTAGGCTTTTATGGTGTTTATCCAATCATCCTTTGTTTATTTTGGGTAAAAACTTGAATGTGAAAACTGAAAAGTGAAAGCACACAGTGTGTTTGTAGGAATTCATCAATGGAGAATAGGTATACTTATTCAAGGCAAGGCAGTGGTGTGTGGATATCAATGAGAGATGAGGATTTTGAGGAAGAAGATGTTTGGGCAGTTCTTAAAGAAAGAAAAGATTTTACTAATATCAAAGTAAAAAAAAAGTTGCAGAGCTTTGAGGAAGAAGAGGTTCACGTAGATGGTTTTATTAACAGTGAGACCCATAAATTATATTATTTTATTCAGAAAAAAGAAAACTAACAATCACGTCATCATTTTCAAACAGAAGGTAACATGAGGGACCAAAATAAAATCGAAATAAAAGTTGGATAACTTCAATAAAAGTTCGGTGACTAAAATGAAAGCGCCCTAAAAGTTCGGTAACCATCTATGTACTTTACCTTTATTTTTAAAATTCAATATGATATCTGATTTTTTTTATCCAATTAAGTACATGAACAAGATTTATTTGTTTAATTTGTTACTTATGTTTTTTCCTAATTAGGTACGTGAATTAACTTTTTTATTTAAATTGGTACATGAACTTGACTTCTTGATTTAAATTAGATTATTTTAAGTTTAAATTCACTCGGATCAAGTGGACTTAGATGAATTCAAATAATTTAGAATTGTATATGATATAAATATTTTTATTTCAAATGTAATAATTAACTAGAATTAGAAAACATAGTATTAAATAAAAAATCAATCTTTAAACTATGTCATTTGTTTATTTTTAGCCCTTAAATTATTTTTTTGTCAAAATAAGCACTTAAACTATTATTTTTGTCACTTTAAGTACCTAATATGTTTTTTTGTCAAAATAAGTACATAAACTGTCAGTTTTGCTTTTAGTCCTTAAACTATCTCTTAGTCAAAAAATCTTTATGGTCTGTCAACATCTTATTGGATGAAATAAATTTTTTTGATTTCGATAACTACCAAACTTAAAGTGATCAAAAAATAATAGTTTAGGTACTTGTTTTGATCCAAAAATAGTTTAATGGCTAAAAGTAAACAAAGGGTATAGTTTAAGGGCTGGTTTTCTATTTAAGCCAAAAATATAAGTGTCAAAATGAACTAAAAAGTCAAGTTCAAGTACTAATTAGAATAAAAAAGACAAGTTCAAGTACCAAAATGTCAAATTTAGATACCTAATTGGATAAAAAAAAACATTAAGGGTACTAAAGCTTTGTTTTTGATTGAGGTGTGGGGCAAACCAATGTTTTGCAAAAGTTAAAAAAATTAACTTTTGGCAAACAAAAGTTTGAGAAGCTAGTTTGGGGGGGGGGCAAACCAATGTTTTTAACACTCAGAAGTTAAGTATTTTTAATTATTTTTAGAATTTTTTAAGTAAAAAAACTAGTTCGGAAAGTGAAACTCAACAAAAAAAAAAATACACACACCCCAAATTGAATCTTAAAGTCAAATTCAGTTACCAATATATATATATATATATATATATATATATATATATTTGTTTTTCTCATATGCCCAATCATTAACGTTATTTACACAATTCAGTTGAATTGTTTCTATTTATTGCAGAACTACCCCCAATTCTCAACTAGTGGATGAGATTTCTGTTCATTTCTGAAGATCTGAGCAATGGATTAGTGAATGGTTTAAATTTGCAGAGTGTTCATAAAAGTTGGTACAAAAATAATAAAGGGGAAAACGAAAATACGGATTAACGAACAAGAGTGAAGCTTAACCATGGCCTCTCTTCTCAATCCCTCTGCAGCAATTTCTTTTCAACACAAGGTAAACTTTATTGGCAATCAATACGGATTGAGATTTGATTGGAAATTATGTAGATGAGCTGATTTTGTTTAAAATTTTCACTATAAATTGTCTGGTTTTAAAAAACAGGATTTATGATTCGATTCGAATATGAAAACTTGTACTTAGGTTAGGGGAGCTGAAATTCGAATCCTATACTCTTGGATTACGCACAAATTGAGCGGAACTTCGAGTTTCGATGTTTTTAATGCCGTTTTGTTTTCCGGTTTGCAGTTGAGTCGTTGCTATCTGCAAATAAACAAACACCGTCCAGAATTTCCCATTCTTTTCCTGGAAATGAGAGATGTCAAAGGTTAAGTTTCACGGCAAAAGCTACCGGTTCCGTCAAAGGAATCGTACTCGACAAAGAATCAGCTAGTAGCAATGACAAGATAGGTACCTGTTCTGCTCTTATTCAGTGTTGTTTTGTTAGGTTTGCAATACATTTGCTGTCTCGTTGGATATATCTAATCTCGGGGAAAGCAATCTTGGAAGCCATGATTTCTCTGAGTTATTCAGAGCTCTTAAGAACGGAATGTGCAAAAGCTCTATCACTGTTGTTAGGGGTGAGCCTTCGATCAATTCAAATAAAAAAATTCTTTTACTCAAATTTTATTTGAATTTTTTTTGAGTCGAATTGAGTTTATGAAATTAGAGTAAGTTGAGTTGTTCCAATTTAAACGACTTCATATAGCCATATATAATACATGTATATATATATTATCTTCATATTTTTTTTCACATGTGGTATATATACCAGGCAGAATTGAGGGACTCGATTCAAATTTGAAAACTAATCCATAATTATTAAAAATGTCGAGTTATTCGAATTTTCATTTTATAACTCAAACTTTATTTGAAATTTTTTCGAGTCAAGTTTATGAAATTACGAGTTGAATAAAGACAAGTCGAGTTTTTTCACGAGTCAAATAATTCGATTTTTTCGAGTTTAGTTTTGGCCACCCCTACCCGTTTTAGTTATTTAGCTTTTTCAAGCATCTTTGAATTTGAAAATTTTGATTTACAAAACATTCACATGAATGCAAATTCAATATCACTAACTAGTTTATAAAACAAAATGAATGCAAATATGTTGTTTTAGTTATCTGTTTTTTTTCCACATGAATTGCATCCAAAAGCCCGGCTGCCTTGGTGCCATAGTTTGTAGTTTGTCACTTTGCAGTGAACTTTACAAGCAAAATAGAGTTGCTATTCTTTCTCTAAAACCTTTTAGTAAAGCATGTGTGTACAATGTACGTATTTTATTGGTTTCTTTCTCCTACATTTGATTTTTTTTTCTGATTTTTGGATGAAATTACATTTAAGTATCGTCGTCGATGTAGATTATGGAGTTGTCGGTATGCACCATGTTGGTATTCTATGCGAAAACCTTGAAAGATCACTTGAATTTTACCAGAATATTTTAGGTATGTATCCCTTTTCTATATTCATATTGCACATTCATTTGTTTTTGTAAGAAAGAAGAGAAAAGCTGAGCATCTGCTTCTAATTGTTTTAGGTCTTGAAATAAATGAGGCTAGGCCACATGATAAGCTTCCATATAGAGGTGCTTGGTTGTGGGTGGGTTCTGAGATAATTCATTTGATGGAACTCCAAACCCGGACCCCTTAACCGGAAGACCTGAACATGGAGGCCGTGACCGTCATGCCTGTATTTCGATTCGAGACGTATCTAAACTGCAAGCAATCCTTAACAAAGTTGGTAAGATCCTTTTGCCTTCACTCCAGGGTCATCCATGTCAAGCAATATCTCATAGTATGTTAATTTGCACCGGTATCTTTTAGTTTCGAGCTTTTTAATGGCAGATTTCTCATGTAGTTCTGTAGGTTACAAACCGACGGAGGATATCTGATTGTAATATTGTTACTTATTGCAGGTATTCCCTACACACTTAGCCGGTCTGGGAGGCCGGCAATTTTTACACGAGATCCAGATGCAAATGCTCTAGAATTCACACAGGTTTGATGCCCGAGATGTTTCGGCATTCAAAACCTGGATTTCTTCATAGATAGTATACCAGGTTCCTTTTCCTCTCAGAAATCAGATAATGTATATAATAATGGAAAATGCCAAGGATTTACATTCTGAATTATATTCTAAGACAGCTTAATAAATAGAAAAATCTTTATACTCGATTTTGTCCTCTTTCATGCATACTCACTGTGCTGTGCAAAATCTAGTTGTAGACATAGCTCTTCGGTTGCGGGGGATGGATGGATGGTTCTTTTTCATCTTGAAATCATGACATGCAACCTGCTTAATGTAATGTACTACTAGATAACGTCACCCGAGACTTCCAGTCGTGTATGGCAGAGCGCAATGTGTGATTTGGAGTCACTACAGAATGCTGAAGCCTACGCTTTGTAACTGGTGATAAGTTGTGTTTCTCAAGCCATGCCTTTATTGCTTGGAGCTCATATGTAAAACCATCAGCAGCAATGTGAGGATCATCCATCACTTCCTTTATTACCAAAAAGGAAAAAGAAAAGAAAAATTATTGAGAATGCAAGCATTCAGGATTGTGCTTAAGCCATGAATCAGTTCTGCTAACAGTTTTCAACCTGAAGGATCGGACAGAAGTAGTGACCCGGAGCATATGCATTGTTCTTTTCCAACTTTAAACTTGCATCTGCAACATCGACGAGTCTTTTGAGAATTGGCAGAACCCCTGTGTCAAGATCAGGTCTGTCCCTGCATCTAAGCTTTGAACACTTCAATGCTATTCGAGCTAATTCTTCTGTCTCAGCTAGTGGCCAATCTGTAATCGACTGGTCTAGAATGTCAGCTAAGGAGCAATTTTTAATGGCATTTCTAACTGCCAGTAGAAGTCCGCTTGGATGTCGGCCTGTCAGTAACTGTAGTGTTGTAATTCCAAGAGCATATATATCTGATTTTGGTCTGAGGGTGCCAGTTCTCTGATACTCGGGATCCATGTAGTAGAGAGTACCAGCCAGAATAGTGTCTCCGTACTCGGTGATATTGTCGGGCACAACATCTGAAATAAGCTTAGCAAGCCCGACATCCCCGATTTTGCTTACATAGTTTCTATCTAGCAGTATATTAGCTGGTTTTAAATCTCTATGAACGATAGGATCCGGCTTCGAGTTGTGTAAAAAAGCAAGCCCAGAAGCTACTTCAAAAACTATACGGAACCGAATAAACCACGGAAGAGGAGGTTTTCCATTTTTCTGGAGAATATGTTCCTCCAGGCTACCATTTTCCAAGTATTCATAAACCAAGCAACCATTCTCAGGACAGGCTCCAAGAAGCAAAACAATATGTGGATGGTGCAGCTGGCTTAGAACTTCAACCTGCAAAAAGTTTTGAATATGCGTTGACGTCAGTTCGTAAGCACGACTGCAACTACAAACTACATGCTATTGAAAGTCGAAACTTACCTCCTTCAGAAATTCCGCTTTCCGTTCTAATGCATCAGGTTGAAGAACCTTAACAGCTACAGGAGTGCGATGAAGACTACATTTATAGACTTTCCCATATCCTCCCTGACCAATCACGTTACTCTCGGAGAAGAAATCCGTTGCTGCTTCGATTTCATCCTTGGTGTATCTTCTGTACCTTCGGTCACTACAGAAGAGTGCATCGACAAGTTTCTGTTTCTCCAACGATTCTTTACGAGCATTCAGTTCAGCCATCTGCCTTTCGTAAACTTCTTTAGATAGCAAGTTTTTCGCCTCTTCGACATCTTTCATTGCTTGCAAAAGTTTTCCTTTCTCTTCTGCAGCAATTTTCCTAAAAGCTTCTTCTCTTCCCTGAGCAGCATTCACTCTCCTTGCTTCCTCAAGGCATTCTGAAGAAAGTAATTGCACCTGCAAATCAAAGCATAAACGGCAACATTCAATAGTTCGAAATCCAGTAATTCCGGAACATATATATATATATTCAGTAGTATGAATATTTCGAAGTGCTTGATTCCTCACATTGTTCTGGGTGTCGACGAGCTCTTCGCAAGCTTGTTTATACAAGGCGACAGTATTTTGTAATTCCAGACGCAGCTGTTCCACTTCAGCCTGCAGATTCAAATGCGCATATATTCTATCAAAAAAAAAACATCCAGATAGCACGTGAAACTGAAGAATTACCGAAATAACATGCAACCGTCGGCGCAAATGCTCGAGAAAACTCACCTGTTCACTCTTTGTAGGAGGCAAGGAATGTGACCGACTAATTGTACTTGCATTTGATGATCCCATGGATGAAAATGCATGTAAATACGAGTAGTTAACCTCCGATGAAGATGCTCTCCCAAAGGCAACAGGACCAGATATATGCTTATTAATGCCGCTGGAACTCCCTTTTAGATATGCTGCAGTAAATACCGACGGCCTATAGCTGGTCCCTGCGACATTTTGAAACAAAGAACCATGACTTTCGGTACACGGATAAACGTAGAGGCAAATATTTCCGACTTACTGCTAGCCCACAAGGGATTAGCTGATCTCGAGACGATTCTTTGTCTATAAACAACTCGAATATCACAAGTATCCGGAGCACACTTCAGGACAGTATTAGGTACCCCAGGATCCTTCAGCTTCCTATAGTACAAAAGGGAAGATTATTCCAGAGCCATGAAAAGCTTACATGCATCAGAAAAACTAGCTCAGCAACATTATTTTCGACTTTCATAAAGCAAATCTTGCAGACAAATGGATGCCATTAAGCTTGGTACATACATTCACATCGATTTCAAAGTTTTACCGGTAAACGAACAGCTGCGACGCATACCTTGTTATACAATTGGCACCATAAGAACCCAATACCAAAGTGTCGATCCCGAACTCAGAAATGTATCGTAGAAGTCCAGTTGCAGGATAGTCATCCTCAAGCACAAATGTTTCCACCTACCAAAAAATGAAACAGATGTTCCTAATGAAAACTAGGAGAGAAAATCTGCATAATTTGGACCGCATTTGCAAAAGCAAAACCCACCTTTTTAGCTTTGAATAGCTGAAGATATGGTATGAATACTTCCTCAAACTTGAGTTTGACTTCTTGAACATACATTGCCACCACATTGTCATCCATTTCAGTGATGGGTATTTGGTCTCCTGCTGCCGTAAGCACATACAAGAAGTAATCAACATAAATGCAACTCAATTTAACACCAAAAGCTATAACACTTTATCGGACGGACCGAGGAGCGCTAGTCGCGCCCTGAATATTTTAAATTCTCATATATTTTAGAAAAATAATTTGTTCTTTATATCAATGATATAATTTCACACTTTGGAATTTTCAAATCACATAATTTTACTAAATATAAAAGTTCGACCCAACATAAAACTTGACTATGAAAACTTTGTGTTCTCTTTGTAACTTAGGCTTCCTTTGCCATTGTTGTGCTTAACGGTTCGAAAAGTTGAAAAATTCAGCTTCCATCAAACACCCGTTTGAGCGCTAAAAATAGTGGGCAATCCGTTAGAAATCAAACCGACGACCGTTCGAAAAGTTGACGTTACTGAAAGCAACAAAAAACGGATCCTTAATATATTTTCATGCATAACAGTTAAAGTTCCCAGAATTGAGTTGTTCTTTCCTTGAAAACTAGGATCACCCATTAATCAATATCTCCAAATTCATTCAAGTTTCGAAGTTAAATTCAATTTAAACATCATTTGATCAAACAAAAGAAATTACGAGAAAAGTAAACTCATATAATCAAATACTTACATGGAGTTGGGACAGAGGTAATTGCTGGAATGACATGAACCAAAACGAAACGATCAGCTTTCAAATTCTCCACCGCCCATCGAACGGCGCGTTTGCTACCGTTTCCTCCCTTGACGGCAATCGCAACCGCCGTCTTTTCTGGTGGAGAACCACCGGTGCTGGCAGTAGCCACGCTCATATCCTGTCGTTCAAATATAGAAGTTTGCGATTGTACGTTTCTGAAACCCTGTTGCAGGCGTTGACACTTGCCATTTTGACTTTATATTTGCTGCTTAGTAATGAATTGGTCTAATTCTGATTTTCATCCTCTTTAAATTGAGATTTTTAGTCACTATTAATTTGTCAAAATGTAATCATTATATTTTTAAAAATCTGACAAATTAATTCCTTTTTGGTAAAAATAAAAAATTGAATGGATGACTTCTACTGATTTTTGCATATAAATTATTAAATTACACAATTTTTACGGAAAATATATAAAGGGTAAAATTTTGTTACACAGGCTGTGTAAAACTAATTTTACATAAGTCTGTGTATTTATACTATAAAAACTCAAATCCTAAATTTTTAACCCTAACCCTAAAAAACTAAACCTTAAACCCTATACACTAAATTCTAAACACTAACATTAAATTCTAAACCATACAACCTAAACCCCTAAACTTTAAATCCTAAACTAAAACCTTAACCCCTAAAACTAAAAGCACGGCTTGTGTATCAAAGTTTTTTCATATATAAATTGTTTAACCATGATTTTCAGGTCAATTATTTAATATCAATGTTTAAGATGGTTATCAAATGGAATTATTTTTTAAATTTTTCATAAAGAATTACATATAAGGATCAAATTCTGATAAATTAAAAAAAAAACTAACTTCTTAATTTTCATAATATTAAGATGAAATTTATAGTTAGACCTAAATTTTTTACCAATGATTTATTTATTTTCATAATAAATGAAGTTTTTTTATATAAGAATAGTGGATTTTTTTAATTATTGTTGCACGATTTTACATTGTTTTTATAAGTTTCTTTCATATTGATAGACACTCGCAACTACTTGATACATAATGTATAAGTTGTGATGATAAAGTCGGTTGTTAATGTATTATCATCTTCTAGAATTATATTAGTGTCGATGATGTTTATCCTTCATCGTCGACAATTTGATTATTTTTATCCTTCATCGTCGACAATGGTGTTTGTTTATATATTTTATTTTTTTTAAAGTTGTTTGGTTGATTTTTTAATCCTTTCTTTATACGAATAATCCTATGTTTTTATAATTTAACTATTGATTTTTATTTTTTCAATATTTTTAAAGAAAATGATTGGTCAATATAATTAATGTATTTTTTGAACAAATATAATTAATGTATTTAGATTTTATAGACGCTCTTTTTCTTGAAATTATAAATTTCTATAATATTTTTTTATTTATTCAATAAAATTAGTTATTATTATATTTTCAAAAATTTCAATAAAATGCAACGCATCCTGAATTAATTTTCAATAATAATAAAAAAGTCAACCCAAAAAATAAATATATAAAAGCTATCATTTAAAGTTAAAAGTTTACCTCAAACTCGAATTAATATTTTTATTCAATGTGAAAATCAAACTATTTAAAGTCAATTAAATTTAATTAAACTTGTTTATATGATAGAGAAATGAATCCATTTCTGTACTCAACATTAAAGTCAATGTTTAAATATAAAAATATATAAATAAAAGCTCTAAAAACATACAAATTAGTGGTGTGTAAAAACAGTATTAATTTTAATCATAGGTAGAAAGTTACTTATATGAGATCTGATTGATTAGTTTAACCTATCAACAATCGGTTGATATAAAGAGATGATATGTTAAGTCTCGTAAAAAAAATTATAGTCTAAATCTCGACGTTATAAATGAAGCAAATTAGGTTGCGAAAAACATCCCAATAATGAATAATTTGTAGTATCCGAATCCGGATTCCGGACATAAACTGCAAGTTGATTATCAAGAATGTTTTTGAAAATATACACTATATATTAAGAAAACTTTATAAGAAACTAATCAAAATAATTGATGATGCACTTAAAAACAACAAACGAGTGGTTTCAGTGAAAATGAATAAGATATTTATCCTAAAAGATCTAAATTCAATGTATGTGCAAGATGTATATACGTCGTCAAAGAATTAAAAACTATAAATATATATTACCATGTAAGCAGACCCGTTTATTAAAAAAAAAATAGTATAAGAGAGCAGTGAGTGAGGTGCGCGACAGAAGAGAGAAAGCACATAAAGCTACTAGCATGAGAGGCTCATGCTAGAAACAACTTTGTGTGCTATCTCTCTTCTGTCACCTTCCCTGCACTCACAGTTACCAACCTGCTTTCTTCTTATACGTGTATTTGCAGCACGGCTAGTTAGATTACGCCGTCTCATCGATCGGAACGTCCCGGTTATTTCGACGGTTTTGCTCGAGCTTCGTCCTAAACTAGAGCTGTAAGTTTAGTATTGCCGGAACTGAGAAATCTTTGCTCCTTTGAGTGAAAAATTATCAGAGATTGTAGGGCATTTATAGAAGGTAAAAAACTGTGAATTGGCGATGATGTAGGAGATGACATCACAGGAGAATAGCCATGAGGTTTAAACCCCTCTATAAACATGTCCTCCATTGCTTTTTAATAATAAAAATTATTAATAAAACACATAGATACAAATGCATATTAATATCATAATTAGGGAAGTCGAAAATCAAATTCAGAAAGACATAATACAATTAATAATAAAAAATCAGATAAATTCAAATAAATTAAATTTAAAGCTTTAAATAAATATATATCACTAATATTTGTAAATGCGAACAATAATAATCTTTGTCTTTCTTTGTTTCTAAATTCTATTACTATAAATTATACATTCCCTATGACAAGGGATGATGGTATTTTGAAGAAGTGCAGCCTAACCAATTTACCTTATAGGTTAATGCAAACAATAATATGCTTTCTTTGTTCACTAATCAACGTATTTACCTTATAATATAGGCATAAAGCCAAAAAAAAATGCTCTCAATGTTTGACTGAATAATCATTTTGGCTCTTATTCTTTTTTTGGAGTAATTTAACCCTTATCGTTTTATTTTGGGTCAAAATGGCCCCTCCACCAATGAAAACTGTCAGTCAACTAACGGTAAATGCCTGAAATGATGTGACAAAACTTATATGGCAGTGCACGCTGACATGACAATATTATATAGACAAATATGTTAACTTGAAAAAACGTTACATCAATCACAAATTAATTTTATAAAATTATATAAAATATATTTTTTTCCTACTGACTTATCATTCTACCAAGTCATTTCAAACTATTGATCGTAAGTTTTCTAACAATTTTCATCTGTATAGGGGCCATTTTGACCCAAAATGAAACATTGAGGGTTGAATTGGTCTAAAAAAGAATATGGGCCAAAGTGATTATTCTGTCAAACGTTCTGGGTATTCTTTGACTTTATGCCTATAGTATAACAAGATTTTAGGTATATAAATCATTTGTTCCTTTTTGGTGCCCTATTTATATTCCAACATTAAAAAATTAGGTTTATGGTTTAGAGTTAATGATTAGGGTTAGAGCTTATGATTAGGGTGTAGGGTGTATTTTTAGGGTTTAAAGGTTAAAATTTAACATTTAGAGTTTAGGCTTAATGCTTAAGATCTATTTTTTAAGTGTTGGGCATGAAGAGAGACAAATAATTTTTGTTGATAATTGGACACTTACAAATGCATTCCACAAGTAAATAGGACCGTAAATGAATAGAGTGTTTAATAAAATATTATTTGTGAAACATTTATATATTGTTTGTTTAGATTTATTTATTGTCAAATTATTGAGTATGAACAAAAAAATTATATTTATTTATTAAATAAACAAACTTAAACAGGTGTGTTCAATTTATTAATAAGCTCGTTTATTAGTTTATTTATTTAAATTAATATTTTCCTTGTCAAAGATACTTAAAAATTACATGTTTGATTATTTTATAATTTTTGAATATTTGATTATTTTATAACTAAAAAAGAAAATATGTTTATTCATTGTATGTTTGTTTATTATTTATGAACATTTTTTTAATTACATATTCATTTAACGTTTGCAAACATATTAATGAATATGTTCATAAATATTAAACAAACGAATATACATATATAATATTAAAATTATTATCCTATACTCTAGCGGTAGAGGTGATTCTGGACATATTCAATAGGTGCAACCGCACATGACCCCTAAAAAAGGCCCAAAATGAGTTATTTTTTATATATATTCTGAAAAATACTTTAATATATAAATAACGATTTTCTCAAAAAATGAGAGTGATCTTTTGGAAGAAGTTGATACTGAAAGCATTGTAGTTGATTTTTCTTCACAACATGCAAGAAGAACAACATTTTTTATTAATTAGAGAGATATTACGTTCTCATACTAGGATTTGAACTCATACAAGATGGGCAATATGAGAATTTTTAGCCATTAGGTCAATTAGTGAATCTAAATAACATCATTTTTTAAGTAAAAATATTAGATTTTTAGATGTTTGTAAGTCATTTTTATGTTGCACAAGAGAGTAATCTAACAATTTTTGTATTAGGAGAATTTTATTTGAAAAAAAACACTTATACATATTTCATATAATAAATTAAGAACCTCATTTTAATAAATTGTATAGTGCCCCTTAGATCTTTAAACCGCCTATGACTAACGGCGGAAAAAAGTTTCCACAAACAGGGTTCTTTAGGTGTTTAGAGTTTTAGTTTAGGGTTTAGTGATTTAAATTAGTGTTTAGAACATAGGGTCGAAGTTTAGAATTTAGGTTTTAGAGTTTAGGGTTATAGTTTTAGGGTTTTATGATTATGAATTTAGATTTTAGCTTGAAAATAGACATACTTGTGTAATTTTTTTACACCGACAATATATCAAATATTCACCCATAATATTAAATAGATAGGCACAAACACAACTTTAAAATTCTTAACGAACACAGTAAATTTTAAAAAACAAACACAAAAATTTATTCGTTCAAAATCTATCCATTTACATCCTATAAAAAATTGAGGAATATAGTCTGAGTAATGGCTGTCTTTGTTATACCTTAAAAAAATGAGGAAGAAGAATATTGGGTAAAATTAAAATAAAAATCCACCCCCTTTACAAAAGGATTAACCAATGTGAGCTTGACAAAATCTAAGCTTACCCAAGATTTATAACAAAAAGTAGCATAAAGTATATATGCTTTATGTTAATTAAACAACAATTATGGGTTCTAATGACCATTGAATTTGCTAATATGCAAATTAATATGTAAAAAATTAGCAGAGTTAATAGTACACAAATTCAATGCATGTATCATATTCGTGTTTAATATTTCAACGTATCAAAATACGAGTAGTACCAGTAGAAAAGAAGATGATGTTTATCTTAGGAGACCCAGATTTAAGTCGTTTTGTCCGTAAGGTGTGTGCTTTGTCAAAAGGTTAAGAATATCTATGAACCGCTACTACCCTTGTAATCACCTTAGAAAAGAGGATGATGGTCATAGCCTGCAAATGAGAAGGAAAACTCAAACAAGATGAGTGTCAGAACCGGTTTAGTTTAAGATACTAACCTAGTGGTTTTTCGTATGACTTTAAAGGTTGATATTATATTTCGAATTCGATTCTTATGAAACCCATTTCATCTCTTAAAACGTAAATCTCCAATAGAAAGGTTAATATTTGATTAGATATAAAACCCATGAAAGAAAGGTGTTGATATTTGGGTTTAAGTTAATCCAAATGCTGTGAAAAGCATCTAAAAAGCTTGCAAGATTCTTAGATTTGTGCACTAAAAAGCTAAAAATTATATAAAAAAGTCATCAATCGGCACCATATTGAGTGGAAGGGGAACAACTCCTCCAAGTCTTTACAAAGTTATCTTAATTTATCTCGGAATTTTTACTCATATATAGCTTTAGGGTTTTTTTTTTCCAAAATAAGATACTTCTTATTTTAATTCCTGAACTATTACATTTGCTACACTACTCTAAAAGTCGAATTCAACAGAATTCGATTATGAACAGTGTTTTCTCCAAAAACTCTTAAAAATTGTCTGAAGTCAAATCCTCCTGAATCAGTCTTTAGAGTTTTTTTAGAATTTACTGTTCAAATTCAAATTCTGTTGAATCCAACTTCTAAGATACTGTAGCAATATAATATTTCAAGAATTAAAATGAGAAGTAACATATTTTAGGAAAAAAACATAAAGCAATATTTATGAAATTCCTCCATTTGCCACATCCAATTATTTGTTTAGTTCAATAATTAACATTGGCATATTCATGGATTGGGTTGCTTTGGGATTCTATAGATACATTACACGTCTTTTGGGTATACATGAAACATAGTTCTGGTGCCAATTATCAGTTAATCTAATAGAACGAAATGTCAAATTTTTTAAACAAAAGTTTGAATGCTAATGTTATGAACAAAACAAACTAGATTGTGAGAATAATCTTTGCAATAAATCTCTACAATATTTTATATAAATCAATCGGTTAATAAATCAGATACTTAAAAAACTTTGCCAGTTTGACAAGATGGAAAAGAATGTCCCTTTCAAGGATGCAAGTATATAGATCATCTTGCCACCTATAATATCAGTCAATTAGCCATCATCATCATTCATCCCTGTGAGATTCTTTGTAATACATTCAAATTCCTTTTAATGTGAGGCTTCTAAAATAAAAATCTTCAAGGACAGACTAAGTTTTAGCCGTTGGATTTAAGGTGAATAATAACATAAAATCTAGAGCGTTAATAAGGCCGTCATCTCACACCG
Organism: Hibiscus mutabilis; assembly: GCA_019671005.1. NCBI lineage: Eukaryota > Viridiplantae > Streptophyta > Magnoliopsida > Malvales > Malvaceae > Hibiscus > Hibiscus mutabilis. The sequence goes on from CM033733.1 coordinate 2,135,078, forward strand.
CCGTCGGCATCAATTTTCCGATCGAAATCTTGAATGGAGTTAATCAAGTTAACAACAAGGACAATAAGTATATTAAGCTATATAAAAAAACAAACCACATGCATGTCCATGGAACAATGTTGCATTTGCCAACACAATAAAGGCTGTTCTTTCATTCACCGCAAACCAGATACTTGACTGTGGTATGATGAAATCCAGACCTGACTGCAGGACCAAAGCTGAAACATTCCAACCTATAAGAGTACAAGACCTAGCTCCGATGTTCTCAAGGCATTTCGTATCCTATAATTATACAGGTAGTACTGAAGTTGTCCATCGCCTGGTCCAAATTTTAATTCTTTGAGGAAAGACTCGTTATGCATGACATCCAGTGCGTTGAAAACATCGAAATCCTTCTTTTTAGCAACAATAAGTGCGTCGTTCATCAGCTGAAGCAGTGGAGTCTTGGTGGAGACATTGTAGTAAGAGTAGGCAGCTTTCAAAATCAAATAGTTCTGGTTGCCAAGAATGGATGAGGGAAGTGTGTAGAAACTGCAGAAGTCGGTTATGTCATGCGTCTTAGGGCTCTCAACCAAGTAACTGTCGACGACAACTTCAGTAGGAAGAAGCCAGTGCTCCACATCGTTCTCGTCAAAATCCGGAGAAACAACAAACTGGCTCAAGTATTGTCTAAGCAACCTAATGACGGCAGGGACATCACGAAGCTCCATTTTTCTGAATCCAGGGGTGACAGGTTGATCAGGTAACTTGTAGAGTTTAATGGTCCGGCTCATGGTCATCCTAGGACCAAGCCTAGAAAAGCCAACATCGATAAGCATCTTGGGGTTCAGCGACCTATGCCAGTACTGGCAAGTAGTAATCGGTGTCGGAAGAACAACTCCGACCGTATATGCTGCTTGCCAAATATTCTCCAAATGAACTCTCCTAGTAACCTCCTTAATCATCACCGGTGCGAGTCTCTTTGTTCTCAGCTTCTTATGAACACATAAGAAGTTGATCTCCGCCATCTTCACAACTTCATCACAAGCTTCTTCGACGTCTTGGCACGGACACCAATATGCCAGCTCTTGTAATAACCAGGAGGACGCAAAGCCCACCTGAGAAACTCCTTGGAATAGTTGAACCTAAACATATTCTCATCGTCCTCGACATAATTGTTCTTCAAAAGATTGTAAACCTCATTACAAGTCTCTTCGGAATCCATATCACACGTTGTCCATTCGTATTGACTCGGAAGGTTATAAGATTCCTGTTTAACTTCAGACAACGGGGTCGGCGGCTCGATCGGGCCTTCAGGTAAACTCGTGTCCCCAACATCCTTAAATTGACCAACAGGCTGAGTTTCCCAAAACTTGTGTCTCTTTGATAAAGACATCGAATCCTGAAACCTTCGAACTATGTTTTCGAGTGAGCTATCGTCTTTCGGCAATGTGTTAGCCTCAGAAGTATGATCTGGGTTTACTTTGGGAGACCCAGGTGGTGAATTGTTATCGTTCATTTCAGGGAATCAATTAATTTCAACAACTTCTAATATACTCAGAAGATTATTTGAATATCTCAGCTATTTTCTCAATCTATACCTGATTTTATAGGGGGGGGGGGAATGTAATTTTGGTCCAACTTAAAAACAGAGGCAAAAAAGAACATCAACTACCAAAAACATTTAGCTGTAAATCAATTCGGATTATTAAAATCAAATAAATTTATAAAGCAAAGAAATTCACAAAAGAATTGCAATATAATGAGAAAATAAATCTGCGAGATTAAGTTGAAATGATTACGAGAAATACACAACTTACTTGGTTTCAAAGTACAAAACTTTAGCAGATTCTGAATCCAGGGAATGTGAGGAAATTTATGGAGGCAGATTTTGAGAAGAGGAAAAAAATATAAAATCAGATCTCCAAAGCGAAATAATTAGAGAGATTATTATTTTTTTATTTTCTCGGATTTATTTAGGCAAAGGTGGAATCTTTAGGGTTTTCTCCAAGACAGCGGCTTTGAAGATGCCGAAACTCCTTTGATCTTGGGGAATGGTTACACCGACGCAGTGACGAAAGGAAACGTTGTGTTTTTTTGTTAGGTCAAATTGCATAAAAAGTCCCTGTACTATGCAATTATGTCAATTTTTTCATCTTTGTAAATAGTTAGGATATGTATCATATAGTCTGCACATTTTTATACATTTGGACAAATACTTCTAAATGGAAGGATAATACAAGTATATATGGATAAACAATGCATCGTTTCGATTTTAAGGAGAAGTGAGGGTAGAGACCAAGGTATTAATCGCTATTCAACTTGCCACCAATTGTCAAAAGTGGATGAGACATCGAATTTATTGGGTAAAGAGGGGTTGATGTTGTAACACCCCTTCTCAGTTTGGGAAAAACTTGAGTCGAATACATTACCGAAAAGCATATCGAAACATAAATCAAACAATTGACGTAGAAGTTTCATGAAATCATAACATACTCGATTCGATGCTTATAGCAAACAACATATTCTCATACATATTTATCTTTTTAATCTTATTTCATTCATGGATGACCAATTTGTAAGATTTTCAAGTATAAAGACCAAATTTTAATTTATAGGAATTTAGTGTCTTTATTAAGAATTAATGACATATACATGAGATTCACTTCATATTATTCATGCATGCAAATTTCTAGCTCAAACATTGGTCTCTAGCTCATCCAATTGAGTATATTGTAAATTAGGACTAAAATGCAAGGTTTAAAAGTTCATTACAGGTTCATGACTGTTTTATCTACCTTCGGTACTGATACTCGATTGGTCGTACCAATACGCCTATATTTTATTTTTACTTCGAAGCTAAAATGAGTATCGGTACGAGAGTCCCCGTACCTGTGCTTATGGGTTCCGTCCGGTACCTAGGCACTTATAGGCTTAAATTTTAGTGAGCATTTTCTTACCGGTGCTAGATTTCCAGTACTGATACGCCCTATATCATGAATTTACAGTATTGATAATGGCCTAGATGTACCGGTATGCCCTGCCTTATTATGACATTATAGGTAAGGTCGTATTGATATACTATGAACTCGTACCGGTACGCCCTGCCTTATTATGACATTATAGGTAAGGCCGTACCGATACGCTATGACCACGTTCTGGTACACCCTACAGCATATGACAGATTTTAGTTAGTTTTTAAGTTCAAAACCTACTCAAAACATGTCCAAACTAGTTCAAACTTATACATCATATTTCTAATATGTTGAACTTACTGTGTACCATGCCCTTGTGGGTTATAGTATGCATTTGCTTAATCTAACCATGTAGGTTCCACTAAGGCTATTTTATAGAGCATACTTGCCAACATACTCATACATGTATTTATCATATGCCACCATACTAGGAGTTAAGAAATGACATATATACATTATACAAAATGTTTGCCAAATGACTCGCAACTTTCCTTGCACGATCAATCTTTAAAGAACATTAGGACTTAAAAATGCATGAAATGAACATATTAGGCTTATATAGCCTAGTGAGGTAGTTATCGGGATAACATATATGTGATACTTCATATACATTCGTGTATCATAGTATAACATGAAAGTGTGTGCTTCATCATAATTTAATACATATTCACATGATTATATACTTGTGTGTGCTTCATATACATTCATAAGTAAATTATTTATTTAATAGTTTTCCTTGGATCATAATAGCCAATGAATACGCGAATTGTCAACCAACTTAGTCTTACATGTGTGGTTAAACCCACCAACTTCGCCAAAGACTAATCTATACACCCCTCTGTCATCGCCATTAATGGCCTTAGCCTAAAAGCCGTAATCCACCTGTAAATGAGATCAATAAATTATGTGGCATGCCAATTGTATCCAAAGTACACTTGTATCCAAGATGTTTATAACTTGTCAATACATAGTTCCATGTTTCACATAACATATAACATAGCACAATAAAGCCTTAGCTCACTTATAACATACTTGTTAGCATGTAAATCATAAATCACGTTTCCATGGATTACCATGTCTCATATTCATGTTATATGCCATCATGACATGCATATTCACAAACATATCATGTTCATAAATCATAATCAATCAAACATATACTTTCATATTAACCAAGCTTACCTTATATGCAATTCTTTAATTGCTCTTTGGGAGTCTTGACAATTATTGATGTACAACTCATAAATATTATTCAAATACAATCAGAACGGCACCTAATCATTCCTGAGACATAAACATGCTCACCGGACAATCCAAAACTATTTGGGCTCTCGAATGACGATTCTTCTATTAGGTGCTTTGGTTTGCTTGGAATGGTTTGGTGATTTCTCACCACCAATAGATTGTTCTAAACATGGAAGAAAGGCATAAGTACATCAATAATGATTCATGAATGTTCATGTTCATAAAACTAAAGCCATAGCCATAAGAATCCTTTTCAAAGCTTAAACTTTGATCATGGATAAATTAGAAGACATAAAATTATTGTTTGGGTTCATTCTCATCCTATCTCCATAAATATCTTATTAGAGAATTCATGTATTAAAATCTTCTAACATGAGCTTACCTAGAAAGCAGTAGGATTAAGATGGGATAATTGATTCAAAGGAAATTCTTAATTTTAATCTCCAACAATGGAGGTACTTACTTTGGAGACGATGAAGAGGAGCTTGCTAAGCTTTCTCCAACCGATGGTAAGCTTTCAAATCTCTTTACTTGCTTTCATCTTTCTTTTCTCTCCTTTTTTTTCGTTTAATTATTAATCTTGGAAGAACACTCTTCCTCCTTACCACATGTAAGGTGACTAACCCCTTTGTGGGTTATTCACAAGGTTGGTCATCCAACTCCCAATCTTTCACACATTGGCTCATCTCTTCTCAATTTCTACATTTTGATCACTTCACTTAGTTCCTCTAACTTATCACTCATTCAAATTAGTCCTTAATACATACAATTTATTTATTGGACCTTAATCTTAGCAAATTGACCTTATGATAATAGTTTTAATATTATTCTAATGTATCGAATTTAAAATTTTTGATCACCGAAATATAATTTTTCGCTAAATCGATTTTATTAGTATTACAAATGCGTGACGAGATGCCATTGGGCTTACCACCAATAACATAAGTGAATGGCGCATCACACATCATGGGTGAAGGTTTGATGCAACTTAGATTAGATGCGACTTAGAGTAAATGCGACTGAAAGATCGGATGGGGTTACATTTCAAGCACATTGATAGTGTTTTTTAATTTGATTTGCCAATTTTGTTGGGTGTATAGTGCAAAAGATCTAACCCATCAGGTACTGGAGGTGCGAATACTTGGCGAGAATACATGAGTCCTTTCAAAATTCTGAGAGTTCACAATGTGTTCAACGTGATGTAATCCAAGCCTTTATTTGAGGATCAAGGGAATCCAAGCCAATACAACTTACAACTAGTAAGAGTGGGCTCTTACGACCTAATTGTACACAAATGGCACGAACAATGATGTTACATGGTGGTATAGGTCGAGACGAGCAATCCTTATGGAGGACAACCTGACCCAATAGTGAGTTTAGGGCAAGTCAAGATGTTGAGAGAGATCAAGGATCAACCGGCCTAAGTTCATTCCGAGCACGCGACAAGGGCGCTGTTAGATTTGGTGGGGAAGAATGTCACAGATCGTACTTTCGGGCTAGTAACACATGCACAATTAACTATCCACAAGGTTCGTTGCAATGTTTTAGTCTTGCCTAGACCACATGACTTGGTCCAAAATTTGAAGAATGAAAAAAGCTCGATCACGTTGGACTTGGTAAAAGAGTGGATGACATATTTTCAAGAAATATTCTAGAGGATAAGTATATTCACCAATGTGAACATACATGTGAATGCTACATTAGGGAAAGTAATAATGTTGTGATATAGAGATTCACTGATTGACCTAGTGGCTGATGCTCAAATTGCCTCATCTTGTATGAGTTCGAATCCCGGTATGGAAATGTAATATCTATTTAATAAAAAAATAATGTTGTGATATAGTTTTCTTAGTTAGTTAGGATTTGGTAGGTGAGCTTTCATCTAAGCCGTCAATGTAAATCAATCTCGACCGTACATTGTAATAGAACTCAACTATAAATAAAGACATTCCCCACCTAATTTGTATCATTCATCATTTGAGAGAAATCAAAATATTTACTCAAAACTCTTTTTTGTTTTTCTCGTTATCTTTCTCATTTGTTTATTTTGGCTTAAAAATCATTTGTTTTTTTTTTTCAGTGCCTGAGTGAGTTTCTATACTAATCTTAAATGACACACCCGGTGTATTTAAATTATCTAAATTTATTAATAAATAATGCATTATTTAAATTTAAATATAAAAATATTTTTACTATAGTATTAGTTTATATATTGAATTATAATTTATACTAAATCTTTAATTACCCTATAAATATTTAATTATATTTTAATTTTAATTAAAACTATTTAAATTTAAATAAAATATTTTTTATTACTCTATATATTTAGAAAAAAATATTAATTTAAATTAGATCGTCAAATACTAATAAAGAAAAAGTAATCGAAAAACGTAATATTTTACGACCTATCGTTGAATGATCTAATAGAATTGGTAACAACCCATCGTGAGTAATTATTAATGTTTCTTCAAGATCCACTGGTTTTATTTTCTACATATTCTTTATATTGGGATATTAATTCCTAATGCATCCACTTTTGCTCGTAATGTTTAGGTGGAGATCTTTTAACCTTTACAGGATGTAATGCAAAGGTCGATTTCTTCTATAATTTTTTTTTTCTTATTTATTGTCAATTTCCTAGTAAAAATGAAATAAACAAAAAACTAATAAAATGAAAAATCAATATCATATAAAAAAATAAATAAAAAGTAAAATAAATATATGTTGACAAAAGTAAATGTAATATTATGCTTATTGCAAATAAGAATATAGAGAAGGAATTACTTATGCCTTTTATTTTTATTAGAACAAGTGTCGTATAATGTTCTTGTAAAGGTAAGGACTTCATAAACTCCATAACGGATGGTAATGCAGAGGTTGGCTCGTCCCCTTTTGTCGTCTATTTCTTAGTAAAAAAATTAAAACTATTGAGACTAAAGATAAATATTGTATTTCGTGCATATAAAAAAGAACTTGTTTTTCCAAAAGAATGTATGTCATGGTATGCATTTGCAAAGAAAAAAATGTAGAGAGGTAACGAATTATGCTTATTGTTTTACCAGAAGAACATACATCATATTATGTCTTTTAGAATATACTAATGGTATAAAAGCGGTTATCATAATCAGTGAATCATGAAAAATACTGTTATTATTATCTTAAGCCTAAAATTCAATGACACTAAACTAATGTTGACCGAATCCGTCACTTCCACAATACATGTGAGATCGGTCACTATTTTTTGTTGTCAACAATAGTAGAACGAAATCTTGAATAGTTGATTCTGACACTTTCGGTCACACTTTAAAATTTCAGTATATTTTAGAAACACAATACACAACATAGTATCTCAATTTGGGCGAAGCCACATGGGTGGTGGCAAGGGCCAGAATCGTAGTTTACTCTTACGGTCTATTTTTTTTTAGTTTATCCTTCGTAAAATTTTAAATTATATTTTATTTTACTTATTTTAATATTACATAGAGGGTATTGTCTTAGTGGTAAAGTGTATATATAAAATTAAGTTTGTTTTACTTGGAGTTAGTGAATTGAATCCGATTGATGATGTTTTTCAGCCTTTTATTCTTTTTAGGCTTAGGTGTAAAAAGCCTTGAACTTTTGGGGAAAAAATCAATTAAGTTGCTAAACCTTTTTTTTGCACTCAATTAAGCTTTTGAACCAAGAAATTAAATTAATTAAGCTCTTTGACTATTAAATATTGACAAATTTTTCTTTAGATATTACTGACACATGATACGCTACAGTTCTATTATGTTGCATTTACTGATTTCTTCAAAAAAAATAATTTTTATATTTATAATTTTTAAAATTTTTAAAACTTACAAAAATAAATAAAATATTTTTTTTGAAAATGTCAAGTCGCGACACTATGACACAGCGCACTGCACCAACAGATCCAAAAAAACTATCAAGATTTAATGGTCAAAATTGATTCAAGGGCTTAATCGGTTCAATTTCTTGGTTCAAAGGCTTTATTGGGTGAAAAAAATTTAGGGGCTTAATTATTTTTTTGAAGAAAATTCAAAGACTTTTTATACCCTTAAGCTTTTTTTTAAAAAAAAATTCACCCCATTAACTATTAATTTCTGACTTTGCCCCTGTATATATCTCCAAGTGCCCTAAAGAATCAAGCTATGAAAATGAGCATATGGACTTATTATCAAAAATGGTTACTTTTGTTTATTATCAAAAACTTTGTTTTGGTACAATATAGCAATATTTAAAATTTTAAAGTAAACGTTAAGATTTAAATTTATACAAAGTGGAGAATGAATGAATATTTTAATCACCCAATCAATTAAAAGATCTTTTATTACCATAAACTTTGTCACCACGAGGAACTACAATCCCCTACAATGGTTTATTGAAGACCCATTAAACATCATTCAAACATGTCAGATACAACAAAACTCTGACTTACTAGCAGAAACGGAGTTAGGATTGAACATTTGCAGGGGCTAAAATATTGAATTTAAAAAATATAAGGGTTTATTAAGTATTTAAAACTCAAATTTTGTGGGTCATGACCCCTTTCCTTTTGTTTGCTTGGTAATTTGTTTAATATTTAAACTTATAAGGACTTAAATTAATATTAGACCAAAAAATTTGTTAATGCGGGCTCATTATCCATACTTGATTATATATTTAATAATTTTTTATTTTTTAATTTAGATATTTATTTTTACTTGGGTCAAATTATAATTAGATCAAAATCAATCGAATATTCTAATTTATAACAGAGGTCGGGCCCTTTTGCACAAAGGGAGCTCCAACCCTGAGTTGTCACTTGTCACTAAGTATAAAGGCTTAACTTTAAAATAGGTGCCCAAATTTTACCACATTTTTGCAATAGGTGCCTAAACTATTTTTTGGCTGAAATATGTGTCCAACGTTTCTTTTTTGGCTGAAATAGGTCCCTAACGTTTCTTTTTTGTCTGAAATAGGTGCCTAAAGATTCATCCAGTTATTGTTTTAAGGTAACGACGTTAAAAAAATTTAACACCCAATCAGAATTTGACACATCTTTTTTATTTTATTTTATTAACTGTTTTTTTCAAAAAATTAAAAAAATAAAGTATTTTAAAAAATCAAAAACTTCTCAAAAATTTCAAAACAATCCCAAATTCAAACACTCAAATTCCAAAATTGGTGTCATTGTTGCCGCCGATAGCCTCGCCGGACCTCACCACCGCCGTCGCTAGAGTCCCCCGTCCATTTCCTCCAACCACTCATCGCCGATAATCGGCGGGAGGCATGCCGATCGGGCGTCGAACGGTTGAAGCCTTTTGCGTTCGTTGTCCAATTGACGCACCTCTTGCCGATTACCGACAATGGGTGGTTGGGAGAATGGGCGGGAGAATTTGGTGGCGTGGTGGTGAGGTCCGGCGAAGCTACAGGCGCTAATTTTGGAATTTGGGGTTTGTAATTTTATGGATTTGCGATTGTTTTGTAATTTTTTAAAATCTTAGGATATTTTTAATTTATTTTATTTTTAGTTTGTTTTTAAAAATAAAAATAATAAAAGCCACGTGTCAAGCTATAATTAGATGATGATTTTTTTGACAAATTGACTTTATAACGGGCAAAAATGAAACGTTGGACACCTATTACAAAAAATAGCAAAGTTTGAGCACCTATTTTATAATTAAGCCAAGTATAAAGCACTAATGCTCCCGAATACAGAAAATATTACTGTAAAATCAAATCAAAATCCTAAATCCATATATAAATCTAATAACTAAAAAATCCCACATTTAAAAATCTCTAGTTTTTCAAAAAAGATCTATCCAATAATAGAAAGGAACTTCCCTTTGTACTTGCAAACACTTCAAAATATCTAAAAGGGTAAAGTATCAAAATTTTCATTGAATTTTGTTAAAAAAAATAAAATAATTATCAAACTTTTAAATGTTATAAAATGACAATTAAACTTTATGTTTTGTAACAAAATGGTAATTTAGCCGTTAAAGGGGTAACGTTGTAATTATGAAATTTTGGATAATAATACATTTATTCTTCTATATTTATAGATTTAATGAATTTAGTCATATTTAAAAAAATAATAAATCCAACCCCTTTTCCTCCTTCATCATTGCATGTTTTCAATTTAGTCCTAATTAAAAAACAATAAATTTAACCTATAGTTACACATTCAATCAATTTAGTCATAGTTCAAAGAAATTCGATAAATTTAACCCTTGATATTATCCAAATTTACATAATTGCCTTAACCGATGAGGTGAATCAAACAAAAGGAAGTGAAATTCGAACTTCTGAATCTGAAAGTGGAAAATCTTGTCACCAGGTTATTTTCTTCATATTTTTTAAAAAAATTCATTTAGTAATCTGTTCATTGGAATTGTTTTTACTCTCTTTTTTTTTTTCCAGCGCAGGTGATATTGAACAATCTGGCTTATGTTGAATCTGTGCTGATTTTGTTCTGCTTAGTTGAATGGGAAACACACTCCTGTTTCTTATTATTTTCTATATATATGATATTTGGATTATTGAGATTTGTACAATCGGTATGTTTTTGGTACGGGCATGCTTGAAATTTTCCTAAGTTTTTTTTTCCCGTTATAGTTGGAGGGTAAAACATCGATTACTTATGTTTGTTAGATATTTACAAAGATTGTCTTGATGCATCAATAAATTTAACCCCCTTTCCTCCAAATTTATTGAATTTCTTCGAATTATGACTAAATTTAATCCTAATTAAAAAACAATAAATTTCACTACAAGGGAAGAGGGGACTAAATTGAAGGGATGAAGCGGGACTAAATTAAAGTAATTTTGAAATATCAAGGGTTAATTATTTAGAATTAGGACTAAGTTATAACCATGTGTAAAAAGTGAGGGTTGAATTTATTGAATTTCTTTGAATTATGATTAAATTGATTGAATGTGTAACTATGAAGGACTAAATGTGCTATTATACAAAAAAATAATAGCCATGTAACCTCTTAAATGAAGTTAACGGCACCTTTACCATTTTATAACAAAACATTAAGTTTAATTGCCATTATGTAGTTTTTGAAATTTTGGTTATTATTTTATTTTTTCGAGAATAGTTTAGTGACCATTTGGATAGTTTACCCTATCTAAAAACTAAATCTAAAGAGTTCACAATTTGAAGACAACCAATACAGCCATATAAGATTAATAAAGGAATCGGTAATCTAAATAAGCAAAATTATCTGAATGCATATTTGGTTTACTTTTGTTTTTGGTTTGAGCCAAGGTATCCACTGCCGATAGCAGTGACTAATCCCCTCGCCGAGGGTGCTCTCACTAAGAGGTAAACGACTAGCCATGAAATGTACTTCATTCCCATTGGCAGGAATCAAACTTCTGACCTCATGGTTAAGGGATGAAGTGAGCAACCACCACACCACATCCCATGGTTCATAATTGGTTTACTTGGTAGGAGTGTAAGAGACAAAAATTATATGTCTCTTTTCGGTGTTCATTTCTATGCGTCAACACTAAAAAAATTAAATTTTAAGCTCTAATGTTAAATTATAAATCCTAAACTATAAACCCTAAACCTCTACCCCTAATTTCCTAAACCCTAACCTTAAACCATAACTCTAAACCCTAAACTTAATTTTTTCCTATAAAAGTATAAATAGGGGCATCGAAAATGAACAAAAGATTTCTATTCGGAGTGTAAGATGACAATGATTGGTAGGGAACATAAGATTATTCGAATACATATTTTGTAAACTTATCTTTTTGATATTTTACCAAATATCTAAATTAAATTTATGAAATTGATAAAAACTAAAATGTATAACATGTGAAAATTATTTATACTAAAAATGTTTATGAAAAGGGATAATTATTTATCATAAACTTTGCAAAGAAAGCTTTAATTACTTAAAGAATACTAAAATTAATTTATGAGAACAATAAAATTAAAATACGTAACATGTGAAAAATATTATGAATAATAATAAAGTGTAAGAATTTTTATTATAAACTTTGCAGTCATCGATTAAATTTTTAACTAAATATATTTATTGTTATTATAATAAAAATTAATAAATTTAAATACATTTGAACATTCAATTACAAGTAGTTTCAGGTATTGTATAATTCTTTTTATAAAGTGCCACTTTCATTTTTCTTTTACCAAAGGTTTTGTTCGTCTATATTTATCTTTATACTCTTTAGTTACTCAGCGAACAAACTTCTTGTCAAATTAATTAATTTTTAATTTTTAGTTTTTAAAGTTTAATGTTAAAATAAGTGCTTAAATTATTATATTTTTTTAAGCGTTTAAACTTTTTTTACTCTTTTTAAGTGTTTAAACTATCTCATTTTTTTTAGGTATCTAAACTTCTTTTTGTCCTTTTTAAGTGCACAAACTATCATTTTTGCCCCTTTTAAGGTCAAATTGACACACCACACCTACTTTAACCAAAAAAATAATTATTTGAGCACCTATTTTAATCAAAAAATGATAGTTCGGACACCTAAAATGAGCAAAAAAAGTTTAAGCACTTAAAAAAATAGGATAATTTAAACACTTATTTCAGTATTAAGCCTACTTTTAATTAAACCAAAACGAGTTTAATATTTGCTGTCGCCTATCACCACTGTGTTGCATGCATAGGTACATAAAGGGGGAGAAATTTCCCAAGATGCATAAGGATATAGACATGAGACTTACGAGTTGGACTTCGAAATTTATAGGATGTCCAAATATCAAGATCAGAATTGAGTAAAATTCGATTCGAAAAAATTTTCCTCACCTTTAATAACTGAAATTGAATTTAACCTTACTCTAATCTCAATTGCTCCACTAATTAATTTCATCTAAGCAAAATTTAATGCTAATAATCAAACTTTTACTTACCCTCCCTAAATGTCTTACTTAGCCTCTTGCTAGCACCCAAATCTAGTTACTGTGGTATGCATATACGATCGTAACCGTTATCTTATATAACCGTTACATTTCATAGGTTAATTAATTAAATCGTTATAAGTGGTCTTAGTAGAAAAAAAGATGATGTTCATTCAAAGAGACCCGAGTTCAAATCGCTTTGTCTGCAAGGTGTGTGTATGAATCTTGTGAACAAAATATATAAATAAATAATTTAGTAACGGGGTTAACCGTTAACCATAATTTTTAGTTGTTCAATTAACCGAAATCGTTGGACATTAACGATTTATTTTTTGAATAGTCTTAAGGTGATTATAAGATCGTATCTGTTCATACATATTCTTAACCCTTTGAACCCAGGTCTCTTATAATATAATATTAATATTATATTTATCAGAGAGATATTTTCATTATTCTGAAAAGAAACAACGAACATGTGAAAAAAATAGTAATAGGTTACAGGTTAACCTATAACTGAACCGTTATAACGGATAACATTTAGTGGTTAAAATAGTTAATCATTTCTTAACGGTTAAATTACGATCCAATAACCACTATAACTATTAACAAACTATATAGTACAATTTGCCTACCATAAACACTCATTCTAGCTACACTTCAACTTCTAACACTTTCATAACAATCATAAATAACATCACTTACTAGCATTGAGTATAAATATCTATCAAACTCAATTAAAGTAACTCTCTACATCAATAGTTTATTAGAAATCAATATTAATCATCTTTCAATTTATGGCGAGCTAACATCAAACTATTAATTTCCGCACCTTAATCGATTCATCATTCACCGATACATCTAATTTCATTCGCAAACTAAAACGACAGAAATTGTGTAATACCTAAGAAATTAATGAAAATAACATTCCCACCCCCAAACTCAAAGAAAGGTGCTATTGTTGGTAATCTTGTATAACCTCATGAAAAGAATTATCCCAAACTAAACATGAGTATAAAAATTCATAAAAAAATTATTATCTCTGATAATAATTTTTTTTCGAACAAACATTCACTTAATGGAATTAGTGAAGTGAAATTAGTTTTAAGAGTGATTATATATTTCAGAAATTAATAGTAGAGATTAGAAAAGATTAAATTAGGATTAAGTTCACCAAAAACATATAGGATAGGGACCTTCTATAGAATTTTACCTTTTGATTAATGTTGTAAACCACAACGTTTCCTTTGCTTTTAATCCCCCAAAGGCCCAAAAGAATCTTGGGCTCTTGGCCTTTTTAGAGGCTTCGACTATGACTTTTCGCCATTGCTATCTCCTTCAAGCTCTGGCATTTTCGGTGAAGTGAACCAAACGCAGAGCTGCTCGTTGCTTCACACACGATCCAAACCCGATAAAGATCCGTATCAAAGGAGAATGTGCGGGGACGCTACAAACTGGGACGAAGAAGCGTACAGGGAGAGCATACTAAGGGAAAGAGAGATCCAAACCCGAACCGTATTCCGAACCGTTTGGGCTCCTTCCTTGAACCCTAACCCGGAATGTCTCGTTGTCGCCTCTAGCGATGGCTCGATAGCTTCTTACTCCATTTCCTCTTGCGTCTCCAAACACGTGAGTCTTATTTTTCATTTCATTCAATGAAGAAAAGAAAAAAAGAATTTAATTGAAAGGTAGAAATGATTCTCACTTGAATTTCGCATTTTTTTGCAGCCGATTGGATTCTGCAGTGCTGGGGCTCAACGGTAAAATAACTGTTTATATCGGTGCATTGTTAAATTAATTAATTGATCACTGTTTACTATTTGAGTGAGAAGTATAATTGATTATGTTTGAAGGTTCTTACCGGCTGAGCCGGAGGGATTCCTCGAAGGACATGATGGACCGGCTTATGATGTGAAATTCTACGGGAATGGCGAAGACTCCTTGTTATTAAGGTGTAGTTCAATATTATGCAATTAATTGTGTACGTTAAAAGTAGGAAATTGTTGTATTTAGCATGGTTGAGCTTATGCGAAGCTCGAGCTGAATCTTGCCATTGTTCATTAACTTAACTAAGCTTGACTTGAACAGTTGAACTCATCACCATTGGAAATTTGAATGATAGTATGGACCTTTTTTTTTGCAGTTGTGGTGATGACGGTAAAATTAAAGGATGGAGGTGGAAGGAATTTACTCAATCGGAGGTGCCTATTACCTTTCAAGGTACTGGATTTTGGAACTGTGTAGTTTTTTATAAAAAAACTAGATAGTGGTTATGCGAGACTAGTACATAATGCATGAACTCAATGGGGAAGGGGATGAACATTGTGTCATTATCTTTTTGTCTTATATTGATTTGAATCTTTCTTTGAGCTTTAAATGCTGGCCATCTGTTTTTCCATTCTTGGTCTTTGATTCTCAGATGAGCAGAGACCCAATTGGTATTGTCCTGTCATTCAAATGCTCCTCTGGGGTCATAATTTGCCAATTTAGTTTTGATGTTTTGCAGGAAATCATATGAAGCCGGTGCTTGATTTGATCAATCCCCAAGATAGGTGTGTAATCACAGTTTATAGTAGATTCTCATTCCATTTGCTCCTTTAACTCTTGTATTGATGGGGTGGCTGCTTTTTTAGTCTAAAAATTATATGTATTTATCTCTTGGTGTTAAGCTGGCTAAATGTTATTTTCAGGTCTGCTGTTTTTCGATTCGGAAATCAATCAGATAACCAAATAGAAATTTCTTTTTATTGTTTTTGTTCTGTTCTGTCTAATCAACTTAACTCCCCCTCTCTCGATGTCTAACATTCTAATTGCTGTTCTCAGAGGTCCATGGGGGGCTCTTTCTCCAATTCCTGAGAATAATGCCATTGCCGTTGATCCTCAGGTTTTTAAATACCTTCCCTGTATTTGCTTATATTTATGGAAAATTATGTTTTATGATTTTATTTCTTCTTTGCACTCTCTGCTAAAACAGGGGGGATCCATCTTTTCTGCTGCTGGTGATTCTTGTGCATACTGCTGGGATGTGGTATGTTTTGTTCAAATGAATCTATTCCTCGTGTTTTCTCTGAGAGGTGGTTTTTAATAGGTTCCATTTCTGTTGGAGATTTTCAGGAGAAGGGTGAAATCAAAATGGTTTTTAAGGGACACACTGACTATTTGCATTGTGTACTTGTTCGTGCTTCTTCCAGTCAGGTCAGCTTTTCCTCTCTTCATGATTATTTATTTGGTTGTTTATTTAATTTGGCCTTCAGACGGCAAGGCTAGTTATCCTTAGTGCCACAGCTTAACCCTTTTTAGCTTCAGTTTGGGTTTCTTTTTATCATGAAGACTGAAGTAAACTTCTTTTTGGGTTGACATTTTATTCATTTAATCCGCCAAGGTTGTTTATCCTATAAACAATAATATTACTCATAAAAGGAGCTTCTGTTGTGCTAATGGTATATGCTTTATGGTGATCGTGTTGCATCTATGCGTCTGAGGTTGAGAATTGAGAAGTCGAGTTACAAAGAGAAATTCTCAATCTATCATCTTTGTTCTTTTTCAGATTATAACTGGATCAGAGGATGGGACCGCACGAATATGGGGTAACATCGTGTGTGCTTATTTTCAAGTGTTGTAGAAAACTACTTTGCTGTTGCATACTCTGTCTTATTCTAGTCCTAGCTTCATCTTAACACAGTTCTGTCACCTATTGCAACCTAACTAATATATGGTTTTTACATAGATTGCAAAAGTGGAAGGTGCATCAAACTGATTGACCCACTAAAGGACAAGAAGTTGAAGGGGTTCATCTCTTGTGTTAGTTGCATTGCTCTAGATGCAAGTGAGAGCTGGTTGGTAAGACCTTGGTGAAAAATCTTTATATAAAACATATTGTTTTTGAGTAAAAAAATATCATACAATTATGATAAGGCTAATCCCATTAAAGATATAGCCTTCCATGAAGTTAAGAAGCCACTTGACTGGAGGTTGTGACCTGTTAAATGTCTTTAGAACTGGGTTACATTATTCTCGTAGACTTCAACAAATGAAGTCCGCGGTATACGTTTTCTTGGAGGGATTCCTATTCTGGGGTCATTGGAGCACTTAGTGAAAGCCCGTGGGCATGTTTTAATCGAGATTTGAACTGCACAGGCTTGTGGCAGTGGCCGGATTTTGTCCGTCTGGAATCTCACTGCTTCTGAATGTATTTCGAGTATTTCCAGTGGTGCAACTATACAGGATCTAGTGTTTGATAACAATCAAGTAAGTGGAAGTTGGTATTCTCAAGCAGGCCAACTCACCCAATATTGTTTTTAGACTTATTCATCTGTTATTTCTAGGGCCGTAAACGAACCGAACGTTCAGTGAACCGTTTGGTGTGAAGTTCGTTTATGTTCGTTTATTTATTAAACGAACATGAACAAGATTTTTTGTTCGTTTAATTAAATGAACGAACATGAACAAAAGGCTTGTTCGTTCATTTATATTCGTGAACATTCGGTAATCCGTTTGTTTATGTTCGTTCGTTTATGTTCGTTTAAATTTATTCACATATGTCCAGGGGTGTTCATTGTTCGATTAAACCGAACTAAAACAAAATTGGTTAATCTATTAGATAATTTTAGGTTTCGGCTAATGATTAAGAGTCTTTTCAAATTTCAATTATCGATTAATTCGGTTTAAAATCGGTTAATTAAATGAATTAATCGAAATAACTAAAAATATTAAATATTTAACACATTATATATGTTCGTTTATGTTTATTTGTGTTCGTTTATCATGTTAACGAACGAACATGAACGAACACGAACAAGCTCCATTCCTTAATGAACGAAACGAACAAGAAATTTTTTGTTCGTTTATGTTCGTGTTCGTTAGTTTGTTCGGCTAAAGCTAAACGAACGAACATGAACATACCTTCGTTCGTGTTCGGTTCGTTTACAAGCGTAGTTATTTCCACCTAATAATAGTTAATATCCATTATGTTGCTATTTCAGATACTAGCTGTTGGTGCAGACCCTGTACTGAACCGTTTCGATATGAATGGGACTATACTTTCACAGATACAATGTGCTCCTCAGTCAGCATTCTCGGTCTCTTTGCACCCATCCGGTGTATGTTCCAGTCTCCATTTTTTGTTTATGTATTAATGTTTTTCACATTTTGATCAACATTTTTTCGTGGTCAGGTTACTGCAATAGGTGGTTACGGCGGTATTGTAGATGTGATATCACAGTTCGGAAGTCATCTGTGCTCCTTCCGTAGCCATTGTGTTTGAGAGTTACTATAAAGAAATCGGAGATGCAACTTATAACAAACGCCGGTAATAGTTTTATTTAGATGCAAGTCTTCACCATAATGACTTTTTATTTTCGTTAATTTAAATGGTTTATCCAACTCATTTGTTCGAGTTTGTTGCCGGAGAAAACTCTAAATGCCCAGCATCAAGTTTGAGTTTATAAACGAGCAACCTTGTCACGCTTTAAGTCCGACTTTATAAATTTAACAACAGCTGATGCCAACTCGGATTGATGCGAGGTGTACACATGATCGGCTCCTTCTATAATCTGTAGCTGGTGATTACTTATACTCTTGGCAAACCCCAATGCATCTTCAAGGGGATTTACCTTATCGGCAGATCCGTACACTATCCGGACCCTGTATTCAACAATGACATCCAAAGCTAGCTCAATGAAACAGTAAAGAAACAACAATATCAAGATAACCATTATCAACAGGCTCTATACTCGAGTCTTACCGACATTCTTTACCTATCTTACGGCAAGCTTCACGCATGTCCGCACTCAAGTTATTCGTCAAAACTTCCCCGGTCACACGGAATTCAACACTTCCTAGACATGTAAATGTGATTAAACTCTGAAATGTTATGATAGAACATCTTAACCCTTTATGTTCCCAGGAAATTGTTGGGAACTCTTTACATCCTCAATGAACAATCAACAATAACCCTCGACGGACAAGCACATACATGAAGAACACGAACTCGGGAAGTTGTAAGCATTCAGGAAGATAAAAAAACAGGTTACCTTTCTTGTTCTTAACATCAATGTATCCGTCCTTAATTTCTCCATAAAGTCTGCTCCAAGCCTTCTGCAATGCCTCTCTGCAAGTCGTAACGGCCGGAAACATTTACAATTATGCCGATATCTTGATACTTGGAAGCATAAAGAAGCACCAGACTAGCCCCTGTATTGCATTATCTCAGTAGCATAATACTTCCAGGGTAGTATTTGTTCGAAAACTTATCAGCTGATTATTGCAGTAAGTAAATGGAAATCAAATCACAGTCGAAAAACGCCAATCCACAACAGACTTAATATCTTGAAGCTTAACTAGTTCATAAAATTTCATGTAGTGAACACTTGGGTTACTAACCTTTACTATGCCCGATAATCACACTTACAGTGCGGCTCTCACCGGAAAAAATGTTGAACCAGTGCACCTATATCATCAGCTTCTCGATAAAGGTCACGAAGCTCTGATGATGAACCTTAACTCTCTCTGAAATTGTATCGTTAAACAAGTTAAATTATTACTATGAAACAGGGGCCAGAACTCCAATAATCAACATATAAACTAAGTATTGCCTATCCAACAGAAGCCACCTCATATAATATCTACAAATCTCTTAACTCTTCAATTTTTTCGAAGTACTCTTACACATGACGCCTCATAAAATATCCATGGATATTTATTCGTATATGATACTCACCCGTTTGCAGCAAAATCAAAACGAAAGGCACTGATTCCTTCTTTCTCTAAAGCAGCAGCAAGGTTCACCAAAATATTGTCATCCTGAGGTGGAACTAACCCAAGTGAGTTCTTTCCATGAATTATTATTATTATTATTTAGTTGTCCTCCCGGTTCTTAAGTCTTTGCCATGACTAATCTGGACCGACTCGCGTCGTATACCTGGTTTTGGTAGATGAGTCTTCCGGCGAGAATTTTTTTGCATACACAAGGCCTCGAACTCGAGACCTACTTAAGCGATACCAATGTCGAGTTGCAAAATACCTCAACTTACCAGTAATGGCCACCCCAAATTTTAATGTGTTGGTGGGGAATGGTCAACGGCTCTAGAATGAAAGCTGTGTCCACAACGTTACGATTTCGGTGCAATGCACAAAACTGGTTACAGATTTTTATATTCTACCGCTCGAAGGTGCCGAGGTAGTGTTGGGCGTGGCGTGGTTGGCTACCTTGGGACCCGTCACCATGGATTTTGCACGGTTATCATTCGAATTTACTCAGGGAAATATACGCCACTGTTGGCAAAGTGAGACTGATTTCGGACCACAGCAAATCCATTTGCAATTCCTTCGCCGGTTGTTTGAGACGGGGCAATTGTTGAATTCTTTCGCTTATATATGAAGGACTCGACGGGTACTATGTTGCTAAAAAATTGAGCAGATTTGCGGGACTTGCTCACAGAATTTAGTAGCGTGTTTGAGGCAGCTTCCAGTTTACCACCTCCGCGGGTTACTGATCATGCTATTCACCTTGCCGCGGACAGCAAGCTAGTGAGTGTGCGCCAATATCGTTATCCCCACTTTCAGAAGGATGAGATTGAGAAACAGGTTCGTCAGATGCTTGAGGCGGGATTGATACGCCAAAGTAATAGCCCGTTTTCTTCCTCAGTTTTACTGGTGCGCAAGAAGGATGGTACCTGGAGATTCTGCGTCGACTATCGTGCCCTTAATGCGATAACCATTCGTGAGGATGTTTCTAAAACTGCATTTCACTTCTTTCACTTCTTTTCTAAGCTGGATTTGTTGGCGGGTTATCATCAGATACGCCTTCGCATAGAGGATGTTTCTAAAACTGCATTTCACACTCATGAGGGCCATTATGAGTTTCTTGTTATGCCATTCGGATTGACCAACGCTCCTTCGACATTTTAGGCCATGATGAATGAGATCTTTCGGCCATATCTAAGGAAATTTGTTCTCATTTTTTGGACGAGATCCTCGTATTTAGTGGAACTTGGTCTGAGCATCGTCAGCATTTACGTATGGTTCTTCACACATTGCAGCTGCATGGGTTTGTGGCTAAACAATCCAAATGTTCCTTTGGCCAGGAGTCGGACGAATATTTGGGGCATATGGTCTCACGAAAGGGTCTAGAAATGGATGCCATCAAAGTCGCAGCCATTCAACAGTGGCCGGTGCCTACTACTATTCGGGACATACGTGCCTTCTTAGGGATATCGGGGTACTATCGGCGATTCATTCAAGGTTATGCGACACTCGTTGCTCCGCTTACTGATTTGTTAAAGAAAGAAGAGTGGTTTTTTTGGTCAGAGGTCGCTCACAAGGCTTTCGAGCAGCTCAAGTCTTCGCTTTGTACGGCACCCGTCCTCGGCTTACCTAATTTTA
This sequence comes from Hibiscus mutabilis, assembly GCA_019671005.1. Classification (NCBI taxonomy): domain Eukaryota; kingdom Viridiplantae; phylum Streptophyta; class Magnoliopsida; order Malvales; family Malvaceae; genus Hibiscus; species Hibiscus mutabilis. The sequence goes on from CM033733.1 coordinate 2,156,525, forward strand.
ACAAAGACTTTGTGGTGGAAACTGACGCGTCTGGGGTACGAATTGAGGCCGTCTTAACTCAGGATAATCGACCATTAGCCTTTTTCAGTCAGAGGTTATCTGCCAAGATGCATGCTGCTTCCACCTATCATCGGGAAATGTTTGCTATTACTCAAGCAGTTGGTAAGTGGCGGCAATATTTGGTGGGTCGCCGTTTTGTTATCATAACAGATCAAAAAGCACTCCGAGAGTTAACTCAACAGACGATCCAGACTCCGGAACAACAACAGTGGTTGGTGAAGCTGATAGGCTTCGATTTTGAAATAAAATATCATCCAGTAAAGCTCAATACTGTTGCCGATGCCTTGTCTCGAGAAGTAGATGGTCAATTGTTTGCCTTCACGCATCCAATGTTTGGTGTGTTGGAGGATATTCGCACAGCAAGCAAATATGATGCGACAGTAGTTAAATTGTTAACCAACATTCATGAGGGTAAGTTGGCAGCTCCAGGTTACACCGCCCACCAGAGGTTACTTCTGTTCAATGGTCGAGTTGTGGTACCCAATGAAAGTGCTCTTCGATCAAGATCATTGCGAAAATTTCACTGTTCGACAACGGGGGTCATGCTGGAATCACCCGAACTTTTCGTCGTTTATCCAACAATTTCTTTTGGCAAGGGATGCGGAAGGATGTTCAGCTGTTTGTTTCCACTTGCCAAACGTGTCAGCGAATGAAGAGCGACAACATGGTGCCGGCGGGTCTAGTTTAACCTCTGCCAATTCCGCAACAAGTCTTCGAGGATATTGCCTTGAATTTTATCATAGGTTTGCCTCGTTCAAATGGTAAGGAAGCTATATTGGTGGTGGTAGATCGCTTAACCAAATATGGTCATTTCTTTGCGTTGCCTCGCCACTATGATGCCCCATACATTGCTAAGATCATGGTCCAAGGTATCGTCAAGTTACATGGCATTTCGCGATCTATGGTTAGTGATAGGGACCCGATTTTCATCAGTGCGATCTGGACAGAACTCGCACGCCTACAAGGCACCAAACTTTGTCTCAGCTCGGCGTATCACCCACAAACTGACGGTTAAACGAAAGCGCTGAACCGCTGCTTGGAAATGTATCTTCGTTGTATGAACAGTGATGAACCACGTAAATGGGAGTCGTACTTAGCATGGGCCGAGTTTTGGTATATCACAACTTTTCAAGCTTCCGGGGGTATGACTCCGTTCAGAGCACTCTATGGACGTGACCCACTAATACCGGTTTCTTACGTTGATGGTGGCTCTCTTAATTCTCAAGTAGATATGGTGCTTCAGGACAGAGATGAAACCCTGCGTGAGCTGAAACATAATTTGGTCCAAGCTCAATTGCGAATGAAGAACCAGGCAGATAAACAACGCATGGAGGTCGTTCTAGCTGTGGGTGATTGGGCCTTTGTCCGTCTTCAACCGTATCGTCATCTTTCACTGCGCTTGAACCGCCACCAGAAACTGAGTCCTCGTTTCTTTGGGCCTTACAAGGTCGTTCAGCGCGTCGGTCCGGTGGCGTATAGGCTCGAGCTACCCGACACAACCAGGATTCATCCCGTCTTCCACATTTCCAGTTGAAGCAATGTCGAAGACATCCCTTGCAGCAACTAACTCTGTTGCCTAGGTTTCGCAATACGCAGATCAGCATCGAGCCAAACCTTGAGGTCAAGGTTTCATCTTTAGGGGTAGGTAATGTTGCGGATCCCACCTCCAATTGCTGCAGATAACAAGCAACCGTTACTAGCTGTGATCCAGGAAACCAGTAACACTTCAGCTCTAGGATTGCGCAGAGTGATTAGGGAGAGAAAAGCTCCACGTGGCTTAACTGATCTTATCCTTGGTTAATTATTGTTTGTTGAGAATAGTTGTGGGTTGTTTAAAAAAGGTTGTTGTGGAGCTACAGTGGCATGAAAACCCTAAGGATTATCTCTTCTTTCTATCAAAACTTTCTTTTCCTCTCTATTCTTCTGTTTTCTGCAAATTTCTCACGACCAATCATAACAGAACGAAGACGGCGAGAGAGGCTCAATGAACTTTTCAATGCATTACGATCTCTTCTTCCTTTTGGCACCAAGGTACCATATAAATACATACATACATACATATATATATATATATATATAATATATATCATCCTTCCAAAATTTACTTATTAATATTATGCATTATTTGGTTGGCTTGGGATCCATGTCGAAAGACAAAGCATCGGTGCTCACGAGGTCCAGGGAGTATTTGACTTCATTGAAAGCTCAAATTGCTGAGCTTAGAAGGCAAAATCAGTTTTTACTAGTTCGGCTCTTGCCTGCTGCTACAGAAGCTAGTGGTTCATCGAATGAGAGGCTAAATGTTCGACATATACCTGTACACGAATCGAATGAAAGGTTAAATGTTCGTCTTATACCTGTACTCGAGTCGACGTCCGAACAACGAATCATCGACCTGAGAATCGGTATTAGAGGAGAACGGCCGATAGGGAATGTCTTAATGCGCCTGCTAGAATTATTGAAGCTAGATACAAATGTGAGCTTGATGTCCATTGAAGCCAACACCCAGATATCAGGACTAGGCTCAGTTAATCATATTAACTTGAGACTGAGAATTGAGGTATGCAAATCAAGTTTTTTCAATGATTTAAATTAATTTGTTTCTACTTGAGAAAATTTTGCTTTTCAATGATGAAAAATAAATCAAATTTTAAATAAAATCAAATCGTAACCAGAGAGCTTATAGTTTATAAGTTAAAAAATCAAAATCATCTAAATTAAAATTTTTATTTAATTTATAATTAATTTTTATAACATAAACTTTAATAGTATTTTATATTTTAAATAGTGAAATAATTTTAAAATGTTATATAGTAGTTATTAAGTTTTTTATATTTTGATGTAATGTGGAAATTGTTTTACAAAACTCTTTCTGTTTAAACCATACAATCTAAATCTCTAATCCTAAAATCTTAAATTATAAACTTGAAATCCTAAAACCTAAACTTCTAAATCTTAAACTCTAAACTAAACCCCCATAAACCCTAAATTTGACAATCTTGCAAAAACTAAAGTTTAACACCTTTTGTATCAAACTTTCTCTTTTTATTGTACTTTATCAATAATGTCAAAGAATAAAGCAAAACCATTTTTCCAAAATAAGTCTAAAACGTCAAAACTCAAAAGAAAAAGTTGACAAAGTCTAAATATAATCTTAATCCTACTTAGAGAGGAGGGGAAGGGGACTCTAGGGGAAGGAAGGGGAGTGCTTTTAGTGCGTCTAAAACCCATGACCTAAGGGAATATGAGGTAACAAAGATGAACAGCTTGATCAACCGGCCAAATGTGTTTGCTCAGTCAAAACTCAAAATAATATAAAATTTAAGAATCAAGTCGAATTAAACCATATTATCATGGACGGCTCAAATTTTCTAAAAACTCGAATAAATTGAACCTATCTTATACCATAACACATTTAGTCTCAAACTTTTTTTTGACAAATCATAATTTTAATCTTATCTTACGTAGACAGAAGAGGAAGAAGACTTTAGGGGAAGAAAGTGTGTGTTCTTAATGGATCTAGAATCTATGACCTAAAGGAATATGAGAGAACAAAGATGAACAGCTTGACTAATCGGTCAAATGTGCTTACTCATTTAGACTCAGACTTAAATGATTTTGATTATAGTTTTTGTTAAGATGTTGTGTAGTTTAAATTCACTTGATGTATATGTTATTATAGTCAAGTTTTGTAATGGTGGACAATTACTAGGAAATTGAGTTGAATCTACATCTACTATGAAAAAGATAGTGACAATTAAACTTTGATAATTATTATTTAAATTGAATTATTTTTCATGGCATGTAGGGCAACGAATGGGACGAATCCTCCTTCCAGGAAGCAATGAGAAGGCTAGTTGCTGACCTAGCACAGCGATTTCTTATTGGAATTGTCACAATTTTGATGACACAAGTAATCAGAATTATTATCTGATACATTTTCAGAGAAAAATTCAAATAATATTTTATTAATAATAAATATTTTATTTATTTGCTTTTTAATTTTTAAAAATATAAACAATTTATTGTTTTTTTAAAAATTCACTGACTATGTAATTAATAATAATTCTTATTATATTTATATATGTAATTTTATTCTTCTGAATGTGACATTAAATTGTTATGTCGCCTACATTGACTACAATTTTAGAAAATTGAAGAAAAGAAGTGAGATCTTTTTTCTCTCTACTTTTTGAGTAAGTTAAGAAAAATCACTCACAAAAGCAAAGGTAAAAACATGTAGGAGGTTCAATAATACTTCAACATTTAAAAGGTAGACATTATATTTTATTGGGTAAACTACTGCAGTGGTCACTTATGTTTAGGGTTTGTACAGTTTTGGTCATCGATTTTTAAATTCAACCGTTATGGTCACTTACGTTTTTGATCTGTAAACTTATGATTACTGGGACATTTGTTGCTGTTAAACGTTAACGGGAGGCTGATTTGGCACAATAAAAAAGGATACATTACTTAGATAGTCCCTAAACCATCACTCCACTCCTATTTTGACCACCGAAATAAAAATAATTTATATAATTACACATTTAATCCTTCATATTTATAATTTTTTTATTTCTTCTCCCTTTCACCATCTTCTATATTCTTCTGCCAAAGGAATGAAAACTCGTGATTTTTGTTAGTAATATAACTGAAAAATACACTGCAGGGGGATATGTTGTGACGCAGGAGAAATTGCCAAACTATGTGGTTCCTGATTTGACCGACTTCAGGGTAATTTTATTCCTTGCTTGCATTTTTGGACAAATAATTCTAAATTAGGTGCAAACACCTGCTTGTATCAGAAATTTATTAGCCTCCCCTCCCAAACTTGATGGGGCAGTTTCAGGGATTTTAAGGCATCATGACACTAGAAATTTGATGTTAAGTGGACTTGTACATAATGAGGCCTGTAGATTGTTGAATGTACAAGAATCGAGTATGCTGTCTGTTTGGACTGAAATTAGAGCATTCTGCCTATGATAACCAAACATTTATGCTATCTGTCCCAACCCAATGCCATTTCTCGCTTCCTTTTGTACTAGAATGATTTGATTCTTGATTTGTAAGTTAGGGTTCACTTTAAAAAGATTTAAATGTAGTTCTGAACTGATAAATCAAACCCATTGATATAATAGAATTGCAGTTTTGGGTGATTATTTTGGATTTCTGATCTTGGTATTGATGAAGCTAATTTATCACATCAATTGTGTCTAAAAGAGGTTGCTGAGTCAGCTAAATAATCAGACAGAGTGAATATCGTTGTTTGATCATGTCTTTCATCATCTAACTGCGGCCATGTTAAATTACAGCATGTGCTTTTGGTGGCCACTGCCTTTGAGGTCTTGGCGGTTCTTTATTTTGGGTCTGGGTTCTAAAACTGTGAACAATTGCCTGTAAGTTTAGATCTAATTGCTTAAAATGTATTGGTTGATACCTATCAAAAGGGAACGCAACGGACGGTGTGAATTGGGGATTAATATAGTAGAAAATTAAGAATTGGAATAGATGAAGAAGAATATGGAAGATGGTGGAGGGGAGAAATAAAAAATTGTAAATATGGAGGATTAGATGTGTAATTATACAAATTGTTTTTATTTCGATGGTCAAAATAGGAGTGAAGTAATAGTTTAGGGACTATCTAGGTAATTTATCCTTCTTATTGTACTAGATCAGCCTCCCGTTAACGTTTAACGGCAATAAATGTCCAAGTGACCATAAGTTTACAGATCGAAAACGTAAGTCACCATAACGGTTGAATTTAAAAATCGGTGACTAAAACTATATAAACCCTTAACATAAGTGACCATTGCAGTAGTTTACCCTATTTTATTTTTATAAAATTAAACTCATGTATCATTCTTAATTTTTGTTCGATTATACCGTTAATTACTGAGTTTATATCTTTAGAAAAAGAATATTTTTTTAATCTTATGTTTTACATTTTCGTTAGATGATTGAAAATTTTTATCGTTCAATTTAATGGTAATTTTTATTTATTTTTAAATATTAAGGGCCAGTTAAAGGACGAAAAATTTAAAAAATTATGTTTTTTTTTTATAATTGTCAGATCTGCAATTAAAAATATAATTGATTGCCTTTTCTATTGATTCCTACGGATTAGATCAAAAACAATTCTTGAATGAGGTATTCAACTCCAGGGATGAATCGAAAAAGAAACTTTTATCAGTTCTACCTCCTATTTTTTATGAAGAAAATGAATCTTTTAATCGAAGGATCAGAAAAAATAGGTCCGGATCTCCTGTGGGAATGATTTGGAAGATCCAAAACCAAAAATAGTGGTATTTGCTAGCAACAACATAATGGAGGCAGTCAATCAAGATAGATTGATCCGAAATCTGATTCAAATCCAATATAGCACCTATGGGTACATAAGAAATGTATTGAACCGATTCTTTTTAATGAATCGATCCGATCGCAACCTCGAATATGGAATTCAAAGGGATCAAATAAGAAATGATACTCTGAATCATAGATTTATAATTCTCAGATCTGCAATTAAAAATATAATTGAACGGAAAATGAAAGAGACTCCTATTTTTTAAAAAATACATAGATTAAATTTTACATAGAAAAAAATATAAACTAAATTTTTAAATTTTAAAATAACATGTAATCCTCTAACATTTAAACCAAACATGATGATGAAAAATTCAAAATTAGTCCAATATCAAAATAAAATTACTTTTCAATACCTCTAAATCAATGTTTTATTTTATTATATTCTGTAGAACTGTCTCTCATATACCCCATAGAGAATGCACACTCATATAACACATTTTTTTCTTTTACTTATTTTATTATATTCTATTGTAAGTGTTGAATTTGATTTTGTCTCTCCGGTTGATGTTTATTTAATTATCTTAATGATCATCTTTACATTGAACCTTCAACGCTTGTAATCACTAAAGATAATACGCGATCAAATTACGACAAAATCAATTTATTAAGATATTTTTATTATAACATGTATTTTTAGTTAGTGCCAATCCATGAAATTACATACATTAGTTGAGGGTGAGCGTTAAATCGAGTCGAGTCAAAAAATTGAGTTATTCGAATTGACGCATCATATTTTACAACTCAAACTTTATTTGAATTTTTTTCGATTCGAGTTTATGAAAGTGAGTCGAGTTTTCGAGTTCCTATACAAATTTAATTGTATTATTTATCATATTGTAATACAATTTGATTCCAATTTAAACGACTTTCTCTAATCATATAAGATATGCATACATATTTCTTCATATGTGACATATATTTCTTCATAGTTTTTTATATCGGTATATATATATCAGAAAAAATTGAGTGACTCGACTCGAACTTTATTTAAAAAATTGAGTACAATTTTTCCCTCTCGAATCGAGTAAAAAAATCAATTTTTTCAAATCGAGTTTTACTCACCCTAACGTTAGTTACCCATTCATATAACTCTATACGGAGTATTTAGATATGAAAACGTCGATATTTGTGTAAAGTTAAAATGTTTACTTTAAATCTGACGTAGGTAAATATAAGATAAACTAATTTGAAAAATATTAAAATTAGTTAAAACGTAATATAAAAATTCTGAATTTCAATTTTAAAATTTAAGATTTTAGGTTAAGGTATAAAAATTCAGTGCGTAATCTGTAAAATTTAAAGTTCATAGTTACAATTTAGAGTTTAAGGTGTTAGGATTTGAAATTTATTTTTTTAAATTTTATAAAAAGGTCGTGTAAATTTTTTATATTAAAATATAACCCATTAATTTTAAATGTTTTTAGATAATTAGATGTAACTTGATAAACTAAAAAAATAAATGTTCAAAACTTAATTACTAAATTTAGTTTTAAAAATGTTTAATATATTACTTAAAATCAAGCTTTGATTATAATTTAAAATTTTTAAATGATATATATTATTAAAAGAAATGAAAGAACAAATTTGTTGAAAATATTGTTCATTAAAATATAATAAATTTTTATCTACTTATCATTTTCTACAGTTTTTCATTGGATTAATTTTATATTCTCAAAGACAAATTAAATCATAAAAATATTAATTTTCTCATATAACTAGATTTAGCCTCCTATCAAAGTGAACATGCAAAGAGAAATTAAAAATTAACTGTAATCAGACTGGCCATTAAATATTGATAAAAAGTTTTCACAACAAGAACACTGAGGCAGGACATATAATCAGAGTTTCTGGAAACATTCTTTTAAAAAAATACCATAACATATGAGGCTACCACCATTACTAGAAACAGACCAAAAAGGGTAAAGGAAGGATTCTCCAAACCAATCATGTCCATGCCATAACATAAAAATTGTAAAAATTTAATAACCATCAAAACCGCCCTTGCCCCTTCTCTTCCAACTGTGACATCTTATAGAACACACTCCGAACATCGACTCGAATCTGCGGATAGCAGCAGCAACTATATTCTACTGCTGCTTGCATTCTGCAGGCCTCTCACCTTGCTGCCCATCCCCCTGTGCTTTTGAACCCTTCTGCAGTACACAACAAAGATAATCAGGTCTAAATTTCAATAGTGGCCAAAACAGAGATCTACACGATATGGAATTGGTGTTTACCTTCTGCGCAGACGACTGCAGCAACAAAAGAAAAATTAGCATCACTTTAGATTTTGAAAGAATAAATGAGCACACATATAACGCACGAAAGTTTAGCATCTCATACCTTCTTGGTCTTGGTTCCTTCTTCTTCTTCATCCTCGTCGTCCTCATCATCATCATCATCCTCTTCCTCCTCATCGTCATCATCATCTTCATCAATGTCATCGTCGTCATCCTCATCATCGTCATCTATATCAAGATCACCCTGAATAGCTTCTCCTGTAAACCATGACACAGCATGTGGAATAATCTTGTCTCGAATAGTTGACCTGAAAAAAGAAGTCGATTAATATTGATTAACAACATCTCATTAAAAGCATCCAGGGGAGTTTGAACTGAGAAACAATGCAATGAGTAGAATAATCTGAAGAGGGAACACACCCGATGTCATAATCTTGTTCCATTTGATTTTGCAGCTCCTCAGCCTGTGCAAGAAAGTAAAAACCATTAGAATAGAAGTAATTTATCAATCACCAATGTTAATATAGACAAGGTGAGGTTCGGCATACAGTATCTTCATCAATGTCTTCATCATCCTCGGGAACTTCGGGAGGATTGAAGAAGTTGAAGAAGCTTTCACAATCTTCAGTTTTGGTAATAGGCTTGGCATTCTTTGATCCCTTCTTAGGCTTTTTTTTAAGAAGCTTTTGTGTCAAGCATTTTCCCGGATACCATTCAATTTCCGTCCTACATATCAAGAGCAAAGAGGTTTTAGTAAAATAAAGTACGAAAGGCGATCATCTCGGATATCAAATAACCCAATAAGACATTTTTACAGAAGGGGTAATAGCATTTACCCAATGGCTTTCTCAAGAATAGGTTCATCTTCATCAATCATATGATATGTCTTTGTTAAGACAGTATTCTTGAAATAAGGGTTGGTATCGAAGTAGAACTCAAGCTTGAACCCTTTGGGTTCCTCTACCCTACACCACTTGATATCCTTGAGATATTTGAGAGCTCCCTCGTCACGCTCGGAAATCTGATTCCAAACACAGAAGATGTAAATAAGCCCAGGTACTTCCAACACAAAAAAAGATACCATGATGAGAAGTATAATGGGAACTCACCTCATCAGCAAGGACTTCATTGTTCTTCATTGCAATAAGCCAAAAATCAGGCACCCCTTTCTCTGCATAAAACATAATTTCTTAAATACCATCCACATGGGAAGGGGAACAGTGTGAATAAGATCAAACCTTCAGCATCTTTGTCCTCTCCTTGGTCCTCCACGGCTGCTTCAGTTTCCATTCCTTCGACTTCAACAACACCATTCACGATATCATATCGCTACAAAAAGAATGATAATAAGTCGGGCAAAAAAAAAAGTAACCGAATGGACCAAAACGAAGCAAATTTCAAAAGGCCAACCTTGGCATATAGGGGTTGATACAGATTCTGATATTTTGCTTCAAGTGCTGCCCTTTCCTCAAGAAACTTACCCTCCAATTCATCATGTTGGCTCTGTCAAAAAAAAAACAAGGCCAAGAAAATTTAAAAAATGTCATTCCAATTCCAACCACATACAGCTCAAATAAATAGAAACCGTCTAGATTTAAATGGAAAGCAGCTGCAGAGCAAGAAAATGGAACTTTGTGTTTTACCAAAGTAAATCCATCCAAAACTTGCATAAGATAAATCAGGCCTCGAATTCGACTAACATGAAAAAATAACTGATATCATAGTAACACTTAGCAGCACAATACGAAAAAAGCTTGGCAAGAAATAACATGCCTGGATCTCTCTAAGATCCTCCACACGCTTCCTGACAACCGGTGAAAGGCTCTCCATGATATCGTCCCCGGCAAGACTTTGAAGCTTATTCTGCAAATCCAAAACATCAAAAACTTAAAAAAAATCAGCAAAAAATTAAACAAAGAAACCAAAAACAACTCCGGAAGCCACCGACTTTGAGAGCGTTAACGAGGCCAGCTCGAGCTTCATCGTTAAGAGCTGCAACCAAAAATAGAAACAAAATCAGTGAGGGAAATGATAACAGTGAAGCGGCGGAGCTGAAAGATTAAGAACGGCAAGGGATTAGTACCATCGCCGAGACCGGACATGTTGAAGTTAATCCCTTCGTTGTTGTTCATCGTGCAGGAATTACTTCAAAGAGAAATGGGAAAGAAACAAGGTTGAATTTTGGAAGAAGATGAGAATCTAAAACCCTAGATACGATAAAGGGGGAGAACAGGGGAATTTAAAGGGGGCTCGGGAGAGTGAAGTGAGAGAGGCGTGTCGTTACCAAATGCTATCTTCCGTACCTCATAAAGACCTAAATCTCACACTCCATATTTATTTATTTATCAAAATTTTATAATATTAATAAATTTTAAAAAAGTTTAAATTTAATACACAGCTTGTTTATTTTTACTATAAATTAAAATTAAACTTAAACCCTAAAAATCTAAATCCTAAACTCTAAATTTTAAACACTAATCTTAAACTCTAAACCCTACAACTCAAACTCCTAAACTCTAAACATTAAACTAAACCCCTAACTCCTACAACTAAAAGGTATGTGTATTGAAGTTTTTCTCTTAAAAAATCAATTTCATAATTTGATAATTAAAGTAATTTAAAAAAAATCAGATTTGTTTTATTTAAAATATATTAGAAAGCATTTATATTTAATAATCTTTAACCATGACAATAATTTTTTGAATTTTAGTTTTAATCATTTTCAATTGAGATTACAGTACTTGTGGCCTTAACTAAAAAATTTAGCATTTATTGCTTTATAATTGTTACTACAATATTTTTAAAATTACTATAATAACTCTTTAATGTAGTTGACGTTACTCGTGACGTAACTCATACTTCAACAGCGATTCATATATAATTATCATTGTTTTTTTAAAAAATAATTTTAATAATTTATGTATATAAGCCAACGTCACAAGTAAATTTTTTTTAAATATAGCCACTAAATTTTTATTATAACCATAGAAAATATCTCAAATACAAGGCATCCAGAAAGGAAATAATGGGACTAATCTACTCAAAATTTCTTACAACCTAAAAACAAAGACAAGGACAGAGAAAACGCTTTGTCATACCGATAGAGATTCTTATTAAAAAGTAAAAAAAATAAAAAAAAATAAAAAAAAATAATAAACCCTGGCGATCAACAATCAATATCTAAGTGATTGTCGATCGCATGCTAACGCAAAAAATTGAAAAAACTTGCAGGCGGCGCAGGGTTAGTAGAGAGAAAAAAACTAGGGTTACAACTAACATTCCTTTCAAAAAATGATGCATATAAAAATGATGCTTAAATTTGAATCACAATGTGATAATTTTAGATTTTTTTTGTTATTCTCGGTCCCCCAAGGCTTTACCCTAACTAATCTAGATCGACTCGCTTTGCACACCTGATTTTGGTATGTGAGTCTCTCAACGAGAATTTTCTACATACACAAGGTCTCGAATTCAAGAACTACATAAATGATACCAAGTTGCTCACCACTTGGACCAACCTCATTGGTTACAAATTTATATGTTTTTAAATCATAACAATTTTTTATATTCTTTTGTTTTATAAAATAAAAATTATATTTTATTAAAGAAAAAATGGAGATAAATATTTTATATTTTGTAAGTTATTTTATTTTCTTTTTTATATTTTCCTTTTTGGATTTAAAAAATATTAAAAAAAAGTAGATAATGATTTTATTTTCTTTTATTGGAAAATTTATAAATGGTGAATGCAAAAATGTTAAGTTTTAAATATGCTTATCATATTACTATATTAGCAACAGATTACTGTATAATATTATTATTTGAGATTTTTTTTTTACCATAAATTGAAATATTACTATATATACTCAGGGACGAAACTATTAAGGGTGGGGAGGGGCAATAGCCCCCACCTCCGAAGAATTTTTTTACTTTTGTGCCCTATTTAAATATTTTTAAAATTTAGTTTATTTATAAATTTGCCCTCCACTTTCAAACATTTATATTTTGCCCCCAACCCTAAATCCTGGTTCCGTTCCTATATATATTTATACATCACCAATTATATTTTAGTTTTTTTATAGGAATTCTATCGGTGTTTTGATTACTTGAAAATTACAATTTTGAAAGAATTTAATGAAATGAACGTATGTTACTTGTATTTATTATATAGCATATGTTATAAATTAAATAATAAAATATTAATTCGATATTCATCCATGATTGATAATTAAACATGATTCATTTAAAAAATATTTATATTATTTAAAATGTGTTTTTAATTCTTTAAGGCTTTTTTATAACCACTTATATGTGATTCATTTGTCGACTAATCCGGATAAAATATTATAGCGTAGAGACTCATTATGACTTATGAGGATGACCTTCCCAACTTAATTTGTTGCATTTACAACGTCAGGACTTAAATATTGGACATTGCTTAAGAGATTTAGCGTTTCTAAAGGATGGCCACAAGATGAAATGAATTTTTGCCTTTCTGGCGACTCTAACTCGGACTTGAGAAAACAAACTCTTCTTCTGACCTCGACCCATCCATATAGTTACGGTATTCCACCTAGGGGTGTTCATTGTTGGAATATCGGATCGGATCCAATCCGGTTTTTTAGGATATTCGATTTTTCGTATCAACGATATAGTGATCCGTATCTGATTCAAAAAAATCAAATATCAAGATATACGAATATTGGATATTCGGATTGGATATTCGGATATCCGATTATCTATAATTTGATTTAACTATTTTTTTGAATTTGAAGATCGTATTTATGAAAATTTTGGAATTTCGAATATAACAAACAACAAATTGCTAAATATAATAAGATTCACATCTATAAAATTTTTGATTTTTTAACTTTCAAATATAACAAGCATCAAATTGTTAAATATAACAAGATTAATATTCATAAAATTTTGAATTTTCGGATAATCCAAAACTTAAAATATTGCGATCCGTATCCAATCAAGAAAATTTAAAATCAAATCAGATATCTGAATTTTTGGATCGGATCAATGGATAATCGGATCGGATATTTTTAAACACAAATTTTGAATTTTCCAATAATCCAAAACTTAAAATATTGCGATCCGTATCCAATCAAGAAAATTTAAAATCAAATCGGATATCTGAATTTTCGGATCGGATCAATAGATAATCGGATCAAATATTTTTAAACACCCCTAATTTCACCCCTCGTAAAATTTGTGATGTAAATTTATTTTAACCTAATCTAACTCGATCGAAACAACCCAATTCAAAACCTGACAAATATATTTTCAATTTCATAAAAAAAAAAGTAACTTTCACTAATATAATCGAAACTCATTACAACTAAACTCTTGAGTTACTCCTAAAGTAACTACACCAACTTAAAAGCGTGAGTGAAAGGAGAGAAGAAAGATCTTTAAATTTTTAATTATAACTTACAAAGAACACGAGAAATGAAATTAACCTTCAAAATATTAACAAGGAAGCAAAGATAAAACATAAATGTAAAAAATGAAGTTTTTTATTTTGGGTTTTGGTTATAACTTATAAAGGATCTTTAGATAAAACACGAACTGAGGGATGAAATGAACCCTAAAAATAGATACTGACAATGACGGAATTTGGAGTAAAAATTTGGGGGCTAATTTAATTTTTTTAATTTAGAGGTTTAAATTAATTTTTCAAAAAAATTAAAGATTTAACTAATTTTTTAATAATTTTAAGATATTTAATAAGAACTTTTAAAAATTATGAGAGGATATTTAATTACAAATATTCAATTTTGAAGCTTAATATGAATTTTTTTAAAATTCTTGAGGGAAAATTTTAATTTTTTTAAATTATAGGGGTCAAATTCTAATTTCTCAAAATTTTGAGGGAACATGGCCCCCCTCTAGTCCATCAAATTTAGATAATTTAATCATTTTTAAGTGTCTCGATTCGTTAAACAACTTATAGTTGATTTTAAGGAAAATTATTTTTGAAGTAGTATTGCAAACATTAATTATTCAATAATTTATAATCATTGCAATATTTTTTAGATACACGTTCATTCTATAGTTTATGCTCGAGTTTTATGACTCTCTTTTTTTACAATGTCTTCTTCAAGATTTAAATTTTTGAACTCTCTCCTTGAGAGAGTAATGTGCATTGCCATTACACCCGGCAGTTGTTGGTATCATTGCAATGTTTTTAAAACATATATTTAGTAATTTCTTCGATTGAGATTATCATTAATTATAATTGCTATAATATTTCTAAAACTTACTAATAGATAATGTAGAAATTTGGATCAAATATAATCTTTTGAAGAAAAAAAAACACGAATTAAAGATAAATAAAAGAATAAAAAAAATTGGATATAAGGACATCCTCCTCAGAGCTTCTCTTAGACAAATGTGCCTCTGAATTAAAACACTAAACTCTTTAAAAATCGTGTTCTTAACGATCTAGATGATGAAGCATTTCAATCAAGGACCCATAAGCTTCTCTTAGACAAATTTTCATAATTATCACGTCTCCTAGTTAACGGCCCAGTAACTATTTTATAATAAAAACTAAAGTTTAATGACCATTATGTAACATTTGAAAATTTGATGATAGTTTATTAAACTAAACTTGTTGGAGTGCTACAAGTGAAAAAATGTATCTATAAATCTAATTTGAAATTATGGCTTAAAGTTGCTGCAATTGCTCGTTAAAGCATTTCAATCAAGGACCCATAAGCTAATATTAGGCATTCAAGTGAAGCATTACCCCATGAATTTCCATGTTTTCTACCTCTTGGATTACATAGCCTTAAATCAAAATGAAAATGCCTCTATGAGCTCTAAGCCTACAGCTAGAGACAAAGATCGTATCAAACTAAGGAAGTAAATTAAGCCAATTACAATCTCATGAGATTGCTCTTGTCGTTGAGATTCAAACAAAACTTGAGAATTTGAAGCTACAACTACATGTTTTAAACATGATTAAGCCATTATTATGCCCTAACACTGTAGCAGTTAATGATAAATATGATTTTGATATTCCTATGAGTGCATGCAGCTAAAAGCTTGGGCAGAAAATCTAATCTACATGTCTATCCAAAGGACTTTGCCTATGCTTCAAAAACATCTTATGCATGTATGAGAAGCTCCACGTAAATAACAAGAGGAAGCACCAATCATCAATCAAGCAAAAAATATTATACCATTATGATCAGACATTGTAATGGAAGGCCTAATCCAATAAGGACAGCGAAGAAACTGGAATCCTCTAAGAATGCACCTGTATAAACATTATGTCAGCATAGTCTAAAACCAAGGATAAAATAAAATATTTCATTACCAGAAGAATGCTTGCGCCCTGGTTGGTCTTCGTCATTGAAGTTTGTTAAGATGCGTTCAAAGTACCTGACGTATCTCTAAAAAAAAAACATAAAAGAAAAATATATGACTATCAGATATGGTCAGCATCCAAAAATCAAACCCAGAAAATCAATAAAAACCAACTGCTCACAATTTGACTCGGCAAAACGAGCCCCTTTCCATCCACACATCTTTTCTGGTTGTAGTAAGAACTGCAAAGAGATAACAATTTAAAGAATGAACCAACCCTTGTGACCAAAAAATGTGTAACTATATTAAATTCACTCTTCAAAAACATGTTCATTGGGTCAAACCTTCAAGTACGAAAGAAGGCTGAAGATCATCAACCTTGTCCTTATCATCCCAACTTTACAGTGCGCAATAGCCATGAAAGCTCAGCTCTTGAGCATCTCACATGAATTTGGAGGAGAAGAAGAAGAAAGAGAAGAGTTCATGTGGGACTCAAAGTGAAATTTGGAGAAGAAGAAGAAAGAGAAAGGTTTATGTGGGACTCAAAGAAAAATTAACTGCCATGTCACCATCTTTTAAAGGAAGGTAATAGGAGAGACCAAAATAAAAGCGAAATAAAAGTTGAGAGACCCTAATAAAATTTTAAAAGTTTAGTGACCAAAATAAACGTGACCTAAAAGTTCAGTGACCACTGGTATACTTTACCCAATTTTTTTAATAGTCTAAAAGTGATTACAATGTAGTATGTTCATACATATTCTTAACCATTTGATAATATACATATACCTTGTAGATAAAATGATTTGAACTCGTGTCTCCTAAAATAAACATAATTCGTTTTTTTCTTTACACTTGTTGGGTAGCATTTTCCGTAAATTATTTAAGTTCGCACCCAAAACTTTGTATCACATGAAACTTATGTCCTTGGTAGTGGTCACCACAATCATTAAAAACCTTAGCCACCCAAAACCAGATAATGTCAGAAATGTTAATCCATCTCCACGTATCCCATTCATATCTCCAAAGCAAACTCCACAACCTTGACGATGGCTTACTCATCCTGCACAAAACCCAGGTTTTTTTTCTTCCCTTTTTGAACTTTATTTCGATTCCATTTTCTTCTCAATGCAAGCAACTTTGAAAGAGAAACAAAAATCCCTTCTTGAAATTTTTAGTGACTGAACAGCGGAGAGAGATAATTTCGAACAAGCATGGAGAAAAACTGGTGGGATTACTGCATGAAACCGGGTCTAAGGAGATTGTAATCTTATGTCATGGTGTCGAATTCAGCAAGATTGGTACTTGTTTCTTTTTTTGTCTTTTCATCTCTGTTAATTTGCTTTAAGTAGCGAATTTATTGACCGGAAATGTCTGTTTATTCCTCTTCAGGACGACAATATTTTGGTGAACCTTGCTGCTGCGTTAGAGAAAGAAGGAATCAGTGCCTTTCGTTTCGATTTTGCCGCCAACGGGTGAGTAGAATTGGAAGAAAATGAAAAGTTGGAGTACCAAAGTTGAAATCTGTAGAGATTTCCTGAGTTGGCTTTTGTTGAATAGGCAATGTGTGTAATTTAACCGGTTTCCCAATACCTTTTTTCAGAGAAAGTGAAGGTTCGTTTCGTTTTAATGATCTTTATCGAGAAGCCGATGATATATGTTCTGTAATTCAACACTTTTCCGGCGAAAATCGTGTTGTAAGCGCAATTCTGGGGCATAGTAAAGGTGAGTACCCTAAGTGTCGCCTACATAAAAATTTTATGAACTAGTTAAGCATCAAGATATCATTGGTTAAGTTTGTGGATCAGCTTTTTGTACTGTGATTTCGATTTACTTAATGTGGAAATCGGCTGGTAAGTTTTCGAACGAATTCTACCCTGCAAGTATTAGGCTACTGAGGTAATGTAATGCTGGGGGAGATGTGGTGCTTTTTTATGCTACATGAAATTTTATGAACTAGTTAAGCGTCAAGATATCCTTATTAAGTTTGACAATCTGCATTTTTCTATTGCGATTTCGAGTTTTCGAACAAGTACCACCCTGCAAGTATTAGACCACTGAAGTTATGTAATGCAGGGGGAGATGTGGTGCTTCTTTATGCTTCTAAGTATCGAGATATCCGTATAGTTGTAAATGTTTCCGGCCGCTACAACTTGACGAGAGGCCTTGCAGAACTCTTTGGAAAAAACTATATGGAAAAGATCAAGAAGGATGGATACATCGATATTAAGAGAGGTAATTTGTTTCTTTAGCTTCCTAAATGCGTATGATTTCCCGAGCAAGTTTTTCCATGTTCTGTTATACCGTGTGACCGAGGAAGATTTGATGGATTTCTTGAGAATTGACATTCGAGAAGCTTGCCTTAAGATCGATAAAGAATGTCGGTAAGACTCGAATCTACACCCCGTTTGAAATCATTGTTTCTTCTCTGATTCATTGAGCTAGCTTTAGATGTATTTGTTGTTTATGTTATTGTCCACCACTCTTACATACAGGGTCCTGACGGTCCATGGATCGGATGATAAGATAAATCCCCTTAACGATGCACTGGAGTTCGCCAAGATCATACCTAATCACCAACTACACATTAAGAAGGAGTCGATCATCTTTACACCTCGCATCAGACCGAGTTGGCATCGACTGTGGTTACATTTATAAAGTCGGCCTTAGAGCAAGACGAGGTTGCTATGAAGTAGATTTATGTGAACCACGGTTAAATTTCAGTTACGATTTGATATCGAACACTTGAAATTTTCTTAGACAACGATTCCGATACCGGGGACTGCCGGAATAGTCTGGCAGCGTAAACCCCTGCTTCTGTAACTTGCATGGGTGATATGCATAACATCATGTTGCTATGAACTCAATTGGGTAGACCACTTGTGATTTAAAAAGTTCGTTTTTTGCCAAAAGTGGATTTGAATATTAATTCGGTCGACATTGTTGTTAATTCAATAATTGATAATACGTGAATTTAAACTTTTAACCATCGTGTTAAAAGAAATTATGTTCTGCACAATGTAAGATAACATTCTACATGTAATGCGAATAAATTATATAATCTTATTACCAGAATTAATCTTATATTCCGTAAATTTATAATATATGCATTTTATTATGTTTTCTTAATCTTTTACATAAAACTATAAGGTAAAATTTTGATACACGTGTTGTGTAAAATTTATTCTATAAGAGTATTTATATTTACAGTATAAAATTCAACTCCTAAACACTAAAAACTAAACCCTAAACTCTAAATTTTATACCCAAAATTCTAAACACTAATCTTAAATTCTAAACCTTAAAACCTAGACCCCTAAACTAAACCCTACACAAGTGTGTAGCACAGTTCTTGGGTAAACTACATAAATGACTACTAAACTTTTAGAATGCTTTCATTTTGATCATTAAACTTTTAATTTTTTATTGGGACCAACTAATTTTTATTTTGTTTTCATTTTGGTCCCTCTCGTTACATTTCGTTATAAAATATTAACGTGACATGTTAGTTTTTTTAATAAAATAATATATTTTAAGTCCCATTTTTAACCGACTAAAAATAAATACCATCTCAGGTGAATCTTTCTCTTTTCTTCTTTAAAATGAAAGCGAAATAAACATTATACTACCCAAATGAAAATTTTAAGTTCTGATTATCAAAATGAAAGCGGCCTAATATTTCGCTCGGTGGCCATTTATGTGATTTACCCTTTTTTTTCAAACAATAATATTTTTTCTTAATTAAATCATAATTTCGCTAGTTGACTTGACTCGTTGCTCTTCAAATATATCCACTGATCCTAAGTCTCCTCCGCAAGTCTGAATCCGGCTCATCTCATACGCCGATCAACGCATCTCCAAAGCAAGCTCCACAACCTAAAGGATGGCTCAGTCTCATTCTGCAGAAATCCCAGGTCCCAAATTATTAGTTTATTTCCTTTTTTAACTTTATTTTGATTCCACTTTCTTTTTTACTGTAAAGAACTTCGAAAGAAGAAGAAAAAATGACCCTTTTCTCTTCAATTTTTTAGTGATCGAGCAGCAGAGAGTGATAATTCCGAACAAACATGGAGAAAAACTGGTGGGGTTATTGCATGAAACTGAGTCTAAAGAGATTGTAGTCTTATGCCATGGTTTCAGATCCTCCAAGGTTTGTACTTGGTTTTTTATAAAGTTGGGCCATTTCATCTCTTTCCCCATTCTTTCAGTAGCGA
This sequence comes from Hibiscus mutabilis, assembly GCA_019671005.1. Taxonomy (NCBI): domain Eukaryota; kingdom Viridiplantae; phylum Streptophyta; class Magnoliopsida; order Malvales; family Malvaceae; genus Hibiscus; species Hibiscus mutabilis. The sequence goes on from CM033733.1 coordinate 2,176,722, forward strand.
TTTGTAACGGATCTATTACCCTATTCTCAAAAATGAGGCCCTCCTCACGAGTCAACCATACTCGTGATGAACTAATTTTATATTGTCCACTTCGTTTCGATATCATTTATCACAGTATTATTATTATTTTCACAAAAGACACGTGATGAGCAGCGCCACTGTTTATATGTTCCGAGTCCTCTTTTTCTTTTTCGACATGGGATTAATGTCTCGCGTGATAGAATGCATTGTCTAGAAATGTATGTTTATGGGGAATAGTAATAATTCATGGAAAGCTCACTTGGGTTAATTCCACTCCAGGATTATGCTATTATGGTGAACCTTGCTGCTGCTTTAGAGAAAGAAGGAATCAGTGTCTTTCGTTTTGATTTTTCGGGAAATGGGTGAGTCGAATTACAACCTAATGTTACTCGGACTTTGACGCGACTGTTGGATATGAGTATATATCTTTGTACGTCTCCTCTCCATACCCCAACCGTCATGTGTACAAGCTCGGACACTACTTAAATGAAGAGTTTACTATCAATGTTAAAAATTTGTAGTGATTTTCTGAGGAGGCCTTTTGTTGGATAGGCAATGTGCATTATATGGTGTAGTTCTTGCCTTATATGCTGATTTTCGGAGATGAATCTAACTTGTTTCACAATAAATTTTCAGAGAAAGTGAAGGTTCATTCGAATACAGTAGCTATTACCGAGGGGTGGATGATTTACATGCCGTCATTCAACACTTTTCCAGGGAAAATCGTGTGGTAAGCGCAATTCTCGGGCATAGTAAAGGTGAGTATCCCAAGTATTTCCCAGAAGTTGTTAGTTTTCTAGGAAAAAAAAAACAAGTTTATGAGGACTATATCTTCAATTACATTCTTAAACTCTCTAGTAATTTTACCTTATAATAATGTAATGCAGGGGGAGATGTGGTGCTTCTGTATGCTTCAAAGTATCGAGATATCCGTATAGTTGTAAATGTTTCCGGACGCTGCGACACGAAGAGAAGCCCTGTGGAACGCTTTGGAGAAGACTTTATGGAAAAGATTAAGAAGGATGGATACATTGATGTTAAGATGGGTAATTTGTTTATTTAGCTTCATGTAAAGGGTTGCAATATTGCATTGCAACAGTTGTTCCTGGTTCAATCTTGTTTTATATTGATTGGGAACATTTAAAGTTCAGTTGCATTTTTATACCTAGGGCCTTTCGAATTCCGTGTGACTGAGGAAGAATTGATTGATCACTTAAACATGGACATGCGCGAACATTGCCGTAAGATCGACAGAGAATGTCGGTAAGACTCGAATCATTGTTTCTCCACCAATTCATTAAACTCGCTTTCGATGCCATTATCGAATTTAACTTTAATGCTAGTATTTGCTGTTTATGCTATTAGTCACTCTTGTTATGTACAGGGTCTTGACTGTCCATGGATCGGCTGATGATTTAGTTCCTGTTGAAGATGTATTGGGTTTTGGCGAGATTATACCTAACCACAAGTTACAGAGCATAGAAGGAGCCGATCACGGATACACCGCGCATCAAACCGAGTTGGCATTGGCTGTTGTTAAGTTTATAAAGTCAGCATTAGAGGAAGACAGGGTTGCTCCAAGTAGGTAGTTTATGAACTCAAGCTTGATGTTGGGCATTTTAAAGTTCCTCCAGGAACAGACGATGCAGGGGACTGCAGGAAATATCACAGCAATGTTAGCCCCTGCCCTGCTGCTGTAATTTATCTCAAATATTTTCAAGCTATATATATATATATATATTATTGAACGCACAACTTAAGGAAGGAAGTTTCCAACTGATAGCTTTTAAATACCTCCGGAGATTATTAACTATAGAAATTAGTACTTGAATTTGATATTATATATATATATAATTTAATTGATATCAAATATTACTATAATATTCCAACAACCAATGAAATTATACTAAATGATGTCAACATTTTAACCGATCAAACGCACATCAACAATATGATTGGTTGTGATAATGACCAAATCGCACAAATATCAATTTAAGATTTTTTTTTATATTATGGCACTAATTTGATAAAAAAAATAGTTTAAGTATCAATTTGAAAAATTCATTACTGAATCATATAATAATTTTTTAAGTTAAAGGTTTAAAAACTCCTTATAAAAGGTTCTTCCAATTGAGTCCTTATAATTTAAAACGCATCTAATTAAGTCGTTTTGTTAGTAAAAAAAATTAATTGACCCTTCTATTAAAAGAAATATTGGTCCGTTCGGTCAACGATTTTCGTTAATTAGATAATTGTGACTGTCAATTAACAAATATACTAATGAAATTACGACACGTGACATATTATGAGAGTGCCACACCATCAAATAATTAATAAAATTTGCATACAATTTATAAATAAAATTGTTTAAATCCGAATTTTATCCCAAAATAAATATCATTCATTTACTGGGTCACACATTGGGTCCAAACTTTAGCTTTTTTTGATTAAGCAAATGGGAAGAAAGAGGCCAGCAAGAGTCACTAAGAAATGGCTATTATTGCCCATAACTTTGATTCCTTGCTCTCAAATTTATCAAATTATCTTAAGCCTCCTCCTCAACAGGTCCGAATCCGATTCATTTCATCCGCCAATCGACGTATCTCCAAACCAAACTCCACAACCTTGAGGATGGCTCACTCTCATTCTGCCCAAAACCCAGGTTCCAAATTTATAGTACTATGATTACATTTTCTTTTGTAATGTAAAAGGAATTTTGAAAAAGAAATCGACCCTTTTTTGAAATTCTAGTGATCGAGCAGCGGAGAGTGATAATTCCAAACAAACATGGAGAAAAACTGGTGGGATTGTTGCATGAAGCTAAGTCTAAAGAGATTGTAGTTTTATGCCATGGTTTTAGATCCCGAAAGGTTGGTACTTGGTTTTTTATAAAGTTGAGTTATTTCATCTTTTTTTAGCTTTTTTTCAGTAGCGAATGTATTGACTGGATATGTCTGTTTATGGTGGAATAGTAATAATTTATGGAGGAAAAAAAACTTACTTGGGTTAATAATACTTCAGGATTACAATACTATGACTAATCTTGCTGCTGCTTTAGAGAAAGAAGGAATCAGTGTATTTCGTTTCGATTTTGCTGGAAACGGGTGAGTTGAATTGAAACCCGATGTTACTCGGACTCTGGTTCGAGTATCGAATTCAGATATCTATCCATATATGTCTCAATAATCATGTGTGGTGGACGAGTGTGGTTTCTTTCTGTAGGGATTTTTTTAGTTGTATGATCTTACTTGTTTCACAATACTTTTCCAGGGAAAGTGAAGGTTCGTTTCAGTACGGTAACTATTACCGGGAAGCCGATGATTTACATGCTGTAATTAAACATTTTTCTGGTGAAAATCGTGTGGTAAGTGCAATTCTTGGGCATAGCAAAGGTGAGCGTCCCAAGTGTTTCCTACATGATATTTTATGAACTAGTTTGCACTACACTGTAGAATCTGTAAGCTTTCTAGAAGAAACCAAGTTTATGAAGACTGTGTCTTCAATTACATTCTAAACAGCGAATAAATTTCAATGTCGGGTCATTTTTTGTTAGATCTTAGCAAGTATCTTTTCCTTAGAATGCTTTGAACATTAGTGCACGAAATATATAACCGAGCTAATGTAATGCAGGGGGAAATGTGGTTCTTCTTTATGCTTCAAAGTATCAAGATATCCATATGGTTATAAATGTTTCTGGCCGCTATGACTTGAAGAGAGGCATCTCGGAACGCTTGGGAGAAGACTTTTTGGAAACAATTAAGAAGGATGGATACATCGATGTTAAGAATAATACGGGTAATTATTTATTTAGCTTCCTTGATGTGTATGACTTCCTGGGTTAGTTTTCTTCTCATTTGTTTGTGTCCATCACTAGTATAGAAATATAATTGTGGCTGCATAATCCGTGATTAAAAAAAACGCTGCTTCAGTGCTCTACTAGCTTTGGTATTTCAATTTAGAAAGAGAAATTGTGCATTAAAGATGTAGAGTTCTTAAAAATTTCCTCGGAAAAAAAATATTCCTTTTGGACTGTAAAGGGTCTTAAGATGCTGTATTGTAACAGTTACTCTTGGTTTGATCTTGTTTATATGCTTGATTGGGATCGTTTCAAGTTTAATTACACTTATATATCTAGGAGGCGTTGAATACCGTGTGACTGAGGAAGCTTTGATGGATCGCTTTGGAACGGACATGCGGGAAGCTTGCCTTAAGATTGATAAAGAATGTCGGTAAGACTTCATTGTTCGCCTGAAACCGTTGTTTGTTCTCTCATTCATTGAGCTTGCTTTAGATGTCGTTGTGCTATTATTCACCACTGTTGCATGCAGTGTCTTGACGGTCCATGGATCTGCAGATGAGATAATTCCTCTTGAAGATGCATTGGAGTTTGCCAAGATTATACCTAATCACCAGATACACATTATAGAAGGAGCCAACCACGGCTACACCTCGCATCAAACCGAGTTGGCGTCAGCTGTTGTGAAATTCATAAAGTCGGCCTTAGAGCAAGACAAGGTTGCTCCGAAGTAGTTAGTTTCACGTGTGCGATAGGTAAAGCTCGATTTCAGTTTGATATCGAGCATTTAAACTTTTCTGACTCAGGTGACTGCTGGGATTTTTTTTTCAATCCCCTCAAATTCTCTGCTAGAATAAATGGATCCTTATAATATCGAAATGTATTACTTTGTTTGTTCTTATGCATATCATGTGAATGAAACGTCCAATGATCTCCATTGCCATATATGATCTTTCCCTGGCTACCTGGCTGGAATGTTAAAAGCATTTGCCTTTATTAACAAAAAGAACTACGGTAGCTGGTACTCTGTGCTCCGATAAGTTCGAGCAACTACAAAAATGATCTGCCTGGCGTAGGCTCATTTTTCTTAAAATACTCGTGTCTAGTACATATTCGGACATAAACATAAAGACATGTTCATATCCGGCACTCACTTTTGAATCATTGTAACATAGGTTTCAAGTACAGGATCCATTCTCTTCCATTACAACCAAAGCTGATGTACCATCGATGAAGAAAAATACCAGCTTTTTTTAGGAAAAGAAAAACAAATTATCAATAGCCATTGGGACATGTTCATGTCCAAGTGAAATGAAAATGAAATTCATTGTGAATGGAGCAAATTGGATCGAGGGAATCTTTCTATAATGAACTTTTGTAGTATCTAATTCGAATTAATCAACAAATAGATCAGATAGCAATTGTTGTAAAAAAAATAACATAAGTAAAAGCACCGACAAGCTTTGGGTCTAGCAGGAAATCTAGCCTTCATCATCAAATATGTGAATGATCTGCAAAGAACATAGCCCATAGAGTGAAGAGTTTTGGGCCCAAACAAGGACTTAAGGAATGTACCTCTAAACCCAAACAAATAAAAAAATTAGTAGAGTGGGCGTTTTATACTAATTAGGATCATACTTATCGAGAAAGGTTTATAAAATAATTTTTCTCACATTTACTAGTGATGATATATAAATGATAAAAAAAAATCGAGAGAATATAATATCTTCATGTTATTGGATTTTTTATGATAAAGGGGATATTACTGCGAGGCTCGTTAAAAACCTCCCTAACCTAAATGGAGGAAAAGAGTACTCACAGTAATATTACATAGTAGAAGCTTACACGTAAGACAGAAGCATAAGCTAACAATATCGACATCCATGAAAACCAAACTAACCACTAACTAGATCTGCATCAACCAAGGCCGCCACCTCCAAAGGTGGTGTATCAAATAGAACCTCCCTACACTGTTGATTCTGGATCAACTTTGCTAGCTTATCTGCCACGGCATTGCCCTCCCTTCCAACATGACCCACACGCACTTCTCAATCTCGGACAAGCATGCCGCGCACCCACAAGGCAAGACCACTCGTTGCCATGGTCATAGAGCCTCCATGCAACAACCTTTATATTGTCAAGACAAAGCTCGACTTTGCGTAAGCCTAACCTCCACGCATGTAATAACGCATCATGTGCGGCCCAAAGTTTCGCTAAAACAACCAAGCAAGAACCGTTACTTCTCGCAAAGCCCAACAACCAATTCCCATTACTGCCACGTATCACCCCCAGTAGATGCCATGTTTCCATGTCCTCCAACGGCTCTATCGGCATTGACCTTCACCCAATCGACCTCTACTCTACTCCATCGTTGAACCATCTTCCCCCGTCGTTGCCGCAAATCTGGTCTCAGACTGGATTCAACCAATCATGTAACCTTTGGCAGTACCCCACAACATCTCAAACCAACTCACGCCCCCATTGAAGACATAAGTACATCGACGCTTCCACAAGATCCAACACAAGAGAGCAAAGAAAATATTCCAATGTTGATCAATAGCTTGTATACCACCATACCCCCCTCAGATTTGTTTCAAACCAGTCTGCAAAAGGGGTGTTCAAAAAAACTTGCAAGCGATCACGCGGTATTACTTGTGACCATACCTGTTTCGCGCACTGACATTCACGTAAAACATGGTTAACATCCTCCTCCCCATGCGAACACACGGTGTACAAACCATTCGATGTAAGATGTCGTCACCGGTGCTCAACATTTGTCATCAAACGCCCATGGTTAGCAAGCCCTATATATGTTCTAGCCCGTTGTGGTACATTCATCCTCCAAATAAATATCCAAAAATCAGTAGTCGGATTAACCCCAGCATGCGCAAGAGACCTATAGGCAGAAATAGATGAAAAAACTCGAGACTCATCTCAGAGTCATGCCGACATGTCCCTACCAAACGACGCATGTGGTGGCATCACGCAAGTTATCTTGTTTATAACCTCCTAGGGCAACACTATATGCAACCTCGGTCAATCCCAGTCACCTGAAGGAGAAACTATAGCTGCAACTGGTAGCTTAGGAGGAGGCGGCGTAGAGAGTAAACATGTGGTGGCCATATGCTTCATACTATCGAGCCAAATATCCTACCAAAAATCAGTGTTCCACCCATCCTAAATTTGCCAACACACCCCCGTTTAACCTCGTCCCATATATTACTAAGACTCTTCCATAAACACGAGCAACTAGGCCGAGTAATAGTCGAAGGCACACATCCACTCCATTTTTACATGTCCTTGAAGACTCGAACCCAGAGCTTGTCTGTATCACCCACTGAGTAAAACCCAACCTTCATCAAAAGATCATAATTCTGTTTCACCATATCTCTGAATCCCAAGCCGCCCATATCCATAGGCAATTTAACCGAGTCACATCGTATTAAACTCAAAGCCGTGGAACCATTCAACGACACACAAATCACCTAATCAATTTCTCCATCTCATCACAAACACTCTTAGGTAACCAAGTGGATTACATGACGTATGTAGGAATAGCCTGTAACACTATTTTTGCAAGAGTTATCCTACCGGCCAAAGATAAAGACTTTGCCACCCACCCAGATAACTGAGCCTCAATTCGCTCTAGCAGATAGCGGTAAGTATCCTTCGTAACACGTTTGTGCAGCAAAGGAACCCCAAGATACTTACCCAGATCCTCAACAATTTCAAAACCAAATATGTCCATAATCATAATTTTTTCTATCAAAGCCACAATTCTTAGAGAAATATATTTAAGTTTTTGCTACACTTACCTGATGCCCAGAACAAGCACAAAACTCAGCCATCACATGCTTAATGTTCTCCAACTGACCAGTAGAAGCTTCCGCAAACAACACTAAATCATTTACGAAAAAAATGTGATATCCCTGGTCCAGACCGAGAAAGATGAATTTGCTTCCAACTCCCATCATCCATTTTCCTACCAATAGCATGCGATAATCTCTCCATACACAACACGAACAGATACGGGGAAAGAGAGTCCCTCTGACGAATACATCACGTTGGAGTAAAGCTATCAGTAACCTCACCATTCCAGATAATCTGCATCGATACAGAGCAAACATATTTTATCACCCACATTATGAAACGATTAGGCATGCTAATATCATGCAACGTCTCACGAATAAAACCCCATTCAAGACGATTATACACCTTCTCTAGATCCACCTTAATCGCCATCTATGGTTTCAAATCCTTTTTCTTACTCATTGTGTGAATAATCTCCTGAGCAAGAATAATATTATCAGTGATTTGACGGCCAGGGACAAAGCTGGTCTGAGTCTGCACCACCCAATCTGGCAAGAGTGGTTTCAATCTATTTACCAAAATTTTAGTAACCACATTATAAAGCACGGTACACAAGCTGAATGGTCGAAATTGCCGAAGACTTTCAGGGCTTGCCACCTTCAGAATTAAAACCATGAGTGTTTGATTAGCCGATGTGCCCAAATCCCCGGTTTCAAAAAATCACAACATAGAGAAAAACTGACTCACCAACAATCTCGCAATTACGTTGAAAAAACCCTGCATGAAAACCATCAAACCCAGGGGCCTTTGAAGGATTCATACTGAAGACAACAACGCGCACTTCTTCCCTAGAAATAGATCAAACAAGTTGTCGTTGTTGCTCCTCTGATAACGGCACAAAACCCCTCACAAAAATCTGTGCTAGCCGTCTGCCTTGGTTCGGACGTGAAAAGAGTTCAAAAAAACTCTACCGCACTCGCTTTTAGATGCCTCACATCCAAACACCAAACCCCATCATCATTTTTAAGTATGCGAATAGTATTTCGTCTTCTCCGATTCAAAGTGAGGCATAAAAAAAACTTAGTGTTACGGTTACCCTGTATGAGCCACCGACTACGAGACTTCTAAAACCATAAACTCTCTTCCTGATCAAGCACAACATGGAGTTCCCACTTCAGATTAGCCTCAAGCTCCACTAAGAAAGGGGATCAGCATCTCTCAAGAGCAACCTCAACACCATGAATACGAGCCAACAGCATAGCCTTTCAACGTCCAATATGCTCGAAGACCTCAGAGTTCCAATTTCGGCTCGAACCTTGAAAGGAGAGAAGGTTCTCAAATACCGAATTATCATCCTTCCAATTTTCCTTTAACAAACGCTCGAAATCCGGATGTTCATTCCATGCAGCCACAAACCGGTATGGTCGATTCCCAATTACTCCCTATCTGGTCTGTTGTGAGGAAGACGGGCCGATGATCCGAACCCAGCATCGGTAAATGAGATTAAAATATAATATGTTCGTATTTTTTTCTTAATATTTTGATTAAGTGCACTTCTTGCAATCAAAGTTGATTCTTGGGTTTTGATTGTATGCTAATCCTCATGGAAGTGTTTGTTTTTTTTTTGCACTTTTGTATGAGAATTTTAGTAGACTAGTCCCTTTTTTCTCTCTTTTTGATGCATTGTATTTGTAATAACTTTCATGGTGTTTAATAAAATCCAGATGCCATTGTTCAAAAAAAGTTGATTGAACCCATGTCTCTTAGGATGTAGCTATGTATCTCATTCTCTTTTCCACCGAAATCACTTGTCAGAAGAAAGAGAGCAAAACTCAACTCGAAAAACACCAAAATTTTTGACTCAACACGAAAAAATCTAACTCGTTTTGACTTGGCTCGTAATTTCATAAACTTAACTCGAAAAAATTTCAAATAAAGTTTGAGTTATAAAATGGAAATTCGAATAACTTGAAAATTTTAATAATTAGTTGATCAATTTTGAATTTTGAGTCGAGTCTCTCAATTTTGCATGATGTATTATGTATATCACATGTGAAAATAAGAAAAAATATGTATGTATACCGTATATGGACATAGAAAGTTGTTTAAATTGGAATAAATTTGTATTATAACATTATAAATAATTACAATTAAATTTGTACAGAAACTCGAAAACTCGACTCGAATTTCATAAACTCAACTTGATTCAAAAAATTTCAAATTAAAGTTTGAATCGTAAAATAAAACTCGACTAAATAAAAAAAATTGACTCAATTCAACTCGATCGAACGCTCAGCATATTCGTTAGGTTCAATATCTTCGTGTTATTGTAAATACATAGAAGACAAATTGCATGATAAATGCAATCATCAAGCAGTCATCACATGTTGCCAGGTTTTGAGACAAAATTCTCAAACATTATAAAGTGTAGTTTTTGTTTAACATTTTTTAATTAATGTGTACATATATAGGATAATTATGCTAGTTGTGAATATAATAAACATTATTAATTTTATTTTCCAAAAATTACAAAAAAAGTAAAGTTAGGACTCAATTGTTATTGAAAATACTCTGTCCAGGAGATAACAAGAATTTTGGATCATACTGCTGTTTTCTCTGCTGAAAAGTGTTCCATTTTGAGCCAAAGTGATGAAATCCAACCTTGTTTAGTTGAATAATGACCAAGATACTGCTTAATCTCAATACCAGCCGTCTGACAAAACTGCAAAACCGCCTGGTTTTGATCATCATAAGTTTTCCAATTATTGAATCCACTTGCATGCAAAAACCCTACTGTGTAGAAAACTTCTTCATCTGGTATGGGAGCCGACATCCTATCATCCCACCTGAAATCCGAACAATGTATAATCATGATACAAAAATGAAGTACGTAGACTCGGGTCGGTTCAAATTAGAGATAGTCATGAGTCGAGTTAGGTCAGATTTTTGGTCTATTCGAACTCAACCAAAAACTTTAACACCTCCAACCGAATCAGACTTCACACAACATTTTATGATGTTCTACCCGACCGAAACCAGACCCAAATTTTAGAGTAAAAATTCAAACCTAACCCGGCCCGACATTAATTAAAAAAAACATTTTTTACATTTTTATCTAATAAAATAGAGAGTTAACTGAAAAAATACAAATAGAGAAGGGGATTTTTAATAATTATTTCATTTTTATTAGACTAAATATAGAAATAATTGAAAAAAAATTAAAAAGATAAGCATTATAGCAATTATAACTAAATATTTAGAATAAAATTAAACTATTATTTCGAGTCAAGTCGGATGTTTATAACCTTAGAACCGAACCCAACCTCAATCTCAAATATCCAATCTAAACATGACCCAAACCTAAAATTTTCTTAAAAATCAACCCTATAGAATTAGGTATGGGTCAAATGACCATCCATAGTTGAGATGGTTGAACACACATTAGAATTCGAAAAACGAAATGTAAAATACTTACTTTTTTTCTGTTCATGGGGTACACAAGAGGACCGGTGGTGATGTTTCTTTGAAGGACAATGCCTTTGAAAACCCCATTGTTGAATTCTGTGATTCCAGATTTGGGAATGAAAAGATTCAACCATGGATGTGGAACTTCCCATAATCCTTTTGACCTAAGGAACAGCTCTTCAGCTCGTACTCTATTCAAGAACTCTATGTATGTCACATCTTTTTCGAACAGGAATCCAGGCATGTAGCCCAAGCCTTTCAGAAGCTGCTGCAAATCCTAAGAAAAAAAACATGGGCAGATTGAATATTATTACACTATCCTATATGTCCTATGTAAGAGAAATGAATGTTTTGGTCTGGTTTTACCTTGTCCACTGTGGGTTTGGTTTGATCATCATAGTGCTTGACGATTTCGAGACTGTAAACAATGCCATATTTGGTAATCAAGGCGCCTATTTTGGGATGATCTTGGGGTGGGAAAAAGGGGTCTAAAGAAGCTTGATTCAACAGAAGTGAACCCTCGACATAGTTTAGTGCTGTCTTGTCTGTCCTGTCGTTTTTGGATATCAGAAGCTCTTGGTCTCTACTGAATGCTGAGAAATCACTGTACAACATTCGTATCCACTTGACCTGTAAACCCCATTTCATCAGTACAAATGAAAATGTATGTATGTATGTATGTATGTATGTATGTATACCCCTTTTGGTGCTGGTTCAAGTGGGATTCTTGCTCTTGTTATTATTCCAAACTGGCCTAAACCTCCAAGAACACCATAGAAGAGATCTGAGTTCTTGCTTGGGAAGCAAGTCACAAATTCACCTTTCCCTGATTTGAAGACACAGAAAACCTAGTAAGTGAGTTTACACTAAATGATTGCATGCATGCAAGCAAAAGCAAAATATAATATTTAAAATAATGAGTCAGTGTCCCATTTTTTGTCCCATGGTATTTCTAGTACTTATCAAAATTAAGCATGTCCCTTATAAATTTTGGATTAAAACTATATTAGTTCTCCGTTAATTTTGAAAGTATTTGACTTTAACCCATTATTTAATAAATAAAAAAATGAAAGAGAAATTATCAATAAATTAGCAGTGAAAAATAGTTTCCACGAGTTAATTTCAAGGTTATAGATTTAATTTAGAGTTTATGATTATAAAATTTAAAATTTAAGGCTAAAATTTAGAGTTTATAGTTATGATATAGGGTTAAAATCTAAATCTTAAACCCTAAAATCTAAGCTTAAACCAAATCCCTAAAATCAAAACCCTAAACCTAAAAACTAGTCCTCTTTGGAATTTTTTCCCATTGTCATTGTATTGAATAATGGGAAAAAATTAATAAACAATAATTTTAGTTTTAGGGGTTAAGCGTTTAATTTAAGGTTCAAAGTTTAGGGGTTTAGGTTTTAGGATTCATAATTTAAATTTAGTGATTAGAATTTAGGATATAAGATTTATGATTTACGATTTAAGTTTTATAGTATAAATATACAAATTTGTTTAAAATAAATTTTAAACGGTATGTGTATCAAAATTTTACATAATCAAAAATTTTACTTTTAAGGTCAATTACCAAAAATAATTTTAGCTATTAAAACTTTTGAATTTTATAAGATATCTCTGGGCAATAGAAGGGTCGACGATGACCGCCGTGTGGAGTCTTGCCCCTAAAGAAAAATGTGTGAAAAATGAGAGAAACAATAAAGGAAAGAACAAAAAGGTAATTTGAATTTTGATTACCTGTTATAACATCCAGTTCATAAACGTTACTAATCTGTGGACCGTATCGGAAACTTTGCCCACTGATTCCAGCATTGGACAGCGTTCCGCCGACGGTCAGATACAAATAATCCGTCCACGAAACAGGCGCCACTCCACTTCTCATTGTAACTTTCAATACATCAATCCAAAGTTGTTCGCCGCCGAGGTCCACGTACGTCCGATCGCCGGAGATACGTATCCCGGTTCCGCTGGGATTCTTACTCAACGAGGTCATGTCAACGACGACACCGTTCTTCGCCATCGCTTGGCCACGGACGGAGTGGGATTACCCTCTGGCGGCTAAGGTGAAGGGAGCCGAACTGTTGTAATTGGATTGGATAAAAGAAGCGATGTCTTGCGGCGAGGAAGGGAAAAGAACCGCCTGTGGAACGGTTTTCAGGATGAGACCGAAATCTTTAGCGGCGGAAGCAATGGCGGATGGATCATGAGAGAGTGGTGGTGGTGCAATATCAGTGTTCTTTGATATTCCTATGAAAGCCATCAAACGGCTCAGAAGCATTATGATTGTGAAATAAAATGGAGAATCGGCAGCCATTTTTGCTTTCTTCTGTGAATCAAAAAGCAGGAAAAAAAAAACAAAAAAGAAAGACAGAGAATCTACTTTGGTGAACGGAGTGCGTGTGTTTATATATAGTAGAGGGGGGGGGGGGAAGTGTTGCATGAAAACGACGTCATTTTCTGATGGCTATAACCAATTTCAGTTTATGGTTTAATTTTGAATCCAGTCCCTGTAATCTCTGGTTTTTCGAGATTTAGTCCCTCCCCTTTTAATCAAAAGAATTCAGTCCTCATATCTATCTATTTGAGATCAACCAATTGGCCTAATGACTAAGGATATTCATATTACCCCATCTTGTATAGATTTGAATCTCGGTATGAGAATATAATCTCTTTATTTAATAAAAAAAATGTGGCATCCTGATCTTTCAATAGTCTAATTAAAAAAATTGAACTCCAATTTTTAAATCATATTAGTAGGACTAAATGTCTAACACTAAAGTCAACTAACCACTAGTTTAGTAGTAAATGACTTTTGTTACTTAAGTCCTTGGTAACAATAGGTCTCGAGTTTAAATCTAGACAACCTCAGTACTCTATTCCTGATTAAAAAAATGGAACTAAAAAAGAGAGAGATTAAATTGCAAAATTCTAAAGAGTATAGGGACTGAAGGAAACATTAAACCTAAATTATTGAAAAGGTTTTTGGTAACCGTTTCATGACTTACACGTGTCAAATAAATAAAAATAAATAATCCAGCTAATAATACATTATTGTTGAATCAGTCATTAATGTATTTATGTTAGGAAATAATCACCAAAAGCCATCATAGGCTCGCCTATACAGCCAACCAGCTAACCCACCCACATATTTTTTTATTCATTCTTTGTGGGGGCCAGCTATTCTCAACCCTCAGATCATGATCTTATGGTGTATATTGGTCAACCATAGGTCAATGTTGCTCGTAAACCAAATTCAAATACATGTATAGTATATGATGTTTATATGGTAATCATCAAAAGGATTTGTTTAAGATTGAATTCATTTATTTTGGGAATAAATGAATCAAAAAGGTATTTTTCATGTTTCCATTTGTGGTTTCATATTTTTCAAAAAGGATTTTTTGACCGACCCAAAAATAATTACTTAAATTCGACTCTATTTTTAAAAATTTGACGGGACATGACCCAAAAATTATACACTTCAACAATACCCCATACGATATATAAAAAATTAATTTTAGGGTCCTAATTGTTGTAGCGACTACATTAAATTTTCTATAAATTGTTCCCGATTTTCTTTAAAAAAATTAAATCGGGTAATTTTGGAAAGTTTGTGTTTTTAAATAAAGTGATGGAGTCGCCACTGGTTATTTGAATAAGATAGACTGAACACCAAAGCAACTAACCAGAGAAAAATTGGGTTCGGGAGTTGGTTATGAGTGGGGAAGGTTTCGCACCCAAACCACACCCGAAAATCGATACCTAAGGGTTCGTATCATATTTATTAAGAAAAATTAAAATTCGATCTAATTTAATATTTAATCTCTAAAATGCATGGATGCATTATCATACGGTTCGAACGTAAAAAGACAATCTCACAACCTACGGTACCAAAAGGAGATGACATCCGAAGACTCGGGATGACACTCTTAGTAGGATACCGAAATCTTGAAGCCTAAAACTAATGCAATAAGATATACAATGTATGAACAATTTAAAATTGCTAAAAATAAATACAAGATGTGAATAAATAAATATGCTAAACAATATATAAAATTCAACCCCAAACCCTAAACTTATATTTTAGACACTAAACCTATAATGCATCCTACATTTTATATTTTAAAATTCAACCCTAAACCCTAAACTTCATTTTTAATATTGAGGCATAAATCGAGGCACTAAAAAGGATAGAAGAATGCATTTGATAATTCAAAATATAGAATTTAGTCTACGGAAAACTATTTTATCACTTTTATTTTATTTTCTAAGGGTAAAACTTTGATACACAGGCTGTGTAAAACTAATTTTATACAAGTCTGTGTATTTACACTATAAAAATTCAAATATTAAATTCCTAATCTCAATCCTAAAAAACTAAACTCTAAACCTTAAACCCTATACGCTAAATTCTAAACACTAACCTTAAATTCTAAACCATATAACCTAAACCCCTAAAACTAAAAGGCACGTGTAAACTAAAGTTTACACGACCTGTGTATCAAAGTTTTTTCTATTTTCTAAATTGTAGTATATTTTAAAATTTATATTTATCAAACAATCTAATTATTTATGATAGTTAATTTTAAACAATATACAATACAAAATCTATAACTTAAATTCAATACTAATCTTTTTGACTCTTATTTTTTAAACAATTTTTACCTAGAGGAGGGGAAGGAGAAATTTGCTCGTACTGGGTCTAGAACCCGCAACCTAGGGGATATGGAGGTGTAAACTGAGAGCTCTTAACCACTTGCTCTAGATATTGTTGACCGACACTTATTTTTTTAGTTAATCCTAAATCATGCTTTATTAATTACAAAATATCTTGAATTAATGTTCTTCCATATATTTGAAAATAATTGTAGAATTAATTAAGTCTATTGATTATATTAGGGGTATATATGGGGATATTTAAACAAATCACATACGTTACAAATGACAATAAATATAGTAATGAAAATATTAATGATTTTTTTTGACAAAAATCCTAATCCTACTTAGAGGGGAATGAGAATTCTAGGGGAAGGAAGAAGGTGCTCCTAGTGGGTCCAGAACCCATGACCTAAGAGAATATGAGGGAACAAATATGAGCAGCTTAACCAATCGGTCAAATTTACTTGCTCAAATATTAGTGATTTTTTATATGAATAAAAGAGAAATTTAGAGATATCCAAAAGAAAAAGAGAGAACTAAGTCAATTATGTGTATTATTTATTAATCGATTAATTTAAATTAGATACTACATATGTCTATCATAGAAATAATATTTTCAATTCTATTTATAACGTCAATATTTATATTTCTTATTTTATTTTTTTAAAATTTAACGTTCATACCAAAATCAAATACTTATACACTTATAGTTAATTATAGGAAAGATTTGATGTGAGAAATGTAAAAATAATTAAATAATTAGGTCATAGATTCGATTGGGATTAAAGAATCAGTAATTAGCAAAAGCATGCATAGATTCAAAGGACAATCTTTGACCTAAAGGTCACACAAGTACGACGACCTAACAAAAAATAATACCCAAATAGTCAACATTCAAATATGAACTCGATTAATATTATTTTATTAAGAATGGGTATAATTCTAATGTTAGTCCATCTATTATATCAATATTTGAGATTTAATCACTTTACTTTGATTTGACATAACTTCATCCTTCAAATTTTATAGTTTTATTTGTAGATCCAGATTGATAATAACACCATTATTGTTGTTGTTGGAATGATGACTTGAATTTGTTTTTATATCGTCGATCTCGCGATCAAGTCCACATGAAAATCCAATCAATCACGTTGGACCAATAGCATATTTACAAATCAACCTAATGTTTTAAACTTTTTTTAACAAAAATTTCTACGACTTCACTTTAACTGTAGTCACTAACAAAATTATTAATTTAGACTTAATGATAACATTATAAAAGTGAGAAACCATGTCATGCCAAATTAAAGAGATTGAATCTCAAATTTCAATGTAATAGAGGGACTAAAATCAAAATAAGACCTTTAAGGATTTGGTTTTTTAATTTTAACATTCATGTGCAACATGCAATTGTCTAAAATATTAAATGCATTTGCTAATGAAAACAAAATGTCAATCTAAATGCAATAATTAATTTCAATGTCTATTGAAATTTTTTTAATTAATTTTGAAGACATATAAACATCATGAAAACAACCAAGCATGTCATCCCCACATGGGCAACAAGACACAGTGAAGTTAGGTTTTTATACCTAACGGGAGAAGATAGTGAAGCATATGCTTGTAATTCTGGAACGATAGCATTCGGAATAACTGATTAATTTGGATCAAATATTGTAGAGATGTAGTCTGTACTATTTACAATGTTAAGATTCGAACTTTAACGTCTTATCGCACAAGATATAATATAATCATATTTTAATATATATCGTCGTGGAAAACGCACGCAGTGAGTTTCAAATGTCAACATGCTTGTTCATGATGAATACATGTACCGCGCAGGGAAAGGGGGAATCAGATGGAGAAAATCGACGTGGATTATTTTCAAGAGTCTGGGGGTGCCAAAGACCAGCATGAACCATCCATAATTGACTCATGAATCATGTGGGTGTCTGTGTGCCAAACCCCAGAGGTCCTCGCGCAGGAAAAAAAAAACATGGGTAGAAACTGGGCAAAATTCGACTGGACTTAAAAAAATTAAATTATTCGACTCAATTTGATGCGAAAACACTTGGTTCAAAAAAAATTCAAATAAAGTTTGAATTATAAAATAAAAATTTGAATAACTCAAAATTTTTAGTAATTACTATATATGTTTTCAAGCTCGAGTCAAATCTCTTAATTCTTTTTTTAATAGAGTCGAGTCTTTTAATTCTGCATATATATCACATATGAAAAATATGAAAAAAATATATATATGTGTATTGTATATGGTTATAGATATGGACAGATGTGTGTTTAATGTGAGAGGGACAATTGCCCCTCCCAACTTTGATGGTTTAATTGCATTTTAAGTCATTGATAATTTTAGAACTATTGTAATTAAGTCATTGCCCCTCCCAAAATTTCTTAATTAAGTCATTGTCCCTCTCATAATTTTTGATTTAATTAATTTTTAGAACCTCGTTATTTTTAAAATTAATGAAGTTAAGTCTTGACTCCCAATTTTTAAGTTTAATTACTTTTTATGTCCTTTCAATTTTAAGATTAGTAAAATAAAAGCTTAACTCCCTTAATTTTTAGTTTAATTGTTTTTCAAAACCATATTCGTTTTAAAGTTAAACAGCTTGTCTCCTCATGAGTTAATACTGGCTTCGTCCCTGGTTATAAAAACTGTTTAAATTAGAATAAATTAGCACCATAATATTATAAATATTTAAAATTAAATTTAAAAAAAAAATTTAAATAATTTGACTCGACTTGACTCAATCGAATGCTCACCTAATAGGGACGAACTCGATCGAGGGGTTGAAGTTTATGTGACTTTTGTGAAGATACTCAAAATCTTCATCGGGATCAAACCAGCCTAAAAGATCACGTGGTCCAATTAAACACTTCGCACCGCCTAAACCTGTCTCTCACTGTAGATTAATTGCTGTTTCACCTTACAGCAAATCATATCTACTTCATACGTGCATGAAGAACGGTTCAGACATAATTTGGTTGCGTGAATTGCTGTCGTTTTGATTCGTACACTGTTAATCCTCCATCAGTGAACATGAAAAGAGAGAAAAGTCATCGAGGAGAAGAAGCCAATAAGGTACGATAACGATGGCTAACACAAGTCTTCTTGATTCATGACGGTGGAAGGGTAATATAATCTTTCACTATTTTATATTGTCTTCTTCGCCCAGTAGGGTTTTGAACATGTACGAGAAGAACGATCGAACATGGCTCTCAAGAAAAAAGGGCCCAAATAAGTTCAATTAAATATTTATAGGGAAAATAAAAGATTTTTATTTAATAAATTACAAGAAAAAAATAACTTTAAAGAGTCCTCATAATATATTTTACTAAGATAAAAATATTGTATATATTTGAGATTATAAATTAAAGGGCTTGTTTTAATAAACTGCACATGGCCTCGTAAACTGCACATACCCCTCTATGTATATATTTGAGATTATAAATTTAGGGGTGCGAAATTAGATCATCAGTAGAAAGTACAAAGAAAATATATACACTATATGAGAATTTAAAATTTACAGGGATGCGACAGAACCCAAACACCCCTTCGATCCATGAATAGAAATTCTCTGACCCTTTTCGGTGTCCCTATTTATGCTTCATACTAAAAAAAATAAGTTTAGGGTTAAGGTTTATGGAACCAGCAGTAGGGTATATTTTCAAAACTCAGGGTTAGGGTTTATGAAATTTGATTTTTTTAATGTTATGGCATAGAAAGAGACACTGAAGACGGTCAGAGGATTTTTGTCCTCGATCCATCCCTTATTCCATCTTTAATTCTACTGTTTGTAGATAATCCTGATGAAACCATCCCAAGTATCATCAAGTTATGAAAGAGCCAATTGCGTCCAAATTGACAAGATTTTGGGAACAAAGAAAATGTTTTAGCTGTTTCAGTGATCACCCCTTGGATTTGGACAGGGAAAATCTGGGTTTTGATACTTTGATAGTTATATGTGATGCATGCAATCTCTGACAGTTCTGTCATTTTGGCATCAAACAAAGTTATGCAAAGAAAACAGATCTAGTCCGATTCGCAGGATAATGTCAGGATTTGAACCGGCGAGTCTTAGTCCATGCAAGGATTGTCCTAAAACGCTGATGTGATCCGCAACGGCTGAGATGAGACGAAAAGAAACATAACAAAATGCCATTGAACAACTTGCTAGAAGAACTCTAGTGTGTAATGGGACAAATTTGGGGTTGAAAATGTTGAGCCATTGAAAAGCAGTTTGAGATGTGAACATGGCCAACTCATTCAAGGGACTGGGAGAGCTGTTACAGACAGGCCCTGAGACAATACCAACAACATGTGGAACCAAATATTAGGTTTGATTGGGATCTGGACTATGGACCAAGTTACTAAAGTGATTTTTTTTAAACTATTAGTATTCAACCTATTGGCTGACTAATCTGTATCGGATATTGTAAAGGTTTATTATTGAGCGACCCTCTCAATTTATTTTGTTTAGTGCACAATGTTAGGAACTCAAGATTCGAACTCTTGATCTTACTTAAGGAATTTGGTGTCTCATCCTACTAAATCAACCAATTGTTGGTAGGTTACTAAAGTTAGAGGTGAGCAAAACTCCCCAACTCGAAAAAATCGAATTTTTTGACTCGACGCGAAAAAATTTCAAATAAAGTTTGAGTTGTAAAATGGAAATTCAAATAACTCGAATAACTTGAAATTTTTTAGTAATTAGTTGTATCGATTTTTAAGTTCGAACCGAGTGTCTCAATTATGTCTGATATATATATACACCACATATGAAAAAAAATTATAAGGATATAAAAAGTTGTTTAAATTAGAATTAATATGTATTATAGCATTGTAAATAATTATAATTATATTTGTATAGAAACTCGAAAATTTGACTCGAATTTCATAAACTCGAATAAAAAAATTTAAATATAATTTGAGTCGTGAAATAGACTCGTAAACTTGGCCAGCTTAAAATTTTCTGACTCGACTTGGCCGAACGTTGACCCCTAACTAAAGGGATGGTGTATGACTAATGAGCATATGAACTTACTTTCATGATTCATGAAGCATCATCAGTCTCAATGTAATCCATGCCATCACAAACATGGCCTAGTACATTGAATATGTGAAACAGTGACAAACACAAGTCATTTTACACCCCTGTATTTCCCTAAGAAATCGATTATTGGTCTAATTGTGATTTAGTCCTCGTACTATACTCAACTTGAGAATTTAATTAATTCCTATACCATACTCAAACTTGATAGTTTTGAAATAAATAAAATATTGACTTAGGAGACATGTATATGAAAAACGACATTGTAATAGACTTCAAATTAATAGCATAAATAATTGAACTATAAGAATATTAATAATCAAATTAAATTAAACTATAAGAATTAAATACCAAGGTCGAATATAGTATTAAGGACCAAAATTTGAATATAAATTATAGTCGGTTAAGTCAACAATCTCTAGCGTAAGTAGTTAAAGTTCTCAGTTGACACTCTTTCCTTTGTCTCCCTTTAAGTAGAAAATAGAAATTGTTCAAAATAATTAAGGTCGGTTAAGTCTATTTTTTTGAAGAACCGACCGTTTGAAGGTTGGGTTCAGACCCGACAAATATGGGCCTTAAGCCCAAGTTCCCTTGCTTCAATCTTCATTTCAGAGCACAGCTCCGGTATCATGCTCTTCCCTCACAACGGTCTCTCTCTGTCTCTGTAATGGCAGCTCCAAGAGTTCTTCTATGCGGCGACGTTTTAGGCCGTCTAAACCAGCTCGTCAAGCGAGTTAACTCAGTAATTATCTCTCTCTTTTGTAGATTTCTCCGTTTTTCTCTTAGGGTTTAGTTTTTTTTAAAAAAAACTTCGGGGAGCTGAAAAAATGATTATATTTTTTCAGGTGAACAAATCAGCGGGTCCATTCGATGCCCTTTTTTGCGTGGGACAGTTCTTCTCCGACGAACCAGATCGGCTAGATGAATTAATGGACTACGTTGAAGGCCGGGCCCAAATTCCTCTTCCAACTTACTTCATCGGCGATTACGGAGTTGGCGCGGCCAAGGTTTTGTCGGCTGTATCGAGGAATTCCGCCAATCAAGGTTTCAAAATGGACGGTTTCAAGGTTTGCGACAATTTGTATTGGTTAAAAGGCAGCGGGAAGTTCACTCTTCACGGTATTATTTTTTAGACTTCTTTGAATTTGTTTCTGTTTGGTTAGTGAGAAAGTAGGCGAATCAAGGGTAGAAAGTTCGTGTGAAAATTTTATGTCATATCTGATTTGTCGTGCTTATATTTAGGTTTGTCTGTGGCTTACTTATCTGGTAGGCAGTCATCTAACGGCCAACAGTTTGGAACATATAGTCAAGATGACATTGACACATTGCGAGCATTCGCGGAGGAACCTGGAATAGTTGATTTCTTTCTAAGATATCCTTTGCTTTGTTAGGCATGGAAACTTTTCAGTTGTATTCCTTTTTAGGTTGTTCATCTTGAATTCCTTAATTAGTGTTTACTAATGAATGGCCAAGTGGTGTCACAAATAGAGCTACTCCATCAGATATTCCTGCAGGTATCTCGGATTCTTCTGGCAACGACTCTACTGTCACCCAATTAGTCGCGGAGATCAAACCACGGTACGTGATTTTTGAAGGTTTTGCAATACTTGGTGCATCCGATTGTCAAAATCAACTGTTTTATGCTTCTTGTCAGATTTATGATGCTGTTTCCATGACCATTGATTATCTGGTTCTGGTTCAAATTAGTATTTAATGATGATGCTTATTATACATAGACTTCAAGTTACTATGACTGAACCCACCCTAATGTTAAAAGCAAATGATCGAATAAGGTACATTCATCCTTATATTTTTCATGGTCTAAGGCCATACTCTTAAGTGAGATGTCAGAAATGAAAAATACATTTGATGCTTTGAACTAATAATCTGCCTTTTTCACACCTCTGGGTTGTTATGTTGTAGAAGAATTAGTGTTCTACTATCAAATAAAAGTTTACCTTAAGACTGTTAGACATCTTGATCTTGTAAAAGACACAAGTTTGGCATAAGCTTGAATTTCATTCTACAACTATGGAATTGACTTTCATTTTCGTGAAATATCTACAACTATGGCATATGCATTATTGGTTCAGTCTCAACTCTCAAGTGCAAAGAAATGTTATTGCTGGAAAGCAAGATTTTAGGGAGAATTTGATAGTTGCCAGCATTTTTCTATTGACTGGAAAATCGACAGCCAATCGACCGAGACATTTAGATGTGGCATTTTCAGAGAAATTTTTCTGGTGAAAGACAATAATGTCCTAGCTGCGAGAGTACTGACGTTACACCCCTATTGGAATTGTGCTTCTTTATTTCATTTACTGTAACTTAAAAGTTATTTCTTTTCTTTTGCTAATGGATGTTCTCCCTGTTAGCTATCACATTGCAGGTACTAAGGGTGTATTTTATGCTCGTGAACCTTATTCTAACGTTGATGTTGTACATGTAACTCGTTTCTTGGGTCTTGCTTCTGTTGGGAATAAAGAGAAACAGGTTCGACTTTCTTATTTCAAAACTTCCTTCTTCTTCTTTCTACTCGTTTATATTGAATATTTATTGCATTCAGCAACACTTTTACCTTTAAAGCTCTATTAATTAGGCATTGGCCTGCATTGTGATAATATCAATATCTAAATTGACAACATTTAAATTGATAGTACACCTTCACTGGACCTTCTTTGTTTTTGTCTACTTGAGTATTTCCTGTGCTCTGCGTTGCACTTCCACCTTTTTAGAGAGTTAATACATCCTTGCAAGGAAAACACCAGAGGAGAGAAACAGGGAAAGAGGATTCAGAACCATTACATTTTTCATCTTGAAGAGTTTCTGCATAATCAAATTATTTTCTCTATATCATGTTTTTGGGTTGAAATAATATCATATCTTGTGAGGATTATCTGAAGTTTTAATTGTTTCAAGCAGTACAAGCTGCTAGATTTAGTTGTTAAGCTTTCTGTGATTGTTGATTCTTGCATCTGCTCCTCAGAAATTTCTTCATGCACTTTCCCCAACTCCATCATCAGCCATGTCAGCTGCTGAGATCAGTGCAAAGCCACCAAACACTACCTTATCACCGTATACATTAGTTGACCAAGTGGATCATCCTAAAGAAGCCACAAAGAGAGATGATGATAATGAGCTTGATTCACAATACTGGAGATACGATGTGTCAAACAAACGAAAAAAGCGTGGGAATGGTGATGCTAATAAAGTTTGTTTTAAATTTATATCTTCTGGAGCTTGTCCAAGGGGAGAAAAGTGCTACTTTTCACATGATGCTGATGCAAGGGAACAATTTTTGAGAGGCGTTTGTCTTGATTTTATTATCAAAGGAAAGTGTGAAGAAGGTCCTGATTGCAATTTTAAGCACAGTTTACAGGATGATCGTGAGAGTAATTCTCGGAAGAGACCTGGATCTAGCAATAGTAATGCTAACAGGTTAGTTTTTTATTGCCTTCATTTCTTAATTTAATCTGTTGCTAGACCACTGCGCACTATTGATAATTTAGTCACATTTTAGTTGAAAAATTGATTAGCCAACACATTGATACTTCCGACTGCAGATTGTGTCCCGTTTCATCCTTATTATATCTATGTATAAAACACTGTGGTGATTATCTTTGTTTTTCGACTTGAGTACAGATCAAAAGAGTGCTGGTTTTGTTTATCAAGCCCGAGTGTTGAGTCACATCTGGTAACGAGTATAGGAGAGAATTTCTACTGTGCACTAGCAAAAGGCCCACTTGTCCCAGATCATGTACTGATAATTCCAGTTGATCATTTGCCAAATACTCTTTCTCTACCGGAAGATTGTGAACTTGAACTTGGCAAACTCCAGAACAGTCTCAAGATGTATTATAAAAACCAGGGAAAAGAAGCAGTGTTCTTTGAGTGGATATCAAAACGTGGCACCCATGCCAACCTTCAGGTAGAAGAGATTTCTCTTATGAACATTATGGAGATACACGTAACAATGTCTAAGAAGTGTTGAATTGGTCAGTGCAGCTTTAGCTGTTTATAAATTCCCTCATCTTAAGAACACTTGCTGGTGAAGTATTGTTATGGCTCCCAAAATAAATAAGCTATTGCCTTCATCCTTTTTCAGTTATTCAAGAGTAACTCATTCGGCTACATGGTTTCTCTCTATGATTGCTTCCTTAATATTGCAGTTTCTCGCCAGTGAAATACTTATCTTTGCATCTAATTGTATATTCTGGTCCTTTTGTGTAGGCTGTTCCTGTTCCATCATCCAAAGTAGCTGTTCTTAAAGACATTTTTACTTTGGCAGCTGAAAAGTTGGGTTTTGAATTTGTTACCAAAAAATGTAAGTTATATTACATTTGAGTGAGTTTGGTGCATATATGTTTTTTTCTTTTATAAAAAAATAAGCTTAAACTGCCGAAAAACGTAACAAACACATTACAGAAGGTGTTGATAATACTGTCTTCAAAGTTTTCATCTGTATGGGTTCTACAATGCATGAATGTGGTCTGTCCTAAGGGATACTGAATATAGTTTTAGTTCTAATCCTCAAATTCATCCCCCACTCCCTTTATGTTCCTCTGAATCTTTGTGCTCACGTTTCTCATGCAGTCAACAATAACTCCGAGGGCAGAAAATGGTTGAGGACACAATTTGATAAGAATGTTAGCTGCTTCTATGTGGGACTCCCTGATGGTTCAATCCTAGTACATTTGGTTGAAGAGAATGAAAAGTTTCCTGCGCAATTTGGACGTGAGGTACGATTCTTAATTTATTTGTTGAACGTGACGCTGCTGCCTATTTGTACCTGGGCACGACCTGAGTAAAAGAATTCTGCATTTTATTTCCTTGTTCCTTATGTTCCCACCTGTTGAGATTGTTGATGACTGGTTTGTTTATTTATTTAACTTGGATTTTCATGATAGGTTTTCCATTTTCATAAATGACTGGCATAACTTCTTATGAAATATGGCAATTGTAACTAGGGGTGATAACGAGCCGAGCTGAGCTCAGGCTTGGGCTCAACTCGGCTGGGAAATAGTAGTAATGGGCTTGGCTCGAGCTCAAAGTGGACAGTTTGGGCTCGAGCTCAAAGTGGACAGTTTGAGCTCGAGCTCGGCTCGTGACTCCTCTAAGTGGCAAGCCGGCAGCAACATTATATTGCCTAATTTGCTTTAGTGCTTTTTTTTGGCTAAGCATACTGCTTTAGTAAAATTGTTTTCCAGAAAGGTGTTGTAAGGTAATGTTGAGGAATAACCAGTCACTTCTCTGCGAATCTGCTATCATGAATATTCTAAATTACTCGAGACTTCTTCGTAGAAGTGTGTGAAGGGTAGTAATTATGACGTCAGTAGCATGCTTTAATCTGAGGGGTGATCTTTGGAATCATAAAAAGAATGATGGCTGTGAAATCATAAAAAGAATGATGGCTGTGAAATTTTGTGCAGGTTGTGGCTGGCCTATTGAACATGGCTGATAGGGCTGATTGGAGGAATTGTATCATCAGCAAAGAAGAGGAAACCAAGCTGGCAGAGAATTTCAAAAAACGGTTTCAAGTATTTGATCCAAACCAATGAATTTTCAAAAAAACGGTTTCAAGTATTTGATCCGAACAAAGCTTGGAAGGATACTGAACCCTGTGGTTCCTTCGGTTCGGGTCATTTTACATTCCCGTGCAGAATAAACATCTATGCTCATGTTTGGGAATGTAATCTGAGGGGGGATAGGATAATAAATCCTTCTCCCCAGTTTAGTTTGATGTAATAATGTCCTTAAATTTTGTTTAGGTCCAAATCACCATGAATTAGAGTTGGAGTTTTTATGATTAAGGTGCTTCCGCTATCTGTATAACAATGCCTTTCTAATTGCCTCTTATATGTATAATTTATCTTTATCGTTTTGAAAAATAATGAATCGGACATTACAGCTCTTTGCCTATGTGTGTTTGATCCCTTCTCGTTATACATAGAACTTGCCCGATTGCTTGATGGATTTTTTTTGAATAGTCTTGGGTTTCGTTTTTGGTTGCGTTTTGTAACTCATTTTTATTTTTATTTGAAATAATGGGCTTTAATTGTTCTTACCCTTTTATTAATATAAAATGCAAAAAAAAATATTATCATTAATAAAGGCCAAAAATATTATAATTTTATAAGTATTAAATTACCATTTATATAGGTTGCTATGTTGTTTTTTTCTTTAAAAATACTCTTAATATTATTATCTATTTATAATGCTATGTCTATTAAGTACTACTATTATTAATATATTATGTTATTTATTATGTTCTGTTATTATGTCAGTTATGATTTGAAAAAGAAAAAACACAAATATATTAGTATGATTACTTGTTTTAATTAGTATTATTATATTAATGTTTTTACTATTCGGTTTGTATTATTATCTCCTTACATTACTATTATCATCATTTATATTATTATAATACTATTATTAAACCGAAAAGCAAACAAAAAATAATAAAACAGTTTAAACCAAAGCCCATATTAAATAGATAATGAACAAGCCCAAAAGTTTTTAATAATTCACAGTCCATATACAATCATAATTAAAACCCTAAATATATTACACGGCCCGTTTTGAGCCAAATGACTGAAACCCTAAAATCTGCCCTAATGCAATATTTGTTTCTGCGCAGCTGCGTCACAGCCGTCAGATCTGGATCAAGGTGAAAAGAGAGGAAGTCTTCCTACGCGCCCACGATTTGGCTCTTGCCCTCCTCCACGTGCTCGTGAGTTGCACGCGCGACTATCCAACTCTAGAGTGTCATAGGGGAGATTTTTCAGTTTTCTCATGTAACAAAATATTGGTAATATAAAACCAACAAACCCACATTGTAACCCAGTCGGGGATTTCATTAGTGAAATACAAAAAAAAGAAGAACCTTTAGAGGTATATTTCTCTCTTTCCGCTTTTGCATGCAAAAAAATAATAAAAAATACTAGATCTATGGTTTAAGAAAAAGAGTTTTTTACCTTTATTTCTCCGGCGGCCGCAGCTTCTCTCGGCGATAATCCTAAGGCTTTTGTGCCGGTTAATGGTCGTATAAATGTGGCTACTGCCAAACCTCATTTTCACGTATTTATGAGTTTTTTTTTTAACTTATGTACCTAACACCTTAGTTTACGTAGTCTTTTTCGTGTATTTTCTTGCTTTAATGTTCAATGTTTGAAATCCTCTGTTTGCACGATTGTTCCATGCATTTAATTTATGCCTGTAGTTATTTTCACTATGTTTCCCTTTATGCTTTTACCATGTAAATGTTTGCATTCGAATATTAATTTGGTTAATGTGTGGTCTCTTTATTAGGCGGTAAATGCCGGCCAGTATCAAATGTAGTGATGGTGATTTTGTTGTTTACTTTCGAATAACGAGACCCTTGAAATAGACTCGCATGTATAATCAAATTTTAAATTAATCGTCACTTTAATTCACAAAGTTCGATATTAACAAAGCGGTAATTATTATTTTCTTTTTATGGTACCAATTTTTGGGCGGTATTGGGGAGCCAAAATCTTCCCCATTCGTAATCGACTCCTGAACCTCGTTTTTAATCGAATCTCTGATTTTATGGTGTCCAGCCTACCTCAGTGACCGGTAATACGATTTTTTAAAGGACTTCCCCACATTTCCAAATGTTTTCCAAAAGACAAAAAAAAATCAAATTATGAACCTTTTTAATGACTCGAGAAATTTTTAGGTCGCTACAGCTGACGACTCCATTGGGGACTGGTTTTAATTTTTAAAACTAAAGAGAGTCGGGCCATTTTTCAAAAAGAACAAAAATAATAGTTACCGCTTTGTTAATATTGGAAATTGTGAAGTAAAGTGAGGAATAAGGTAATATTCGTTTATAAATTCGAGTTTATTTTAACGCATTTAAAAGTTGACATTTAAACCTAACCTTTTAAGTGGGGGAAAACGCTAGTGCTTTCGTGTGGATATTGTTCCTCCGTATGGGCCTAGTAAGTACCTTCGGGGCTCGACTACCCTATGCTTTCGTGGGAATATTGTTTCCCCGTATGGGCATAGCGAAAGGGTCCCCTTGAATTGAACTCGGTTGAAAGGAATCTATAATGGGTGATGACCGGGGGCCTTGTTACTCTTTAGAAGAGGACAGCGAGGACAGTTCGGGTACCGTTTAGAACCAAAACTGCATATAGAGAACATAAAAAGCTCACCTCTTTAGAGCCATGAGGTAAAACCTAGGTTTCTAGAAATGATATAAATAGGGTTGTGTTGTTTGATGTTTGATTTGCATTCTTGCTTCATTTTTATATGTTTTTGATTTTATCCAGTACTAACTTGTTTTCTTGTTGTTTTATTTTCCATAATTTTTTTCGCATGTGCATTGCATAACATGAAGGTGTTGATTCGAGTGGTTTATCCAATCTGAGAGCTTTCATTATGGATAAGAGGTAACTCAAGAAGGAAGAAATTAACTCAACCGTTGGACATTGGTCTGAAGTGAACCAAAGGGTCCAAAGTAACAGTCTGCTAAGTGAGCGCATTGTGGCGGGGCATGCATATGTCAGTCTATAGCAAAATGATCTATAAAATTCGAAACACATCTAGGAATGATGAGACCGATGATTACAAATTTTGTTCCAGGTTAATTATGGTGATATAGCACAGTTGATGTAGATTCGAATTAATCAGCCTATGCTCTGAGCTTTCTTCCAGCTTTGGAATACCGCTTTCAGTTGTTTTACCTTTAACGGGAAAAACTTGATGCCGACAATTGGAGAGGGTACCACTTCGCTCATGAAGATTAGATTTACACAAGATCGTCTAGGTCTCAGAATTACCCTCTAGAGTTTAGAATGTTGGCCGATATGAGTGAAGCTTGGGTCAAGGGTTCGATTCAAGTCCGAAGATACTGTACCACCTTTTTATGTGTGCATTTAAAAAATCATACCGGCGTACCCAAAGAAAGTCATAAAAATATATTTGTTTGTTTCAGGGATCTACGGTTTATCATCTTCCCTAGAGTTTGGATAACATTGATATAGCTATCTTGGACTTCTTTATGACCATAAGATTGCTATAATTGCCATTCAGCGAGAGAGAGCAAATGGCTAAAGGCAAGCAACCAATGGATGCTACTCCGTGGAAGAGAAAGCCCCAAGAACGCAAGAACTGACTATTTGAGATGCAAGGCCTGTATAACTCAACCTTTTAGAACTTGTCAGAGTCAAGCTCGAAATGCTCAACTAGAAGAAAGGATTGAGGAGCTGGACCAGTCTTTTCAAGAATACCGTGCTTGAAATAGCTTTCTTGAGCTCCAACTACCCGACAAGAAAACAGAACACTCCAAGCTCAGACTGAGCACAGTTCAAGACTACTTCGGAAGGATTATAGTTCTTGAAGAAGTCACCGACGGATCAGACAATTATTAGTTGAGGTGCCTTCATGACGCTACTCGTATAATACAAGATCGGGATCAATATAACACCAACCAGATGGTGCAAGTGCAAGTAGTCACCAACATGCGAGAAACCTAGCCAAAGAAACCGAAACCCCTCTTCCTTTTGTAGCTCCGGATATGAAGATTTTGGAGGCGCCCAGGATCATTTACTCACTTTAAGCTATCGAAGAGCTAGGAGTTAGGGCTGGTGCACATATGAAAGAGTTTACCTTTCTTCATAATGAGAACCTTTTAGTCTCCAATGGAAGTTGTTCGAGGGTGACCACCAATAGAATCAATATCTTTTCATTTAGGCTATTTACTTTGCATTTATATGCATTTGTTTTGAAATCATCACACTTTAACTTGCTTGTATCTGCATTGTATGACATAAAGGTGTTGGTTTGGGTGGTTTATCCAATTATAGATCTTTCATTATGGATGTGGTTGTCTCAAAAAGGAGGAAACGCGCTCAGGAATCAGACATTACTTTAAAGCCAACCGAAATCATATTCGAAGGTACGATTCAAGACCATTTAGGCACCTTCATAATTCTAGCCAACTCATTTGAGGTCAAGATCAGTACAACACATTTTCAACGATTCAGGCCTAAAAGATAGCCCGGTATAGGAGGAATCTAGCCATGAAAGCCGATCTACTCTATCCCTTTATTACCTCAGGATGGGAGAATGCATCAGACCCCTCTTAGCCATACGGAGCTCTCAAAGAATTCAAAGATAGGCTCGAGACTTGAAAGATTGTTTACCTCTTTTGTAGCGAGAATCTTTCTAATCCCATGAAAGCTGCTCAAGGGTGACCACCAAAAAGAGTCAACACATTTATTTGCATGCATCCTTGCATTTTATTTTCCATTCCATGTATCAAAATCATATTGCATAACATCACTATTCTCATTCATCTGTATTATACCGTCACGAGGTGTTGACCCAAGAATGGTAGAAATCGTTCATAAATCGAGAGAAAATCTAGTAACCTAGACGACAATTAAATGCAACATTCAAAAAGTTACAAATTTCTCTCACATATTCGTGGGTGTTGTTCCTTGGAAACCATGTCTAAGTCAATGACTCCGCATTAAGGGCAGTCACCTTGTATTCTCATGCATTCATCATATTTTGGCTTACATTGCATCACATAAGCATAAATTCTATGATAATTGCACTCATCAGTAATTTTATTCATTTACACCATAGTTGCATCACACATTAATTTCGTTCATTTGCACAACAGTTGCATCACATGACCATTCATCATTAATTTTGGTCATTCGCATGGCAATTGCATCATACATTAATTCATTGGCACTACAGTAGCATCACACAATGATTCTATTTGCACAACATTTGCATCGTACATTCATCTCATTCCATTCACTTGCATCGTAATTGCATTACATCATCTTAAATTGCTAGTTGCTTGCATCAACATCTGCACACTAACATTGTATTTAGATATATGTGTTTCCTCATTTACTATCACATCAGTTTGAAGTAAAGAATTCGACATGTTCAACAAAGGTGATGCCACGGTCGGTGAAAAAAAATGAGAGATTCATGACCCATATTTATGCTTCAGACAATTTAAGGGATTCCGCATTGAGGGGCACCCGAACACCCATCGGTAAGTCTACACCCAAAAACAAAACCCGCTGATGATATCATTCTTTTGTAATATATTCGAAGTTTTAATAAAAAAGATGCAATTTTTTTCAAATCTCTTCATTTTGCAAATATATTAGCTTATTGGGTCCCCGTATATCAATTGCACAAGGAACATTGACTTTGTCTCGAAGGTTGATTCTGAGTAGCCTATGTCTAGTTAAAATCCTAAGCTGCAGAGATTACGAATGTGCGACTTGCATTCCACCTTAATGACCACACATAATAACAAATCGGTACAATTTGATGCAATCCAATGTTTAAAGCCTGGTAATAGGCATTTTCAAATTGACTTATCATTCAAAACTTGGTAATAGGCATTTTTCAAATATTAAAAGCCTGGTAATAGGTATCTTTTCAAATTTAATTAAAAAGCACTCCAATGTTTGAAACCTGGTAATAGGCATTTTTTGGATAAGAGTGTGGAATTTTTGGGGCACTCCGCTGAAGCCCTTTGAAACTCTTCGCTTCATGAGTTATGGTAATATTTTTAAAATCATGGCAATGCCGAGTAGCTCGGGGACTTGTTGTTTGTTCCATCATTTTTTTAGCCAAATGAATGTGATGAATTAAATTCCCCAAACAAAAATGAACTTGCCCAAAGGTAAATCAGTCAAATATCAAAGTATAATAAGATGCACTTCACGTCTTCAAACATCAGCTCACCTTCTGAGGTCTCCTAGACACATGATTTGTTTGGGTCAATCCTCGGTAAGCCATTTTTAGTGTTGTTCGTGTACTTGATATTTGGGGCATTCATGTTAGCCTAATATATTTACAATTTGAAAAGAAAAATCTTTTTTCTCAATAAGCATCTCACATTGAAATCTAAACATGTGTTTTTGATAAAGAGCTCAAAATTTTGCTAACAACAAGAGTACAAGAGTAAACAACAAATTTTTTGGGGTAAAAATTTTGTTAGGGCATAAATGTAACCCATGACAAGGATATTCCTGAGATCAAATTGAGCAATTGACCAAAAATCAAAAATAATCTTGAAGACACACCTTGAACCCGAGCGTGAGATAAGGGTATTCCAGCCGCAGTAGAGCCCCAGTGAAGAAGCATGACGCAAACTTTTCAATCAGCTTCCTTAAAGTACCAATCTCCTTCAAAGTGGTCCATAATTGATATTCATTCATTCATTAACCATACATAGTTAGACATCCCTAGGTTATGGGCATGTTTTGGCCTACCATTGAAGAAAGATCATTATGTTGGATCAAAGGCAAAAGTTAACGGTCGAACCTGAAGACGAGATAAGTTGTTACCAAGATCTAGAAAAAAAAATATTCTTCTGCATGGTTTATGAGAAAAATTTTTAGGTCAAAGATGTACATGGTCGACCTAATACAAAACCAGAGTGGTTCTGAAGAGAATAAAAGCCAGATTCAGCGTACTCCACAGTTCAACGGCTCAACTTGATTGTATCTGCAAAGTAATGATTGAGTCTTACTAAAGAAATGAAAGTTGGGAGATTTTAGGGGGGGTGTACAGCACGACATTGAGATAGAAGAAATATCAACCCGTTGGATCAAAGGAAATAATAGACAATTCCCGAACCGAAGAAGATATTGGGAACTTGCGAACGTTGTTAAAGCCCAACTTGTACAAGTGTACCTTGCAGTCACATCGGGAAAAACTCTTAGGCTTTGTGGTTAGCTGAAAGAGAATTGAAATTGACCCCGACAAAGTCAAAGCAATTCAAGATCTCCCGCCACCTCAAACTCATAAATAGGTCCGATAATTCTTGGGAATGCTAAATTACATTTCTCGACTCATATCCTAACTAACCGACAAGCGTGATCCTGTCTCCATACTACTCTGAAAGAATGACCCGGGAGAAGGGATGAAGATTGCCAATGGGGCCTTAGAGAAGATTAAGAATTACTTGACCAATCCTCCAATCTTAGTAGCACCAGTACCGGGCAGGTCGTTAATTATGTACTTAACGGTGTTTGATAATTCAATGGGATGTGTGCTAAGACATCATGATGAGACGGACAAGAAAGAAAAGGTCATTTATTACTTGAGCAATAAGTTCACTGAGTGTGAGTCACGATATCCATTGATTCAGAAGCTGTGTTGTGCCCTAGTATGGGCTACTAAGCGACTCAGGCAGTACATGCTGTATCATACTACCTGTCTGATTTCCTTGGTGGATCCATTAAATTTTTTGATAGAGACACCAATACTAACCGGAAGAATGGCATGTTAGCAAATGATGCTATTCGAGTTTGATATTGTCTATGTGAGCCAGAAAGTAGTAAAAGGAAGTGTGGTAGCAGTTTTGTTGGCAAGTCGCACCTCAGATGACTATGAACCACTAGATTTTAGTTATCCATATGAAGACCTGATTGGTGCTTTAAGTTGAGGTGAGGTCCACCAATGAATTGTGGAAGCTCTATTTTGATGGGACATTTAATGCCATAGGCCGTGGGATAGGGGCAGTATTAATTTCCCCTGATGAGGTTTATTACCCCTTTACCAGTAGGTTGGAGTTCTTTTGAACAAACAACATAGTCGAGAATGAGGCTTGCGTCATGGGACTTCGGGCGGCCATAGAAAGGAAGATTAAGGTGCTTCAGGTTTTCGAGGATTCATCTTTGGTGATCTACCAAGAATGGGAAACAAGAGATCAAAAGATCGTCAAACACTTTGATTTGGTATAGGAACTGATTAGAAATTTTAAAGAAAACGGCTTTGCTTATCTACCAATAAAAGATAGTCAAATGGCTGAGGCCCTAGCAACTCTGGCTGCCATGCTCGAGGCAAGCCCGACTGCCGAAATGAAGCCGTTTGAGTTGTAAATTCTTGAGGTACTACCAAGGTAAAGAATGAGAGGATTGGTTCCCTGAATGGCCCTATGGTTGGAGTGTTAGGTCAGGGATCCACATGGTTGGCCTATAATGAATGAGTAATTTATCAGTGGTTGGAATGAAAATAATCCCAAGATTCAATATGCCGAACGGCTCAGAGATTCGAAGTAAATTTCTACTATAATGTGTCGTGTGGTTCAGAATAAAAGATTTGGGATCTTATTGAAAATAAGGAAAATTTGGGAACTTGGGGGCACAATGTTCACCCCAATGATGAAGTAGAAGATGGTTCGTTGTGAAGAGTCGTAAAAGATGTGACAATTGAGCCCAAGTTGAGTGAGGGCAACGTCACAAGATGGAATCAATAGATTTTGCATGACCAGTGTAGGGCAACAATGTCCTTTCAAAATGAAGCAAAAGTGAAGAAAGAAGAATTACATTACTTGGTTCATAAAATTGGAAACTAGATCCTATCGAAGTGCGAAAAGCTGAGAAGCTTGTGGGGCATGTGTTCATCCCTATGCCAAGGTAGAATGAGGCTCATTATAAATAGTCATAGAAAAGATAACAGTCGAGTGAGGATGATGTTATGGATTTATACTTCAGCAAATAATAAATTCAATTCTGACCGGAGCAAGCTAATGATCTTTTCAAGAGGAAACAAGGCAGAGATCCAGTAAAGAAAAAAGAAACACTGTCTGGTTCATGAAAGTGAAGATCATACCTTATAGAAGCGGGAAAAGTTTTAAGACTTGAGGGCATGGGTTCTCCATAATGTTAAAGACCCCGTCATGAAGAGTCATTGAAGAGACAACATTTAATCCCAAGTAGAGTGGGGGGCAATGTTATAGAGTTGAACTTTAGAAAGTGACAGATTGTGTTCCGGCTAGTGCAAATTAGCCACACCTCCTCGAGACAAGACAAAATACGAAGATTCTGCAAAGACAAAGGGCTCAGGAGAGTTAAGAGCGATCGGCCATGAATCAAGAGTTTTCCCAACAATTTTAAGATGACACTATCCATGCATCATTTATAGTTAGACATCCCTATGTTAGGAGCATGCTAACTCATACCATCACATCATTTGTTTGTTTTAAACAGGTATTTAAAGATTGATAAAAGATTTGATCTATAGCTTCACGAGAAGATAAGTAGATATCAGAAAAGAATCAAAAGTCCTTCGACTTGCATGATTAGGATTTCAAAGGGTTTTTCGGTCTCTTGTTAATTCAAGAGTGGCGAGCGTCTTTTTTATGTTAGGATGATCCGAAGTTCGGGCACCCGGTTATTGAAGAGTCCTTATGGGTAGCCATGATGGCGTAAATCCAGTTTATGAAGTTTTCTTTAGTAGCTATGTTGGCATAAATCCACCTCGCGAAGAGGATTTCACGGTCAAAAGTTCTATAAGAATGACCAACATTTTCGAAGATTTCAGAGCGATAGGAGGCATATACTCATAGCCCAAAGATTACCTGCGAGTAATTTCAAACTCGCAACATCAGGATTTCAGAAGCAAATGAGGCAGGTACCCATAGTTCAAAAATTTTCAGACAATAAAGTCAAAGCCTATCCGTCCAGGCTCATAGGAAATGGACATCTGGTAGTGTTTTCGCCGCTCCGAGAAAACAAGTTATCTAGTTTATCTGCTTCCGCTTAGGAAGGATATACCACAGTATTTTCGTCGCTCCGAGAAAGCAAGTTATCTGGTCTGTCCTTTGCCGCTCAGGAAGGATATGTCATTGTGTTTTCGCCACTCCGGGAAATCAAGTTATGCGGTTTGTCCGTTGCCGCTTAGGGAGGATATGTCGTAGTGTTTTTGCCGCTCCGGGAAAATAAGTTATCTGATCTGTCAGCAACCGCTTATGGAGGATATGCTGTAGTGTTTTCGTCGCTTCGGGAAAGCAAGTTATCCAGTCTGTCCATTGCCGCTTATGGAGGATATGACGTATTGTTTTTGCCACACCAGGAAAGCAAGTTTTTCGGTCTGTCCTTTGCCGCTTAGGGAGGATATGACGTAGTGTTTTCACCGCTCCGGGAAAGCAAGTTATCTGGTCTGTCCGTTGCCGCTTAAGGAGGATATACCGTAGTGTTTTCGTCACTCCAGGAAAGCAAGTTATTCAGTATGTTCGTTGCCGCTTAGGGAGGATATGTCGTATTGTTTTCGCCACTCCGGGAAAGTAAGTTATCCGGTCTGTCATTTGCCGCTTAAGGAGGATATGCCGTAGTGTTTTCGCCGCTCCGGGAAAACAAGTTATCTGGTTTGTCCAATACCACTCCGGGAGGACTTGCCAGTTCTATTCAGTTTGTTTTTGCCGCTCCGAGAAAGCAAGCTACTTCGGTTTGTTCGCTGCCGCTTCCGAGGAACAAATCATCTAACAGGGAAGTCGAGTAAAACTAGTGCTTATGTTCTTTGCTTTATTCTTGTTCCTCAAGGATAAGCAAATAGGGGCAACTGTAATCAATAGTTTTATCTGGAGTGCTAACCATTTTTTTATTTTGTAAATAATGGGCTTAAGTTATTATTATTATTATTTATTATTGCAAAAACCAAAAATATCCTTATTATTCGCTATTAGTACACCTAATTAAAAAATCCAAAAATATTATAAGTATTATATCTTATTTACTACTATCTATTTACAATTAAAAATCCAAAAAACATTATAACTTTATAAGTGTTATATTACCTATTTATATATGTTGCTATATGCTATTTTAACCTATAATAAAATACACAAAAATATTATTTGTTCTTGGTTTTTATTATGCTATAACTTATTATAATTTGGTATTATTATATTATCCTAGTGTTATTATTATTGAGTTGTTGTTTGCGTATTACTATTACTATTACTATTATTATTATTATATTAATATATTATTAATAAATTAAAAAATAAAAACAAACAAAACAGTTATAATAAAGCCCATTAAATAGATAAATACAATAAGCCCAAATGTTTTAAGTTTTAGAGTCCATTTTACAAAATTAAAAGCCCAAAAAATAAAAAAATGAAAATGAAACAATAATAAGCATATACAATGTGGCCCGTTTAACATGCCCAGTTTCAAACTAAACCCTAAAACCCTAATCCGGCTATCTCTTTGTCTTGCGCAGCTCATCTTGGACCGTTGGATCAGGGAGCTTGATCAACGGTCCAGATCAACTCTAGGATGGATCTTTTGCAGACCTAGAGCTGCATCATCGCAGCCGTTCAATCCGGATTGCATCGGATGGTCAAGATTAGATCTCCCGCGCGTATGGATCACAGCCGACCGTCCATCTCCACACACGCGCGCGTGCAAGATGAAGCCTCGACCTTTCTGTTCCTGATACAGCCAACGCGCCTGACGTTTCAGAGGCCGGCCTTTCTCACTCTGGTCCCCTCCTCCTCACCATGCGGCATGCAGCCAGAAATGAACAAGCATTAGCAGCAGAAAATCAAAAAGCAGGAAAACAAATAGCAAATTTCCAGATTGGTTTCGGCGGACCTCAGAGCCAAATGCAATAGCAAGATTTTTCATTTTTCATGTAACGATCTCGGTTTATAAAACCGAAACAAAATCACATGTAACAGATTTTGGAAACCCAGAGAGAAATACAAAAAAAGAACCTTTTCAGAGGTAAACCACAGCTTATACTTGCATGTATGCATTCCAAAAATCAGAAAACTAGATCTAAGGTTTAAGCGTCTTACCCTCTGGTTTGGCAACCGCCCGCCGTACTCCGGTAATAAGCCCATGGCCCTGGTGCCACCAAGGGCGAGCCGGAAACGTCGGGTCACGGTCTCTGCCGCCGTTGTTTAAAAAAACAGAAACAAAGAATTTCCTTCAAATCTGTTTTTCTTAAAAAAACGTTCTATATATATTAAATATCTTTTTATAAATGGTCATTTTACCCCTTTAATCCTTACCGCGTTTTCATTTTTACACCAGAAGGGTTTCCCCCCTTTTTAATATCACTCCAAGTCCTCCAAACCTTTTTTAATTTCATCCAAAAATTTAACAGAATCAGTTATTAAAGCGGTATTATTACCTTTTAGGTCCTTCCAACTTTCACCCGTACCAATCTAAACCTCGGCCTTTAATTAAATCTTTTCAAATGTTTTATTTTCTCCCTTCAGTTTTATTTTTTGTTCAAATAGGTAGTGTTTAATCCCTTGCATGTTCATTATTTTCCTTTTTGTTCGTGTTTAATTTACTATGGTCTGTTTATTTTGAATGTACATCATGGTTGATTATTCTATGCTGTTTGTAGTTTGTAATATGCGTTGTATATATCATGTGGTCGGTATACCTTTTTTTTAGTCTTTGTATATTGTATATAGTGTAGTATTTTGCTTTTACTATGTCGTATTTGACATAGTATGTGGTTTGCATATATGTACATCTTATCTTATGTTTTTTCATATGATTCATAGCTCAAATGTTTTAAAAATTAATAATAACCTAAATATAATTCTATGTTTTTGTTATTTTGATTGACGTATGATGTAGGCTATTGTATTTGTATTTGTATTTGTATTTGTACATACCTTGCTTTTCATACTTTTGTTTGCTATGTATATAGTTGTCCTTTTACGAATCTAGTTTTACTTATTTTTGTTATGCCATGTTTTTACTTAATTGAAATGCCATTTTGTTATAATTTTGCACTTGGATTAATTTATGTAATGCGGGGTCTCTTTATTCGGCGGTTAATGCGGCTAGTATCAAATGCAGTGATGGTAGTATTGTTTTTTACTTTCGAATGACGGGACCTATAAAATAGACTCTCGTGTATAATTGGATTTTAAATTAATAGTCACTTTAATTCACAAATTTCGATATTAACAAAGCGGTAATTATTGTTTTATTTTTACGGTACCAAATTTTGGGTGGTATGAGGGGTGCCAAAACCTTTCTCAACCGTAACCAACTCCAGAACCTTTTTTTTTATCAAATCTCTGGTTTTATGGTGTCCGGCCTACCTAGTGGCCGGTGACGACTCCGAGTTTTTTATTGTTTATCCAAAAACACGAATTTTTAAGGAATTTCCCCGTTTGTTTATATTTCTGAAAACGTAAAGAAAATCAAATTACGTACTTTTAACGATACTTCGAATCTTATTTTTAAAAAGATCGCTACAAACTCTAAATCCGTTGCAGCCGTATTTTCTTTTTTGTTAAATAGCTCTAGGTTTGTCCTAAATGGATGTTTGTCTACCTGAATTTGATGCATGTTTTTCCCAGTTGAATTTTTTTAACTTTTGCCCAAATTGCCATTGTAGCCAACGAGCATTTGCCCACAGCAACGACAATCGAAATTTTAGTATATGTTTATAAATATTTTTAATTCTTTGACAATGCACACACATTTTGTAGACAAAATAATTTGAACCCGTGTTTCTTAAAATGAATAATACATTTTTTTACTGTGACCGCTTGTTGGGTTCTGCTTGATAATTTTTTTAATAGTCTAAAGGTATAATTATAAGGTAGTAGTATCTGTATATACATATTTTTTAACCCTTTAAAATTAGACATACACTTTATAGATAGAGCGATTTGAACCTTTAGGATAAAATCATCCGAATTTTAAATAGATTTGAATTGTTCTTGATTAAATTATGATATTCTTATTATATGGATTGATGAGGAAATATGATAGATTTATGATAATAAAATTATGAGTACTTTGTTTTTAATATATAAAAATTATATCATCATTAATATTTTTCGGATAAAGCAACTTTTTGTCTTTAAAGACAATTTTTTTCCAGCTTTGGCCTTTGGGTAGTTTGTATACATTAGTTTTTTTGGTACATTTTTAACCCTTTTTATAGTGCGTTACAATATTTAGCGTCGTATCGTTAAACTAAAATGAAAAGGTTTACTCTCACATTTTTCCATTTTTATATTTTTTTCTACCGCGGTTATCATTTTAGTTAAGAATTTTTAAATAATTTTGTAGTGTTTGTAAATTAATAGTGGCGGCTTTAGCCGTCTACTGATGGTGATTTTTTTTTTAATTTTTTTATTTGTTCCCTTTTTATTTTAGCTTTTTGTTTTTCGTTAGTTGTTTTA
The DNA here is from genome assembly GCA_019671005.1 of Hibiscus mutabilis. Lineage (NCBI taxonomy): Eukaryota > Viridiplantae > Streptophyta > Magnoliopsida > Malvales > Malvaceae > Hibiscus > Hibiscus mutabilis. The sequence continues at coordinate 2,217,517 of CM033733.1, forward strand.
GCATGTTCTTCATTTGTCATTATAGTACGTTCTTTGTCCGTCTCTATGGCACGCTGATATTGAAGACATTTACAACTTGATGCATGTTACAAATTGAATCTCGCCGCACAACATTGCGTGGGTTAGTTGTTCGTGGAGTTAACCGAGACGTTTTCTCTCTTTTTGTTAGTTGGAGTAATTCAATGATTTGCGCTCTTACAGTGAGCACTTCAAGATTTGTATATGATGTTAGATTTGAAGAACACTGATAGAAATTTTGTGAGAATATTTGAGTTTGCTATTCACGTTTGCATACTCTGTTTTTTTACGTTTATTTTTGTATTTTAGGGTATGCTTATATGTATATTTCTTCTCATTATTTTAATAAAATATGGTGTTTGATTCAAAAAAAATGAAAAGGTTTAAATGAAAAATAAGTGTCTAAAATCTACATTTTAAAATTTTAAATGGCTAAATTATTTTTTTATAAAAATAAATGCCTAAAATTTTAAACGTTACAATTTAAATGCCCAACCATTTAAAAAAATTGTTACCCAATAAGAATGTTACACGTGGCATGTTTTTTATTATATTGAAAAATTATAAAAAAATATAAAAAAATAAAATTCTTAAAAAAGCTCCAAATCCTAATACACAAAATCACAAATTCTTCAAATTGTTGTCGTCGTCGTCGAACACTATCAATGTCGTCGACGAAGGCTGCCGACTATTTTTCCCAACCACCCATCGTCGGTAACTATCGGTAAGTGTGTCAATCAAATATCGTTCTACTAGAATCATTCGCATTTGACATCCTATTAGCACGACTCTCGTTAGTTACTACGATGGGTGATTATGAGAAATTATCGGCGGCATCCAACGGCGATTGTGATAGTATCCAACGACGACGACGACATCGGTGGCCATGTAAAAAATTGTGGGCTTGAGTATTAGGGGTTTTGTTTTTTTTTTTGAGAATTTTAAGTTTTTTAAAAATATATTATTTTTCAATTTTTTAAATAATATTATAAACATGCTACATGTCACGTTTTTATTGGCCAACAGATTTGTTAAACGGCTGGCCACTTTAAAATTATAACGGTTAAAATTTTAGGCATCTAAAGTTAAAAAAAATATACTTCAAGCACTTACTTTTGTATTAGCCAAATGAAAATGATATCAAGTTCATAAATTAATGTGAACTAAAATAAAATTTAGGGATTAAGTTAAAAAATCATCAAATTTGGTTAGTTATCACAATTAGTTTTTTTTTTAAATTGTTAACTAAATCGACTAAAAAAATTGACCTATTTATACTAATAAGTGTTGGATGCACTGATAAGACACATTATACTAAAAAAATATGAATTCAAATTTTAAAGACGATAATATTTGAGAGCAGCTTCGCACCTCGAACACGAATTATAAGACTAATTTAATTATGAGATTTTATCAAAAAAAATCAAATTTTGGACTAATCAACCAAATACGACCAATCATCAGATCAACAATCCAAACGCGCGAAGTCCCGAGAACAGAAATATTTCATACGCTAAGGTGTAGTGAATCCTAAGTTCCAAAAAGAAACGAAGGCTTTGAGACTTGGGAGTTCAGTGAGTCTCATAAAACTCAAAAAGCCCTCTTTGAACTGCTCTACTCGCGCGTTCTATCCACTCTCTTAGATCCGATCCGACCTCCCAATCTCCGAAGGGAAGAAACAAAGATCGATGGTAAATCTATCTCAATTCAAATCCGATATCTCTTGGGGTTCTTTTTGCTTTCCTAATTTCCTATCTTTGCGAATTTGATTTGATTCGATTCATGCTCTTTTGTTCCAGGCTTCTGCTAAAGCAATAACGAGTCCAGTGCCAGATGCGTGGTACCCAACCCTAGCCGTCTTGATGCTCGCCGTCGGTCTCGTCCTTACCGCTTCTTTCTTCATGTAACCACCTTGATCTTATCGTTTCCGCATCATTTCTTCCTATTTTGATTTAATGATTTATTTTTCCTTTTTTGTTCTTATTGATTCGATTTAGGAGGTAGTTTTGTTTTCCCCCCTTATATAATTGAATTTTTTTATAAATAGATATGCGTATTCTTGTATAGTTTGACCTTGCTGATTGTCTATACAATAGGGGAACATTGGCAAAATTTGGAACTTAATTTGTTTGATTTAAAAATCTACTTCTGTAGATTTGTTTAGATGTTTAGGAGATATATCTTTTTTCACTAGGTAATCGGTGGGCTACAATATGTTCTTTTTTTTTATCTGGTGAGAATAGAATACGAGTGTGAATTTGAAGTGGATGATCCTCATTGCCCTTTGCGTTTTGGTGCGTAGGCGTAGCAAATGTGAATTGTTAGTTGTAGCCGTGGTGTCTGCTTCAGTTTGGGTTTAAAAGTTCTATTCTCAGAGTATCCGGGTTTTATCTTGTTTATAGTCTTGTTTTTTTTCGAGTTTGAACTTTTATTTCAAGTATTATTCCAAAACATTGCCCGAGACATTAAGCTGGACTTCAAAAGAGAGATGTCAACTATTTTGCATGTGTAAAGTTGCATCTTGTACCATCTAGTTTCTTATTCTTCTTCATGCATCATGTTTTGTTGATTTTGCTATTTTAGCTTTTAGCACATTGTTTTTCAATCGACCTTGCAGTTAGAACTTGTGTTTGTTCCCTTGAAAGTAATGAATCTCTTTGCTTGCTTAGGATCTCGTGCATCTTTTCACTAAAGAGTTCTAAATCGGTTGGATAACGTAGTTAGAACTTTGAAATATCTATTCGGAACTGCAATGGTCTCTTTCAATTATTCAGACTCCCTTTCGCTTGATTTGTTTTCCTGAAATTCTTTAATTTTGCATATGCTGCTGATGTTTGTAAAATTAAGTTTTCATGATTACTTACTGTTTGGTATTACCCAAAACAAGATCCTTTTGGGGTATACCGATGATTTATAGGCCTGAGATTACATTTGGGAAACTTTATGTAAATTCCCCCCCCCCCCCCCGAAATATGCAGCTATGAAGCAACTTCTTCTAAGCGAAACCGCAGCCTTGCCAAGGAGCTCACCACCGGGGGAGTGGCATCCGTGTTCCTGGTATAACTTTTTGTATCTGTTTTGGCTCAGAATTATTTGGTCGACAATTCCTTCGTAGTTGCATTATTGATGCTTGATTCTTAATGTCCTTGCAGGGCTTTGGATCATTGTTTTTGCTGCTTTCCGCCGGTGTTTATGTCTGATTTTTGTATTACTCAAAAATCATGTTATAAAACGATTTCCTGAGCAGAACTGATGTCATGTTAAAGATCATGGCTTTGACATTGTTATTTACAGACCTTTTATCATTTATCAGATGAGGATAGCTTCCTTGATGACATTCTGATATCACCTGGGGATGAATGTTATTAGTCATGGTTTTATCAGATTGCTAACTTGCACACTGTAGTTCAATATCAAAATCCCATCCGACCTCACCGGTGGATCGGAAGAATCGAAAATTTTACCGATCACTCCTTGAATTTTTGCTTCATGGTATCGATGATCAAACAATAGATGTCAAAGCGGGTTTAAAATTGAACCCTTGATAAGAAAACAGAAAGATGTTTGATTCAATTTCATCAAACAATAGATGTCAAAGCGGGTTTAAAAGTGAACTTAAGTTGGATGAAGATTCGATCGAGTAAACAAATTAGTTTAAATTTTATTTAAATCTAATTGAGTTTTTGAAATTACGATTCGAGTCCGGTTGAATTGAGTCCGGTTGAATTGAGTTTTTATGTACTTATTTTTTTTCCGATTTGAGTTGCGTGCTGCTTACACCTGTTTCAGTTTTAAAAGCAAGTTGAGAAGCACCCATCAATGCCCAAATGTAATTAGGTGTGAGCAAAATTCAATTTGAAACATCCGATTTTTAAACTTTGACTTGAAATTTTATAAACTCGACTCGAAAAAATTGAAATTAATCTATCTATATTATAAAATTGTAAATAATTACAATTAAATTTGTATTGAAATTCAAAAATTCGACTCAACTCAGAAAATTTTTAAATGAATTTTGAGTTATAAAATAGAATTTATAAGCTCAACTAATTCAAAATTTTTTGACTTAATTCGATCCGATTGAACGGTCCTAATAGTAGCCATTTCCATTTTCCAGACCCTGCAAACCGTAAAAACCTAAACAATTCATCAGTTAAAAACGCTGGAAACAGCCTCTTCGAACTTGCCGCGTGTATAGCATTCTACTTTTAGAGAGCGTAGCCAAGCAGAGGTAAAATCAAAACCCTTACCTCCATTTCCCCCCATTCTCTACCAAAACCCCAATACATTCCCAGTAGGGTTTCCGTTGGCCTTAAACCAGTTTCTGTTTTTCTCTCCTCTTTTTGCTTTAAAAGCTTCAGCAACACTAAAAAATGGAGTCTTCCCAACCCCAACAACAGCAGCAACAAGGACCCAAGAAGAGAGGCCGAAAACCGAAGCCAAAGGACGAGAAAGAGCAGCAGCAGCAGCAGCAACAAAGTGCGGGGAAAACGAAAGAAGGAAAGAAATCCCATCAACCAAGCGTTGATGAGAAGTACACTCAATGGAAATCTTTGGTCCCTGTTCTCTATGACTGGCTTGCTAATCACAATCTCGTCTGGCCTTCTCTCTCTTGCCGGTATTTTTCCTTGCAAAAGCTTGGGTTTTTTGTTCTGTCGTTGAAAAAGATGTTTCCTTTGTGTTTAGGGTTTAATTATGTTAGTATTTTGTTTGTTTCTAAAGATCTTGAATTTTTGTGCTAAAACCTGCTGGAGCTGAATCGGCATTCATGTTTTTATTTGTTCAGTCTTGTGTTGTTGTCAATTTAGCTCCTTTTCTTTGGGGTAGATGGAATGATGTTAAAGTATTTTTTTTTTCACAACGATAGTTTAATTTGATTTTGAGCAGCTGGGGGTCTCAGCTTGAGCAAGCCACTTACAAGAATCGACAGCGTCTCTACCTCTCTGAACAGGCAAGCTATTTCATTCTAAGGCATCTTTTAGGCATAGATTGCAAGCTGAATGGAAGAACCGTCTTGTTTCATTTTGTGTTGGTGTTTGATGCTTCGGTTTTTCATAACAAAAATGCTCTTTTGGAGTCTTAATTTATGCATCATGCTTAGAACTCATTCACTTAATGATCTTAAAAGAAAAAACTTGGTAAAAAAATGATGATGCATAATGAGTTTGCGGTGAAGTTATTTTACATAAAATACTTATTTTGGGGGGGAAAAAGCTTTTATCATCTGTTTTGATTTTTTTTCTCTTGGTCATTCTCTTTTAATGCCAGACTGATGGTAGCGTTCCAAATACTCTCGTGATTGCAAATTGTGAAGTTGTTAAACCTAGGGTTGCTGCTGCTGAGCACATATCTCAGGTAAGTGGTAACTCGTTTTCATAGAATCTTTTTACCTTTGTGCAATTCAATACTGATGCTTGCAGCTTTCTACTCTTGATTTCTTCATATTTTTCAGTTTAATGAAGAAGCACGCTCGCCTTTCGTGAAGAAGTACAAGACCCTCATACATCCCGGAGAGGTATGAATTTTGCACATTCTAGAAAAATAAATAAATGTGTTTTTGACTTTTTGTTAACTCATTGTCTTACATATACACAGTTTTTTTTGGAACTCAACTATGCACAATAATGCTATTTGATTTGACAATTGATTTTTCCTTTTGAGATGGGAGTTAATATATAACCGTTGCTTCTGTTCTATGACATCTGTGGAAATAGATATTTTGCTTACTTAATCTCTGTTTTGCATATATAACCATACAATTTTATTATTATAAATTCTCTTTGTTTTTCTTTATGAAATATTATACTGTGACTGCCAAATACGATCTTGCAGGTTAACAGAATCAGAGAACTTCCACAGAACTCTAACATCGTTGCTACACACACTGATAGTCCAGATGTAAGACTTGTTATTTATGTTTTGTTAAATGATGTGAATCCAATATTTCTGTTTCATTTTATTTCTATAAATATGTTAAAGTCCACCTGATATGCGACTTGCTAAAATCTAGGTTCTTATTTGGGATGTTGAAGCTCAACCCAACCGTCACGCTGTCCTTGGAGCTACACATTCTCGCCCTGATTTGGTATTTTTTTTCACCAAAATTTCCGTTGTTTGCATAGTAAAAGCTATCTCTACTCTAGTACGTATGTATGCATGTATATGTTCTCTTGAGGGGTTGATGGAACTGTTTTTCATTTATGACTTATTTTTTCCTTTTTGTCAGATTTTGACCGGACATCAAGATAATGCTGAATTTGCTCTTGCAATGTGTCCTACTGAACCCTATGTGATTTCTGGAGGTTGGGAAATTTCATAGTTCAAAACTGTATATTTGTTTAGAATTGGTGTTTTTATTGATATATTTTGTGCTGAAACCCTCATGGAAGTCGTGATCTTATCTCTTTTATATGATCAATTGAGACATTGTGACTTCATCTCCATCCTATCAGAGTGTTAATCATGTTAAAATATTCAATTTGAGAGTTGAGTGTCTTTCTCCATATATAATGTATGAGATGCTTGAAATAGCTTCATCATCTATTTTAGAAGTGACAGATTGGACTCTATGGTATGTTTTACTCTGTTCTAGTGCATAAGTGCATATTCCAATTCCTAAAGCGATTACTTTTGTATTTTAAAAAATGGGTCAACGGAACTGAATTTCATGCATACGATGAACATCTCTTCTTAATCAGGGGACTTTTATTTATGACAGGGAAGGACAAATCAGTGGTTTTATGGAGCATCCAGGACCACATATCTGGTGGATCGATCATCAAACAGAACAAACCTGGGGAAGGTAATGATAAAGCAGCCGAAGGGCCTTCTGTAGGTCCTCGTGGTATCTTCTGTGGGCATGAGGATACAGTTGAAGATGTTGCGTTCTCTCCATCCAGGTAGCTGCTTTCTCTTTATTAAAATATAAATGGACTTAATTCTTTATTGCATTTTCTTGAGTTCAATTCACAAATTTTTCCTGTAAAAATGAATTCATTCAAACGGCTTTATCATTGTTTTCGCTTCCATGATAGTAATTGCTTTTTAATTGTTACTTCCTATGCCATTTCGATGGCCTCTATTATCTGACATTTTTTTATATATGTTGTAGTGCACAAGAGTTTTGTAGTGTAGGTGATGATTCTTGCCTCATATTATGGGATGCACGAGTTGGCACTAGCCCTGTTGTCAAGGTAATTTCTATGAATTCTTGGTGAATAATGTAGCCCCATCTGGGCTTCTGATCAACATCTCAAAATGGTTTGTAGTTTATAGTATAGAAGGTGGTGTGTTATATGAATCGGTCAACTAGGTAGCATCATTGTTGTACCCGCTTTTTCCTCTTTTATGTTGACGGGGTTTGAAAATTTGGTTGCTGTTCTTCTTATTCTAGTTATATGTTACTGTTCCTTCTGTCTGGGGCTTTTTTCTCTTGATCATTGTCTATTTTGAATCACTTTGAAAATGCGCTTTGATATCAGAATCCAACATTTAGCCTTTTCCCCGCTTATGAATTCCTGTTGGCGAATCAACAATGTTCCCCATGTTTTCTGTTTTGATCCTGTTATTATCTTTATGAATGTAATGTTGAATTTGGATAATAAGCTAAATTCTTGGCTTCTTGTTGACAGGTTGAGAAGGCACATGATGCTGATCTTCATTGTGTTGATTGGAACTGCCATGATGATAATCTTATCCTTACCGGGTATGTCTCCATCCATGTCAGTTTTGCATTTTCCTTTTGGCATCAAAGTCTGGCACGCGAATAGTGTGGCAGTGCTTCTTCATGTTTTGCAATTATATTGATGGGTAATGTATGAAACATAATTCATCTTCTTTTGTTGATCTCTTAGGTCCGCAGATACTACTGTTCGTTTGTTCGATCGAAGAAATCTCACTTCTAATGGAGTTGGATCTCCAATTTATAAGTTTGAGGGCCATAAAGCTGCTGTTCTATGCGTTCAGGTCTGAAAATAACCTGACCATTTCATATTCCTTGCTTCCTATTTTATTATAAATGTTATTACAAGTGTTATCATGCATCCATTCTTACAAATTTACAATTCTCGTGGTCCAGTGGTCTCCCGACAAGTCATCTGTATTTGGCAGTTCTGCTGAGGATGGCCTCTTAAACATTTGGGACTATGACAAGGTGTGATTGCTTGAGTATTCTTCAGTTAATTGCCTTTGCATACATGTATGATGTTCGTACCTGTAACACAGATGACATACATGGCCATGCATTATGTTGAACTCTGTAGTATCTTAACGCAGCCCGCCCACTTTTGCAATTTGCATTAATAATTTCTGTGTAGTAATATTTTTAGATTTCCAGTCAATTTTAGGGAACTGAACTCTCGTGCATTTTGCATGAGTCGATAATTGTGGTTCATATCTTTCTAAGATTGAAATATGTTTGTGAATAATGATGGCTGTGAAGAGGCTTGCCAAGTTCTCAATCTTTTACAACGGTTTAGGGTATAAAATAATAATTTGAGTTAATCAATGAAACATGATCTAAATTAACTGCTACTCTTCTTTTTCTCGAGTTCTACTTTTGTCTTGTATATTTTCTGTAAAACATAGTTAAAGCTCTCCCTTGAAAGGTCGGTTTGGATATACTGCTTATCGGGCTTGTAATAGCTATACTTGCTACTATTTGATATCGGGGTTGGTTTTTCTTGCTCATCTCTGTTGCAGGTTGGCAAAAAGGTGGATCGTCCTTCAAAGTCTCCTGGTACTCCTGCAGGACTCTTTTTCCAGCATGCTGGCCACAGGTATTTAGACTCGTTTTTTGAAGTTCGTTATCTATGCTTAATCTTAATATGCGTTTCACATTCTTTCATCTGTTCCTCTTCTTTTAGTGCCATTTCTATCCATTGAAACTCACATCATTAAACTGGTTTACTCAATGACCTTTGTTACGCACAAGCATCTCTCATTCGGCCTGAACTTCTTGCTTAAGTGATTGTATAAATGTTTTCAACACCTTACCTTGTATCATTTGGTGTTCTCTACGGCCATCGATGAAAATTTTAATGTACCACCGGGTACAAATGTTTAAATTTATTGTGTTCTGTAAGATGATGTATTTGATTGTTCTTACACAACTTGGTCCCCCCATATATGTTTCGAATTAAAAATTATGTCATTCCAGGATTTTGTTTGAATTTTTTTATTTCATTTTACCTGATTTGTTTTGCAAACCTTCTCGAACTTTCAACTTTTTTACAGGGACAAAGTTGTTGACTTCCACTGGAATGCATCTGATCCGTGGACCATTGTTAGTGTTTCTGATGACTGTGATACCACCGGTGGAGGAGGGACATTACAGGTATAATTACTAGTTTTCAATCTGGATTTTGTGTTAGAAATTACATTTCTTTTCTCTGGAGACGATTTAAATGAGCTCGGTAACCATGAAGGTAGATATAACATATAATCAAAGGGTATTGTTGCAAGTAAATGCTTGCAATGACATTCCTTTACTGTTGGTTCTGAAGTTACTCCGGTTTGATTCGACTGTTCTTTAACAGGACCTTTCTTCCACATATAGCCATGAAAGAAAACCGGAACAAATGCATTAAAATTTGAATGAAATTACAATTCTTCATGTACTAAACGGTGTTGTGCAGATATGGCGCATGAGTGATCTGCTCTACAGGCCAGAGGAGGAGGTTTTGGCTGAGCTTGAGAAATTCAAGTCCCATGTCATTTCATGCGCCGGCAAACCATGAGTGACAAGATCGATCGGAAGGCCTTCATATTTCCAGATTGACTTGTAACAAATCTCTAGTGGTAGTTCGAACTTTGAAGAAACGGGGTTGAGATGCCTTTGTAGGTGCGATGCTAGTGTTTTGCAGACTTTCAGACATCGATATGCATTTAGACAGTTTTAACATTGATATTGGTATCATGGCATCAAGGCAAACACATTATGATCAACCAACTGTTAGACAATGAACCATTGAACTCTATGATGTGTTCCAAAAACTATTTTTCATCATTACCATTCCACCATGGTCGAATTACATTGCATTGCAGGTCACCATCATGAATTATGATGTCATAAATTGTATATTTTCCTTCCTCCCTTTTCATTGTTTTTAAATTAAAACATTGAGCATCGATTGCGTGTTTTGGCCTTATTATATCATGAAAGGATATGAAAGTGAAATGTGGCGAAAAATTCAACTAATGTTTATCAACCAGTTTGTGCTTTTGGTGCTCTGCTAATTGCTAAGGATAATGCACTCACGTTTTTCACATCTGAAACTAAAAGGTCTAATTGAACCCATTAATGGCGTTATTTCTGGTGACTCGGGTTCGAGCAGTGTGATTTGTAAGTGTATGAGTTTATTCAATTTTTTTGCTAACACATGATTCGTGTCTTGTTAATGATCTCATTTGATGAGTAATTCGTAAACAATGTTGTCGATCTTTTCTAAGACCCACAACATATCACTTGCCATAAAATGTGGTAGTCTTCTTCCATCTATTTTTTATTGGTATCTCTAATGTCATTTTATGATTCATATTATGGGTTCGTGATTGTCTTCTTTAATTACAGTAAAATTTTAGTACACAAGTGGTGTAAAATTTATTTTATATAAGCTTACATATTTATATTATAACTTAAATCTTAAATTTCTAACTCTAAACTAGGGATGACCATTTAACTCATACCCGATGGGTTCCGACCAAGCAATCCTATAAGGTTGGGTTTTTTAAAGAAAATTTTAGGTTCGGGTCGGGTATGATTTTTTAAGGATAAGACCGAATCAGATCGGTTTGGGTTTAAGGTGAAAAATATCCGACCCAACCCGAAATAATAATTTAATTTTATTCTAAATATTTAGGTATAATGCTACAATGCCCCTCTCTTTATATATATATATATATATATATATATATTTAATTATCTCCCTATTTTGTCTAATAAAAAAAATAATAATTATTGTAATACTCCATCTGTATTTGTATTTTTTTAATTAGTTCTCTATTTTATTGAAAAATAATGAAAAGTTATAATTTTTTATTTATGTCAGGTAGGGTCGAGTTGGGTTTTTACTCTAGAATTCGGGTTTAGATTCGGGTCTGGTGGAACGTTATAAAATGTCGGGTCGGGTTGGGTTTGGACGGAGGTGTTAAATTTTTGGGTTGGGTGCAGATCAGCCAAAAACCCGACCCATGGCCATCCTTACTCTAAACCCTAAACTCTATACCATAAATTTTAAATCCTAAAACTTAAATACTTTAAACCTTAAACTAAACCTCTGACCCTTAAAACTAAACATGTATATCAATTTTTTTCCTTCTAATAATGTCATTTCTAAGCTTCGAAATTAGATTTTCTTATCGGAAGTGCAATCTATCTTATTATTAAGGACTAAACCTTGGAACTAAAAGCAGAGGACTGAACTTTAAGAATTCAGAGAGAATAGGGACTGTAAGCAGAATTAAACCTTATACGAATCATAAAAAAGCATTATTTCTGCGACAAAAAGAACTGACCTGTATACTTATGTATAGGGTGACTATCGAGCGAGTCGATAGCGAGTTGAATAGTACTTGATTTGTGTTCGTTAAAAAATTTTATTGTTTGACTCGACTCGTTCTTTAAACTCGATAAAGTTTTGTTGGATTCGTGCTCATTAAAAAATCTCGTTACTCGTTAAGCTCACCAAATTTTTTACCTTATTTTTTAAAATATAGGTAAAATCTAGTGATAAATAAAAGAACCTGTCATAACCGAGTTAGAGATGAAATCGATATTCAAATATGAGACTTTTTTTTGATTTCTCAATAATCTTCGATAAATAACAAATAAGAAAATGTATTAAGAATTGCGGGGTTTTGACTTGCAATCCTATTTTTATATGGGAACCAAAGAAGAAAAGGCTAATTATTACTTCATCTGTCCCACTAATATATGTTTATTTTATGTTTTGAAATTGTCCAACTTAAAACGTCTCATTGAAAAAATCAACTTTTATAAGACACATTTCCATTTATACATTTTTTAAATTTTCCAACAAAATTCAACTTTTCATAAATAAAATTGTCGTTTCAATTATTTTACATCATATTTCTTACACATTCTTACATAAACTTTTTCTTTCTAAAACTGTGTGAAAAGTCAACAATGGAAAAAATAAATGGGACGTATGGAGTATAATTTTTTATTATTAAAAATTAACTTTTAAAATTCTAGGGAAATACAAAATGTTTTAGAAATTTGAAACTAAATATTTTATTGATAAATTACTTACCAAGTCGTTAAATTTTTTTAGAGTTTTCAACTAGCATTTAAACTTCTTAAAATATATATTTTTAAAGTAATTATTAAAAATTAATAAAAATTTATAAAAAATAAACAACGAGTTGCTCGCGAACTTAAAGAGTCAAATTATATCTTACTTGACTAAACTCGTTAAGATCTCAAATTAAACTCGAGTTCAAATCTAGTCAACTCAAATTGAACTTTAATCAAATTTTAACCAAATCAATCTTAAAATTTTTAAGAGCAGTTCAACTCAATACTTCCCTTCCCTCTCATTGATTTCCCGCCATTTTCCTACAATTCCGATATTGCCACGTAAGCAAAAATTTCCACGTGGCGCACAGTTGAAAAGATGCTCCGCCACGTCATTTCAGTGATTCTAAAAAATCCATCCAATCAGACGCCTGGCATTAAATGCATCTGCCATCACATCAAAATCAAATTTCGTATTGCTTATAAAATAAGTAAAAGTTGTATAAAATTAATTTTAATAAAAATTTATATATTTACAGTATATAAATTTAAATCTTAAATTTATAATTCTAACTCTAATAAATTAAACTCTACACTTTAAACCTTAAACCTTAAATTTTAAATATTAATTTTAAACTTTACAACCTAAACGCTTAAACCTTAAACTCTAAACTAAAACTCTAACTCTTAAAATTAAAAGTAAAGTATATAAAAAAATTTTCCTTATAAAATACCGTAAAGTCTTCTCCCTTTTTATCTTTCCTTTTTTCTCATTGAAGCTTGAATAGCACAAGTATTTCCATGGAGGAAACTGGTGACGTTACCGGCACCGAGTATCCGGCGTTGAAACGGAAGAGAGAGGCGGGAACAACAACTGAGCTGGACGACCAAGGTAGTGAGTGTGAGACCGAGTCGATGAGTGAGTTGCTGAAGCTTCTTGACGACTCGGCGGAAGCGACCGTGTCAGCGTCTTCGTACACGTCTTCTCCGACGTCGTACGGAACGAGGGTTAGGTTCAGCGACAACCCGTATTCGTCGGAGTTGGTTTTTCAGTCGTCGTCTTCGCACATCACCATCAACGGCAACGAAGAGAGCTGCGGGTCGTCGTTTTCGGTGTCGGAGTCCAGCGTGATGGCGAGCGTCGACATGGGTGGGATTTGGAGCGCGAATGTGAAAGCCGGGAACGGTTTGGAAGGGATCAGAGAGTGGTTGGAAGCGGAGGAGGACGGAGGCGCGTACGAGGAAGAGGCGCGTGGGTGGGTGGATTCGGAATGGGGATGGGACGAAGCGCAGCTGGAGAAGTTTCTGGGCGAGGAGTGTCCTTTGTGAAATCTGTGAGTAAACGTGAACAGTTATGACCATTTTGTAAATAGTAGGAAAATTGGAAAAATATTGGATTAGAAAAATTGATAATTTTGACCATTAAAGTTTTGAAAATTTTAAAATAGGTCATTAAGTTATTAATTTACTTACAAAATGATCTCTACCAGAGTATTAGTGATAAATTTTGATAAGTTGAAGTACTCTTTCCTCTCCTCAAGAGTATTTATTGTTGACTTTTCACGCAATTTTAAAAAAAATTGTGTAAAAATTATGATGTAAATAATTGAAATGATAATTTTATTTTTAAAAAGTTAAAATTTATTTTGTTGGGAAATTAAAGAAGAGATAAAAAAATATTTCTTTTAAAAGTTATTAATTTTTTTAATAAAACATTTTAATTGAGACAATTTTAAAACACAAAAATGACATATTGAATGAGATAGAAAGAGTATTATTTTATAACATTAATAAGATTAAATGATTATTTTTTAAAATTTTAAATAATTTAATAATAAATTTATAATTGAATCATGAGTATTTTATAATCTTTAAAATTTCATTGGTAAAAAAGATTTTTTTGTTATAATTTAGTGACCTTTAGTATATTTTTCTCTTAAACATTTGTAGTAGAATCCTTCGGGAGACCTGTGCAAGAGTTGCGAGAAAATGATAAGAATAAGATTTTTTAATTAGAGATGAACAATTTTTTATTAAAAAATAGGAATTTTTCAATTTGAATTGGATTGTATTTCAGAAATTCGAAAAAATTTTAATAAAATTTGAGTTATAAAATAAGATTTGAATAATTCAAAATTTCTAAATAATAGATATTTTAAGTTTAAATTCAAGTTCAAGTTGAGTCTTTTAGCTTTATTTAATATATTATATGTAAGCGTATATAAATAAATATATATATATATGATTATAGAGAGTTGTATAAATTAAAATCAATTAGTACCTTAACAATAAAAGTATTTACAATTAAATTTAAATAAAAATTTTAACAACTTAGCTGCCTTTTCAATTTTCTCTTAATTATAGGAGTTTGTTTTTTTTTTTGTTTAATCGGCGGCGTCACCAGTATTTGCATTGATTGTCGACTGCCGATGATTCATATTTTATTTATTTTCGTTTATTTTTTTGTTTTTTCGCACATTTTATTGGGCTTTTCTATACTTATGTTGCACGTTTTTCTGTCTTATGACAAGTTTTTAAGGTTACTTTTGTAGGTTTTTGATGTTCGCGGTGACTCTCACATCGTTTATCTCTGATTCGTGTTTGTCGGTAGCCACGTAGAATTTGATCCCTTTTAGATTGTTTGTCGATGTAATCTATAACAAATCGTTAGTTTTGAGAATAGGAGTGAAAGGTTGTTGTCGATTTTGAGGATTTATTCTAGTCGTGTTTTGACAACTTCTCATGGATCTTTTCTACAATAGAACGTAGATATTTTATTTGGTGTAAAATGAAAGAGTCTGATCTAACTGATGTTTGATCTTTTGGATGTTCTAAAATATCTTTTATATTTAAATTCTAATTTATTTTATTTATCAATAAAATTTTCTGATATGTCAAAAAATTCCGATAATTTAACTCGATTAAAAATATTTAAATAAAATTTAAATTATAATAAAACTCATTAGCTCGACTTTGAAATAAAATTCGAATTATAATAAAACTAATCAACTCAATCGTCACAAAACTTTTTTTCCCTCGATTAAATACTCACCGCTATTTCAGTCGGCTGAAAAGGGCCATTATGGAGTGTGATTATTGATTTGTTAAAAGCACGAGTTACGTGATGTTTAAGTAATGTGATTGATTAATTCAAGACGGATCCTTATCTTTATTGCACAGATTGAAATCTGGATATTTCTACACTAACTAAAGTAAGGTTAAAGAATTAAGCTCGGCATGTTCTTTTCTATGGTGGTTTGAGCATATCTTGAGCAGTTCAAGTTTAATTTGATAACGCTCGATTTGAATTAAATTCGAGTTTGGCTTAAGATTTACACAAATAAAATAGTTTTTGAATCGAATCGAACCGAACATTGTTAAACTTGCGATCAACTGGTTTGATAAGCACCCTTATTACTTTCATCCATAGTTAAACTTCCAACTAAATAGAAGGAAGACACTAGCAATTTCCTTCAAATTCTATTGAAAATGCCATTTATTTTTTACAAACTGAACCCCAGAAAAGCTAGAGTTTTCCTAAGTATACTGTAAAAATCTGTATCAGACAAACAATGTTTGCTCTATGCACAGAATCCCCCATTTTCAACCATTTCACAACCAATATTTTGCATTGGACAATGTATCTTTGTACTGAATATGAGCTATTCTGGGCTTCTTTAACTTGTCTCTTAAGGTTTTTCAGCTGCAGGCTGCTTCAACCGAGAGTTTCTTCGAGCTACCCGGACATGGATCTCCTCCGAATACTTCGGATGCCACGATTACCGAACACGATTGTCTTCCTATACAATTCTGAAACAGACAGTACCCTTAGACCATGTTTGATATATGATTTTGGGACATTTTGTCTGGTGACTAAAATGAAAAGTTTTCAAAATTGTTTTCCGTGACTAAATTGTAAAAGGGTCAAAACTTAGAAGCTTTAAAGAGATATTTGACCAAACTTTTCATCAGATTTTTCCCTTAATTTAGGCTATTTTAAAATTTTTTTAATTGGTTTTAATAATAAAATAAATGGGATTAATAAAAAGGATTTTTATTTTTCACAAAATCACTTTCTCATGTAACTAACTTTGATATCACTTTTCTCTCAACTTTCTTAGTAGCGAATCTATCAAAATATTTCCAAATTTTCTAGGAATCAATCTCTTTGGATTTCCTTTTGATTTACCACTTGATTCCTTTGATTTCTACTACAAAATCTACTTGGATTTCAACCAATCTTTGCCAATTAAGGGAGAAATCAGCAATTAGATGTGATTTTTGTTTCTCTCCTTTAATTAAAGGTTCTTTATTAAAATTCCCAAGTTCTTGATCCTTTTACAACTAATTTATGTTATGGAATTATGATTTAAACATGGATTTGGTAATTAAATTGAGTTTTAAGTGGAAATTTGGTAAAAAATTGTTTTGGATCTATTTTGTATTGAATTTGATTGGTTTAGATCTCTTATGAGATGTATTTTAATGTTGAAAGAAGTGATTAATAAGAGGAATCCAGAAACTATGTGAATGGTTAATTTTCTAGGTTGTATATAGTTGGATTTTGGTGTGATCTTGGTGCTGTAGAGGTGCTGGAGGTATAAAGACGTAATTAAGATGTGTTTGGATGGTAATTGATGTTGTTAAGATGTTAGAACCATTAAGTTTTGGCTAGGATTTGTTTATATGAGGTTTGGTAATATTTTGGTTGTTTTAGAGAGCCGTTTGATGGTTTCTTGTGAGGCAAAGTTGTGTTTGTTGGTTGTTGGAAATTAGAGATGCATGAAATTGCATTAATCCTCTGTTTTTTATTGGCTAAAGTCAAGGAGTTGAATCCTATAGCTTTTGGAGTGGTTGCGGAAGATTCGAAAGCTTGATTCTCATTAACGGCAAAAGAGCTTTAGATTGTTGGTGAGTGGAAACGAGTTTTATTTCTTTTAAAAGGTTTGAAGATAGGTGTTGGGGGTTTAGCTAAAGTTTGAAATACTTATCTAAGCTCAAAAGTAAGTATTGGTTGAGTTCTCTCTCGTTTTCAGTTTTGTGAAATATAATCTCATGCACACGTTTATAGATTTGATTACTTACTATTATATGCTTGTTTTAGAAATGAAAGATGTTGCAAATGATTACATGTTGAGCTTTGAGTAAAACAAATGATTTTTGAAAGCATGTTGAGAATGCTAGAATACATGGTTTAATGTATTGGAAAATGGTTTGAATTGATGCATATGTAAAACAATAAGTTAATGTGGTTTCTATTGAGTATATTGGAAAGTGGATGAGGTAAATGTTATCAGATATAGTTGGCTAGCCATAGGGTTTAAAGTGCACTATAATAAGTTGCCTTATGTGTGTCGAGGGGTTAATTGTGCCGTTTTCTCCACTATGAGAACCGCAGTGGTTGAGGGGTTAATTGTGCCGTATTCTCCCGCTAGAGGATTGAGTATCACAATGGTTGAGGGGTTAAATATGCCATTTGCTCCCATTGTAGATAGTTTACATCTTAATCGTCGAGGGGTTAAATGTGTCATTTGCTCCGGTTACATGTATGTTAAGTGGTCAAAGGAACCACTTGGGAAATTCGTGTATCCGATGTGTTTTTGTAAGTTGGAATAAATCTTGTTTTGAGTCACTTGAATGCCAATATACGAGATGATGTATCATGAGAAATGGATTATGTTTTGTATAATGTGATTTTATACATGTGATGCATTTTAAGATTGCTATTTAGAGATTTTGGCATATGAAACTTAAATTGAGGGTGGGGTTAGAATCCATGATACATGTGTTGCAAATGATTTAAATGTGCATTTGAAAGATATTATAGAAGCATGGGATGTTTTTCCATGAGACTTATACTCTAGATTTGAATAAAATGGTTTTAAATGCATTGATGAGTGTTTTTGAGATTCCCTCACTAAGCTTATAGCTTACGCTCTCCTTTCTCATCAATGTAGAGAAATAGGCTATTCCGGACAATAAGTACGCAAGAGGAGATCCAAGGGTTGAGACATTTTCAATGGTTTTATAAATGCTAAGTAATAATAAGAGGCAATGTGACCAAGTTGTATTTGGGAGGTTTATTTTGGATACTCCCTGGTTGTACAAGTTATGTTTGATGTTATAAACTTGTATGATGTTCAAAGTTTGGTTTTGAGGGGTTGGGAAACATTATGCATGCTTGGGTAGAAATCATGCATATAGGAGTTTGCTTTGGATATGCCATGTTGTGTATGATCTTCTACCATGCTGCTATGTCTGAGAAATTGATGTTTTTGAAGTTACATGATGATTAGATGTTGATTGGAGTATGTTAGATTGAGCCAAAGTGTCATATGTTGGACCAATAGGTCATTACAAGTCTGTCCGTACTGGTACGGGTTCGCAGGGATCGATACGCAGGGACCTGTCTAAGTTGAATTTGGGCAAAATTACCTAGGCGTACCAATATGCCTGGTAACCGTATCGGTACGCGTAGCAGAGAAATAAGCTTGGTGTCGGTACACGGGCAACCATATCGGTACGCCCTTTAGCTACTAAAATCTAATATATTCAAAAACACATACCTATATTGGTATGCCTGAGGACTGTACTAATATGCCTTTGTATTTTACACCCGTTGCAATATGATAAGAGTCCGTACGAGTACGCCAGCCATTATTTCAGTTAAGATGCCTTCTGAAGTTTGATTATTTGTAGTTTAGTCCCTGTTTTGTGATTATGCAATTAAATGAGTTTGGATGGGTATTTTAAGTTGAAATTTAACTTGTTAGTATGAAATATGACCAATTAAGGATTGTTAGCCTTAATTACAATAAATTCATCTTAATTATTTGAACTTACAATTTGATCCCTAAATTACTGTTTCGAACAATTGGATGTCAATTCGATGCCCGATTAAGTTGTAATTCTCACCATAACCAACATGATCACCTTAGGACTTAAGTATGCATATAGAAAAGATAAGAGAAAAACTGGACCATTTTCTAAGTAAATCTTTAGGGTTTGTCTCGACAAACCCTAATGTAGCTCACTCGATTCAGTATTGTAACTAGACCGGGTCAAGGGTGTTACATTTGGTGGTATGAGAGCCAGATTATGTATTATTGATGTATGATTCTATTGTTTGGTATGCATGGTGTTTGATTTTGTGAGATTGTGTTTGAAATGTGATATGATAGAGGTATAAGCTTTCCAGACACATTGCCTTATTACTACTAGAGTTAAACGATTTTTGTTTTTAAACGTGAGCAACTTGGATCCTTGCTGCAAGCTGGTCTAATGGTTTTGTTTCATTGCATCTTCATGTTTTAGACTCATATTTTTATTGCGAAATGCAACCGAGACGAGAGCTGAGATCGAAAATGTTCATATTTCTTGAAAGGAATGATGAGATATGGATTAACCAAAGGTTGGGGTAGCTTTGGCTTGAGATTGGTAGGATGTTGAGGCTTATGTTGCGAAGTTACCTCGGTTGTGTTGTTAAATTAGGGGTAGTGGATGTTTGGATTTTGGAAGTTATGATGTTAGGGATCTTTTTCTGAGATGTTATAGATGATGTTATCGGAGTTGTCTTTTTGTCGCGAAGTTAGGTTCAGTGTAGAGACGTGCTTTGGTACTGCTCCCGAATTCTTTTGATCTGTGGTTGCTAGTAGAAAGAAAGTGTGGAGGTGATGATATCTTTGTGTTCTTAGGGTATGATGAAGTTGAGTAAGTTCAGTCCGAGAATGTTTTTAGTAAGTGTGAATTGTCAAACATGCATAGTACAAAAATACTTATATGTATATGTTTAAATATATCATTACATGCATACATTTGGGCATGACATTAAAGGTTTTGCATGCATGTGCATAGGCATCTGTGAGGGCATATAGGTAAGCATGCATACATATGTTCATGCTTACGGATGACTTTTTAGAGACCGATAAGATTATGATGGAATTTAGTCTAACAAGAAGAATCATTAGGACCTTATAGGGTCTAGGAAATGTTTAAGGTGGATTTCAGAAGTTGAAGTTGTGTGGGATTTAAAACGACCAAGGTTGGGGTTAGGATTGCATGGGTTTCAAGGATTAGTTGTTTACTATAGGAATTCGTATAGAAAAGTTCTCTGAGGTTGTGGCTTCGTTAGTGAGTTTGTGACATTAAACATGTCTCGTGGTTCGCGAGATCAAATTAGGTGTGATTGTTCACATATAGCTACGAAAACTCAGGTTGTACTAAGAGAGACCGTGGGTGCGGCCGTGGACTTTTATAGTGTAGGGATGATGCTCAAAGGATGGTTGGTTATACTATAGCGTTCGATCTGAGGGTGGTGGACCGGTGAGAGTTTTTGCGCAACGTGTGGGAAGGAATGATACCAATGTGATTGCAGGTACATTTACTTAGTAGTCCATACCAGTGCTTTCTTTGATAGATTTTGGTTCTACATATTCATACATCTTGCGCGAATGTGCTTGATATACTTGTAGAAGTGTTAGATGTTGGTATGAGGATAACTAGTTCTTTTGGTGAGACAGTAGTTGTTAGGAGGTTGTTTTGGAGATGTCCTTTGATGGTTCAGGGCCATGTGTTTGAGGCAGATTTGATGGAGTTACCATTCTATGGTTTTGATGTAATCTTGGGGATGGATTGGTTTTCGGAGCACCGAGCTATGGTTGATGTTGAGTCTAAGTGAGTTTCATTGAAACTTGCTGAGGATTACAAAGTGGTGGTTGTGGGTAAGAGTGACAAATTTTTGTCCAATGTTGTTTCAACTTTGGAAGCGCGAAAGATGTTAGAATCTGGGGGTCAAGCATACCTAGCTTATGTTATGAACCCTAATATGAAGGAAGTGTGTGCCCAGGATATTCACACCATTTGCTCTTTTCCATGAGTGTTTCCGAAAGAGTTGCCCAGTTTGCCACTGAATAAGGAGGTAGAGTTTTGCATTGAGATGTATGTGAATACGGCTCTGGTGTCGATTACATCGTATTGCATGGCTCTGAAGGAATTGAAGATGTAGCTATAAGAGTTGTTGGATCATGCTTTTATTCGGCCTAGTGTGTTACCATGGAGAGCACTGGTGTTGTTTGTGAAAAAGAAAGATGGCACGATGAGAATGTACATTGATTATCGGCAACTGAACAAGTTGATGATTAGGAACAAGTATCCTTTGCCGAGGATCGATGATTTGTTTGATTAGTTTCAGGGTACTACGGTGTTTTCCAAGATTGATATGAGGTTTAGGTATTATCAGTTGAAGGTGAAGGATATATAAGTTCCAAAGATAGCTTTTCGCCCTCGCTATGGGCATTATGGTTTTTAGTGATGCCATTTGGGTGACAAATGCACCAGTAGCTCTCATGGACATGATGGATCGGGTGTTCCATGAATTCTTGCATCAATTTGTAGTAGTGCTCATCGAAGATATCCTTGTGACTCTCGTACCGAGGAAGATCATGACCGACATCTACGGATTGTATTACAAGTTCTGTTGGACAATAAGCTATATGCCAAGCTGAGTATGTGTGAGTTTTGGATCAAGCAGGTGGTTTTTCTTGGTCACGTTGTTTCTGGCGAGGGTATTCGCGTGGATTTGTAGAAAATTGAAGATGTTGTGAATTGGAAGCAACCGAAGTCAGTAACGGTGGTTCGTAGTTTCCTGGGGTTGGCAAGATATTATGGTCGTTTTATGGATGGTTTTTCGAGGATTATTGCTCCTTTGATGAAGTTGTTGCAAAAGGATGTGAGTTTTGAATGGACGGAGAGTAGACATCAAGCCTTTGATAAGTTGAAGGAAGCTTTGACACAAGCTCCAATCTTGATTCAACCTGAGTTAGGGATGAAATTTGTAATTTAGAGCAATGCATCCTACGTTGGTTTGGGGTGTGTGTTGATGCAAGAAGGAAGGGTTGTGGCTTATGCATCTAGGCCGTTGAAGGTGCACGAGCGCAACTATCCTATGCACGATATTAATCTTGCTACGATGTTGTTTGCGTTGAAGATTTGGAAACATTATCTTTATGGTGAGAAGTGTATTGTCTATGATTTGACTTTAGAGTATTATCTTGAAAAGGCTAATATTGTAACTGACGCTTTGAGTAGGAAGGTTGCGGTTGAGTTGAGGGTGATGGTTGTACGGTTGAGTGTAACACCTGATGGTAGGTTGTTGGCTGAGTTGCAAGTGAAGCCATTGTTGTTGCAAATGATCAAGGAGAAGCAACTGTATAATGATACTTTGGTACCGTATGTAAATGACATAATGGATTACAATCAAACGGATTTCTATTTCATTGACGAAGGTGTTTTGTGTTTCAAGAGTCGGGTGGTTGTGCCAAAAGATGAAGAGTTAAGGCACACTATCTTGGCTGAGGCACATTCGAGTTCTTTTGCTATGCATCTAGAAAGTACAAAGATGTATCAGGACTTGAAGAATGAGTATTTCTGGGTTGGTTTGAAGAAGGATGTCGCGGATTTTGTTACTCGTTGTATGGTTTGTCAACATGTTAAGGATGAGCATCAATTTCCTTCGAGGTTGTTACAACCGTTGAAGATTCCAGAATGGAAGTGGGGGAGAATTACCATAAATTTTGTGTCCGGTTTGCCTTTAAGGCCATCAAAGAAGAATTTTGTTTGGGTGATTGTGTCTAGGTTTACAAAGTGTGCACATTTTCTGGCTGTGCATACTACATATACTTTGTACAAGTTAGCATAGTTGTATATTGTGGAGGTCGTGAGGTTGCACGGGGTGCCAAAGTCTATTGTATCTGATAGAGATCCACATTTTACAGCGAGATTTTTGAAGTGTTTGCATAAGGCTTTGGGTACGTGATTGAACTCCAGTACTTCGTATTATCTTCAAATGGATGGCTAGTCTGAACGCGTTATCCAAGTGTTAGAGGATATTTTACGGTGTTGCATCATCGATTTCCAAGGAACGTGAGAGAAGCAGTTACCTTTGGTGGAGTTTGCCTATAACAATAATTATTAGGATAGTATCCAGATGGCTCCGTACGAGGCTTTGTATAGTAAAAGGTGTCGCACGCCACTTTGTTAGGCGGAGGCAAGAGGAAAGATATGTTTCTTTGCCGGATGTGTTGAAGGATACCAATGAGAAAGCGAATGGAGATTGAGTATGCGGTTGGTGATCGCGTGTTCCTTAAGGTTTCGCCTTGGAAGAAGGTGATGAAGTTTGAACGGAAGGGCAAGTTAAGTCCTAGGTTTATTGGGCCTTATAAGGTGTTAGATCGTGTTGGTTCAGTTGCTTATAAGTTGAGGTTTTCGAAGGAGTTGGAGAAGATACATGATGTTTTCCATGTATCGATACTTTGGAGGTATAGATCGAATCCTTCCCATGTGATGTCTGTTGAGGAGATTGAGTTGAATCCGAATTTGACCTATGAAGGAGCCGGTGAGAATTCTGTATTCAAGCAGCAAGGTTTTTCGTGGAAAAACCATAGAGTTGGTGGAGGTGTTGTGGTGACATCGTAGACTTGAGGAAGCCACTTGGGAAAGCAAGGAGGACATGTTGAAGCAGTTTCCTTACATTTTTTTGCCAGGTAAATTTTGAGGATAAAATTTCTTAAGAGGGGGAGAGTTGTAACACCCTGAAATTGGGCCTAGATGTTAGACAGATCGATTAGACGGTTTGAGAGAACTGGATTAGGCAATTCGAGTTAGTTTATGGAATTAAATCTTAATAAATTATTTTTGGCTTAAATAAAATATGGAAAATGCTAGAAAACACTTAATTAATATTTTAAGTATTTTGGTAAAATCAATTTGAAGAAATTAAATATGATTTTGGGACATTTTGGTCTGCTGACTAAAATGAAAAGTTTTTAAAACTGTTTTTGGTGACTAAATCGTAAAGGGGTCAAAACATAGAATATTTAAGGAGCCAATTGACCAAACTTTTTCATCAGATTTTCTCATTAATTTAGGATATTTTAAAAAGGTTTTTAATTGGTTTTAATAATGAAATAAATGGGATTAATAAAAAAAGACTTTTATTTTCACAAAATCACTTTCTCACGTAACTAACTTTGATATCATTTTTCTCTCAACTTTCTCAGCAGCCAAACTATCACAATCTTTTCAAAATTTCCATGAATCAACCTCTTTTTATTTCCTTTTGATTTCCTACTTGATTCCTTTGAATTCTACAACAAAATCTATTTGAATTTCAACCAATCTTTTCCAATTAAGGAGAAATAAGCAATTAGAGTTAATTTTCGTTTCTCTCCTCTAATTAAAGGTTCTTTATTAAAATTCTCAAGTTCTTGATCCTTTACAACTGATTTTTATTATGGAATTATGATTAAAACATGGATATGTTGATTAAATTGAGTTTTGATATAAGAATTGGATTAACACTATTTTGGATCTGTTTTGTGTTGAATCAAATTGACTTAGATCTTTATTAAGATGTGTTTTAATGTTGAAAGAAGTGGTTAATTAAAGAAATCCAGAAACTATATGAATTGTTAATTGTCTAGGTTGTAAATAATTGGATTTTGGTGTGATCTTGGTGATGTAGAATGGCTGGAGGTATAAGGTCATGATAAGGATGTTTTTTGATGTTAATTGATGTTGTTAAAATGTTAGAATCAATAAGTTTCGGTTGGTCTTTGTTTGGATGAGGTTTGATGATGATTTCAGTTGTTTTAGAGAGGTGTTTGATGGTTTCTTGTGATGCGAAGTTGTGGTTGTTGGAAATTAAAGATGCATGGAAGTGCATTAATCCTCATTTTTTGATTGGGTAAAGCAGGGGAGTTGAATCCTTTAGCTTTTGGAGAGGTTGCGGAAGCTTGATTCTCGCAACGACAGGAGAGCTTTGGATTGTTGTGAGTGGAAACGTGTTTATCGCTATAAAAAGGTTTGAAAGAAGTTTTGGGAGTTTAGAATAAGTTTGAAACACTTATCTAAGCTCGAAAGTAAGTATTTGTTGAGCTCTCTCTCATTTTCGGTTTTGCAAAATATAATCTCATGCATGTTTATAAATTTGATAACTTACTGTTATATTCATGTTTTAGAAACGAAAGATGTTGCAAGTGATTATTCATGTTGAGCTTTGTGTAAAGCAAATGATTTATGAAAGCATGTTGAGGATGCTAGAATACATGGTTTAATGTATTGGAAAATGGTTTGAATTGATGCATATGTGAAACAATAAGCTAATGTGGTTTTTAATGAGTATATTGGCAAGTGGTTGTGGTAAATGTTATCGAAATTGTGTCGTTTTCTCCACCATAAGAACCGTAGCGGTCGAGGGGTTAATTGTGCTGTATTCTCCCGCTGGAGGATTGAGTATCACAATGGTTTAGGGGTTAAATATGCCGTTTACTCCTATTGTAGATAGTTTACATCGTAACCGTCGAGGGGTTAAATGTGTTGTTTGCTCCGGTTAGATGTATGTTAAGTAGTCGAAGGAACCACGTGGGAAATCCATGTATCCGATGTGTTTTATAAGTTGGAAAGAAACTTGTTTTGAGTCACTTGAATGCCAATATACGAGATGATGCATCATGAGAAATGAATTATATTTTTGTATAATGTGGTTTATACATGTGATGTTCTTTAAGCTTGCTATCTAGAGATTTTAGCATATGAAGCTTAAATTGAGGGTTCTGTTAGAATCCATGATACATGTGTTGCAAATGATTTAAATGTGCATTTGAAATAGATTATAGAAGCATGAGATATTTTGCCATGAGACTTATACTCTAAATTTGAATAAAATGGTTTTAAATGCATTAATGAATGTTTTTGAAATTCCCTCACTGAGCTTATAGCTTAAGTTCTCCTTTCTCATCAATGCAGAGAAATAGACTATTCCGGTCAGCAAGTACGCAAGATGAGATCCAAGGGTTGAGACATTTTCAAAGTTTGGTTTATAAATGCTAAGTAGTAATTAAAGGCAATGTGACCAAGTTGTATTTGGGAGGTTTATGTTGGATACCCCTGGTTGTACAGGTTATGTTTGATGTTTTGAACTTATATGATGCTTTATGTTTGGTTTTGAGGGGTTGGGAATGCTTGGGTAGAAATCATGCTTATAAGACTTATGTTTGGTTTTGATATGTTGAGTATGATGTTCTACCATGCTTCTATGTTTGAAAAATTGATGTTTGTGAAGTCTTATGGTGATTAGAAGTTGATTGGAGTATGTTAGATTGAGCCAAAGTGCCATATGCTGGACCAAGAGGTCATTACAGGTGTGTCCGTACCAGTACAAATCCTCAGGGAACGGTACGCGAGGACTTGTCTCGGCTCAATCTGGGCAAAATTGCCTAGGCGTATTGATACGCTTGGTAGCCGTATCGGTACGTATAGCTAAGAAATAAGCATGGTGTCAGTATATGGGCAACCGTATCGGTACGTCCTTTAGCTACTAGAATTCAATATTTTCGAAAACACATACTCGTATCGGTACGCCTGAGGACCATACTGATATGCCTTTGTATTTTACGCCCGTTGCGATATGGTAAGTGTCCGTACCGATACACCAGTCGTTATTTCAGTTAGGATGCCTTCTAAAGTTTGATTCTTTGCAGTTTAGTCACTGTTTCATGATTACGCAATTAAATGAGTTTGGATGGTTGTTTTAAGTTGAAATTTATTATGTTGGTATGGAATATGACTAATTAAAGATGGGACTAATTAAAGATGGGTAACCTTAACTACAATAAAGTCCTCATAATTATCTAAATTTACATTTTGGTCCCTAAAACGTTGTTCGAACAATTGGATATCAATTCGATGCCCGATTAAGTGAAATCTTCACCATAGTCAGCATGATCACCTTAGGGCTTAAATATGCATCTAGATAAGACAAAAAAAAAGAGACCATTTTCTAAGTAAATCTTCTGGGTTTGTCTCGGTAAACTTAATGTAGCTCGCTCGGTTTGGTCTTGGGACTAGACCGGGTCAAGGGGGTTACATTTGGCATACCTTTTGAAAGGCGTTGTAGGACTTGTGGGCATGGCAGCTTCCTTCACGAAAGTTTCCGCAACTTCCCTCTGGCATTCCGTAACTGGCGAAGTTTATTTTCGATATTTTCTGCCCTGGAGGACACCATAAATGTGCTTTCGGTCTGTTGGTTCTTCCCAAGATTAGCATTCCCTTTTTCTTCATCGTCGGCTGCCCTTCGTATATATCGGCACATACGCTTGTAGTTGTTCTTTTGGCCAAAGCAATCCCGTTTGGATCGCCTCCCCATTCTTCGAACACGACTAGAAAGTTTCCACTTGGCTTCAGCCATGAACGTGGAACATGGTACCTGCAGGTGAAAAAACTCAATTACAAATGTTTGAATCGGATCCAAAACCTAATAGTTTCTCACCATCTTTGAGAAGGCTCTTCGCAGTTTGTTCGGCATTTCTTGTCGGTGTAAATTCCGGCGTAGTCACAAGCATCGCATTCCCCACGGGCTATATATCCAGGCCAGTGGCGTCCAATACTCTGGCCATTGATCCATACTTGCCCTTTTCCCATGCTACTCATATCTAAACCTAATGGTTCATCGCCTCCGAGTGCATCAAAAGTTGTCTGCAGAAAACAGATGTTAAATATTCAAATCTGGTTCTATGTTTCCAAGCATGGTATCTGTTTAATCAAAACATGGAAATTTTCTAACCTTGTACCAAGTCAAAGGTTGTTTCTTCGCCAATTGTGATCCTTCGGCCCATTCGACGGAGGAGCTTCCCACAACGGAGTAAAGGTTTAAGGCTTCCCCTTTAAGACCAATCTGCTCAGGATCATGCCAACATAGTGTATTAACATATGAAATGAAACCAGTTTATGTTTTGGCAATATTCAACAAACCTTGTAAGACCATTTCTGCTTAGATATATCTCTTGTCCCCTCGTCGAGACCGTTCAATGTAACAGGTCCTAGAACACCAGCATTCCATGACTCGAAATGAGTGCCGACATTCTGAAACATACGAAATTTGATGATCAATGCTTAGATAGGCTGTTTCCCAACTATCGTTGAAGTTAACGAAAAACGAAAGCCTCATCGGGGAAGTGAGATAACGAACCGGGAGTCCGACTGCAACGCTTAATAACAAAATCTTGTTAATCCCGGGGCTCAGCTTGACATTGTTGCTGAATGTTAACTTCGGGTTTTCTAGTCCCCCATACACAGTCCCTGATAGTTCACCATTGATGAAAACATGCAAAGCATGACCAGCTGACCATATGGTGAGAAGAGGATCCTGTCCACTCTTCAAAAACCCTTCACTAGGATCAATGTTTACACTGATAGAACAGGAGCATGTCAAGAAAATCGAATAAAATTACTACGATAACATGTGTTTTACTCGGAAAGATTGGTCGTTACTCGAGATTACTCACTCTGTCATGTACCACAAGTAATCAGAAGCATCTCTGGTGATAAAGATCTGTTCCCAAAGCCCCTCATGTACAGTTACATTTTGATCATCAGCGGAGGGCCTTTCTTCGTTGTACGATTGCCACGAAAACGCAGCGGTTACAGGTACCATCTGCTTCTCTGAGCTCTGAGCACCAAGCTGTGAACAATTACATACAGGTGTTAGAGATTTACATTAACCGGCTTTGATGCGAAACGAAGTTTCTCTTTTATTTACCCTGGCAGTGTTGAAAACCGCAGTTTTACAGTCCGGAAGGATGCTGATGGACCAACGTGGTAACTCATATTGTGCACTTCCATAAGTTACATTTACAGAGTATTTTGTGTCGTAGTTTGCAAGGAATGCAGCACATGCACCGGACTTTGAACTGAATACATGAGCCTGCGAATCGAAACAGTAATAAAAAATCATGAGAACAACAAATTCCAAATTGTAATCTGTTAAACTTCCTTAATCTCCTTTGAACAGTAATTTTTTTTACCTCCTGGTTACTTCCAAGTGATGTAACTGTAGGATCTGCAGAAACTAAAGCCGGTTCACATAATTTGATGGCTCTATGTAAATCTCTCAGATGTCCCCATTTTGGTTCCCTTAGTAGTCCTTGTATAAGATAAAAAAACAAATTTAGAACCCCAAATTATTCATCATGAAACAGGTAAGTAAAATCGGTTCAGCCTTAGCTCGGACCGCGGTTCATATGTGCATACCGTATTCATCAATAGGAGCATCATAATCATAGCTAGTAGCAATGAAAGGACCGCCAGCCGTCCGGCCAAAATTCGTTCCTCCGTGGTACTGAGGCGAAAGGAATTCAAAGAGGTTAAAATTAAAGCTGTTGCTCTTTCACAGCAAAAAAAATTAAGAGACAGAAGAATCGAATACCATATAATAATTAACAAATGAACCACCATTCTGTATGAACCTCACAACTGAAAATGCTATGTCTTCTGCCGGTCTGGTAGGCACTGCACCGCCAAACTCCGTATACCTTTGGGTTTAAACAAAACGAGAGGTCGAATGACTCAAAATCAAACTACAAAGCAAAACTTTAGGCAGTGCAGGCAAAATTTGCATGACTTACCAGCCAGTCCAGTTCTCAGTCCACATCTTTGGTTTATATTTTGCATTGGGAGTAAAATTTTCACAGTAGAATCCGTTGCAGGTGTTTATCTGTCATAGTATAAAGGAATTACATTTCGGCTTATGTTTCAGACACGAGTGTCGGATACGGATACTTCAAGAAAAATGAAGCAAAGAGTGAAAAGCAATAAAATCAAACTCGAAACAGTGTAATATAAGGTTCCAAAATACCCCACCAAGAAAATTCAAAAGGCATGCCAACAAGGAAAATGACAATAACAAAATCATATACCACAGGGTCAGGAGCATCATCTTGCTTGCACATAACCCATGGGACACCAGTGTCGAGTCCGACTGCCATTTGTGCAGCCCACTTGGTGTAAGCTTTACCAGGATAGCCGATTTCCCATTCGACAGGACCGAATTCATTCTCAATCTGTCATCACAGAATTCATCAATGTTGAACCAAAAATAACTGAGAAAAAAAAACCCAACATGATTTTCCAAACCTGAGACATAATGATTGGACCTCCTTGAGTCTCAAACAGCATTTCAGCTTTCATCATGCTAACTATCTTCTCTGTGAAGTTTTGCATTGCAGCCTATACACATTATACTCAATATATTAAAATCAACAAATCATATATATATATATATGTGTGTGTGTGTGTGTGTGTGTGTGTGTATTGACAACCTTGAAAGGTTCATTATCAGTCCTGAAAACAATGCCGGCGACATATTTGAGCCAAACAGGAAATCCCCTGAGCCAGAAAACCAAGCATATTCAGTGAATCTGCAAAAAAAGTAAAAAAAGAACTCACAGAAATCAAACATTATTAGTACCCAAAGTTCCATTCAGCACAAATATAGGGACCAATCCGGAGATGAACATAAAGGCCAGCTTGTTGGACCAGCTTAATGAATCGAACCAAATCATATCTATCCTCAAAATAATACTGCAAATCGAAACAAAAATATAAACAAGAGGCAATAAAAGGATGAACTTTATAAGCAAATTTGAATGCATTTCCATAATCCATTACATTTCCAGGAGAAGGCTCATGCCCATTCCAGAAAACATAAGTCTGTATAACATCCAACCCTCCATCTTTGGCCTTTGCTATAAGATCAGGCCACATCTGCACATTAAAAAAATGGTAAAAATTTCACCTTTTTATTTAAAAAAAATGGTAAATTTCATTCACTTAAAGACTTAAGAACAATACCTCGGGAGTACTTCTGGGATAATGAATAGAACCAGAAAGAAGAATCCTTCTGCTGCCATTAATGACAATAGCTTTGCTGTCATAAGAGACAGTGGCTGAAACTGAGAAAACCCAAGAAAACAATAGCCATAGCATGAAGAAATCGACCACTTTTGACAACATGTTTTTTTTTTTGGTTCCACACTATCTGCACTTCAACAAAGCAATGAGCTTTCTGTTTTTTTTAATTGTTTTTAGAACCTAAAAAGAGGGAGATTTAGCAGAGTTTAAGGAGGTAGTGGATTGTACTCGGTTTCTGGGTTTTGGAATTTTGAGTTTTTAGTATGAATGTGAAAGTAAAGTTGCCCTGCAACTGTTTTATAAACTTTCTTGTGAGATGAAGCGACCCCCACATTCTTTTGCCTTTTACTTGAGTATTTCTATTAAGTATTAACTATTTTCTGTTTTGGATTTAATTATCTGGGTTCTGCATTTATGAATTGACCAATTGAAAGATTATAATATTTTTAAATAATAATAACGGTTATTTTATTGAATAACTAAAGAGTAGGATGAACAAAATTTGACTCGAAAAAAATTAAATTTTTAACTTAATTTGATTAGATTTGACTCAAATCGTAATTTTATAAATTCAACTTGAAAAATTTAAATAAAATGTGAATTATAAAATGAGAGTCGAGTAACTTAAAATTTTCAGTAAATAGTGGATCGATATTCAAGTTCTAGTTGAGTCCTTTAACTCTGTCTGATATATGTATATCACATATAAAAGTATGAAAAAAATGTATATGCATATTATATTTGGTTATAGAAAGTCATTTAAATTAGAAAGTATTTAGTACCATAATATTTTTAAATATTTATAAATAATAATTAGATTTGAACAAAAACTCGAACAACTCAATTCGATTCAATTTTTTTATATAAAGTGTGGGCTATAAATAGGACTTGTTAACTCGACTCGATCGAATATTCACCCTTACTAAAGAGTATATATAATAAAAAAAATCACAATATCGAAAAAGAAAAATCTACTAAACATCTAAAGTAGACTAATCATACTAACCGATTATCTCCTCTAAAATAGGTAAAAAAAAACAAAACAAAAACTGGCTGTTGAATAATAAAAATAAATTATACAAGAAAAAGAGTTAAAAGAACCTCATCTAAAAATCTCGGAAATATAAAAGATACAATTAAACATCATTTACTGTTGACGATAAAAGATAAAACACGACAACACGACGACAATTAATTTATTGCGACTAAATTGTAAAATATATGACGATTACGAACAATTATCATTAAAAACTAGTTTGAGAGTCCAAAGTAGACAGATTAATAAAATAACCAAATAAGATGCTACAAACGAAACTCTACTAATGCCTTTATTTTCTATTAAAGCAAGCATGCAACCTTAAAATGAAAGTCAAGAAATTGCAAGTTAGGCATACATTTCCAGACAAAGAAAATAAATGATTATAGCTGTTTTTGTCTTAATAATTTCATTTTTATTTTGATCATATCAAATAATTAAATTTTAATTAGTTTATAAAATTAAACACATATTATTTAAATTTGATATTCAAAAACCGAAAGAATATATAATTAAACAATATATTTAAAATATATATATAGTTGAAGTGGGAACAGCTGTGTTTGCAAATCATGGCTTCAAAATCAAGCAAAGTATGGTAATTAGTAGATTAATAGATAACTCAAAATCTTGAAATAATTTCATATTTATCGGTTATAATTAGCGTTTGATTAAATATTATTATATCATACATATTTTTCTTTAAGAAGAAATCTAATTAGTAGTTTGTTAGGGTGGTTGGTATAACATACAAAAATAATTAGGTGACTTATATTAGGAATGATAAAATAATTTGAATCTTGTAACACCCTCGACTCGATGTCATAATTGGGCCTCAAGCTCAACTCAAAACCCGTAAAATTTTTTTTCTCAAACTGAGTAGGTATTTTTCAAAATATTTAAAGCCCACAGTTAAAAATATAGTTAAACAATTTAAGTCGTTACAAGGAGCTCCACTTTAATTTAAAACATTTAAACATTTGATTTGATTAATACAATTTTAAAAGAAAGATTTACAGACTCGACCACGTAAGGTCCTATGAATACATAGCCCACTAAACACAAGTATTGTGCTCTGCTCCTCGATCCCACAATCCGACGATCAACCTACGAACAAAAATAACGATTTCAAGCGCCGAGCTTACAAAGCTTAGTGGTACACGTCTACTCTACTATACTTCATGCTAATCATAAACATAAGCATGCAAGCTAGTACGAGCAATAAGGATAGACAAATAAACATGTGGCGCTACCACTAGTCACCCAAACACATGCTCTCAACATAACAACACATCATGTATGGCACACAAGGCCCAACCATACTCGAGATCTCACCAGATCAACTAAGCGAAAACACTCAAAGTCATACCACAAACCTGGAGTGAGGCCCGGTGTCACATAGCCTCGGGAACGTACACTCGGAGTGAGGCACGGTGTCACACAACATCGGGAACATATACTCTCTCTGGGTAAGTCCCGATGTCACACAGTCTCGAGAACGTACACACATACTCGATATCTCTCGTCGAGTATTATCGGATGAGGCTCGGTGTCACACAGCATCAGGAACGTAAATCCAACATCTCTAACCATGGTGTTGTAGCACGCTCTCTGGGTATCCGGATCCCAACAATCAAGGTACTCAACCAACCAAGTGTCCAAACAACACACAACATAAACTCGGTTACCACACAACACATAATAATAATATGATCCACCAAGGATCCCTACGGTTGCTATTACCATCAAGGCACCCAACTTTACCAAGTTATTAATTATCATAGAAGTGTACATTAATCACCCTCAATTAATCCATTTTATCTCATTAATATTCTACATCAATTTTCTTATTTTTATTAACATTATAGATTATTCCATACAATGGATACCGATATTCGAACACGAGTATCGATGCGGTACCCCTAGGTACCGGTACCCATATGTGTACCGATATTAATATAGCTAACTGGATTTCTTTAATTTCCACAAGTTCATACCAATACCCTGTACACGGGTTCACACCATTTCTTGAATTATAGATTTACAACACTTTATTCGATCCCTAAAGCTTATGAAAGTTATTAGGGTTTGTTTACTAACACATTTAATCATTTAATATTAATTACCAGCTTCATAATCATTTACTCAAATGTTACCAAATATCAGTCCATTTAATAATTCCCATTAATTCTCGTCAATCTATCGAACAAGCATACTAAGTATCACAATTTATCAACCAATCAATCAATCATCAAATAATCATACGAGTATCTCAAATTACCTTAAACGATCCTATAGCCTCCATGAGTCTCATCATATTCACAACATCAACATGCATCTCATAATTATCGAGTCTCATAATACCGATCTTTACTCATGCTTATTCATCTTCTACCTATTTTACAGATACTAATACGCAAAACAATCACATTTATGATGCTCATAAAGCAATAGGAGTTCGAGGTGTACTAACCTTAAGTCAAAACGATAAATCCCCATTTAAGCTCCTCTAAGCAGCCCTTTAATTCCAATATTCGAGTCCACAAATTCCTCGGATAAAACAAATACGAATACATAAGTCATTTCCCACTATCGAACTACTTTAGGGGATAAAACGCGTAAAAATAGCTTATCGGGTTTGAATTGGGCGAAACAGACTGTGCCAACAGACTCAGAACGTTAAGAAACCCTCATGTAGGGTCCCCGAAAAAAGTCAACGACAATGGTGGCAGTCAATGCTAGTTGACAGCGCGACTGGCGGCTCGGCTACGACTCGGCTTGGGTCAGCTTAACTGGCTGGCTCGACTAGCTGGCCCAACGGCTCGACTCAAGCTGATATAACTGCCCACGCAGCTGAACGTCGTCCATGCACAGGGACAATGCGTGGTGGTAGATGTGGCGGCTTTCTGTGGCCAAATGACGACGGTGAAGCCCTATTTCGACCGATGAGCACAGTGGTGGTCTCGATTTCTCGTTTCGAGCTCTCAAACCTCCTCAAATGGAAAACCAAAACTTTCTCTCACTCACCTCCTCCAACGGCGACTCCGATAGTGGTGCCGTTGGTACCAGCGAGCTCATCTCGACGAGATGAACATAATGACAGTGTCGACAACAGACGACCGAATCTCCATAGATCAGAGTTTGAATTTCCCTCAACCCTTTCTCTCTCACTTTCCCCTTTCTCTCGTACTTTTCTTTTTCTCTTTCTTTCCAACATATCTTCCTCCCTTTTTCCTTATTCTCATCATTTTTAAAATTCAAACATATTTTCACAAACATAATGGGCCCAACTAAAATTCTTAACCTGGATAAAGCCCATGTCAATTTTCTCAATTGGGCTCCCAACATAAAGACCTACTATTCAGATCTGAAACCCGATTTGCTAACCCGAATTTCAGGTCGTTACAAATCCTACTAGACCCGATGTCATCTTTAAATTCCATATCTCCTTCAATCTCATTAAAACAAATTAAGCATGAAAACAAGATAGAGAAAATTATAAAAACTCAAACTACCGAAATTAGAAGGGACAATATCTCATACGTGACGATTTGGATATAATAAAATTATTCGATTCATAAAATGAACTGACTTATTAGTATATCATTGAATCTAAGGAAAATAAACGATTAAAATCACTCGGAGACAAAAAAAAATGTTCAACAAACTTTTGTACACTCATAATTAGGGGTATTCATTGTTCAGTTAAAATCAAATGAACTGGTCGAATCAAAATTTAATTTGGTTAATCTATCAATTATTAAAGTGTTTAGTTCTTGAACGGTTAAATATTTTTTTGACGTTCAATTATCGGTTCGAAACTGGTTAATTTGATGTTTAAAAAAGGGCTGCATTTGCCAGGGATAAAGTTAGGTAAATTTTTAATACACAGGCTGTGTAAAACTGGCCTGCATATTTACATTATAAAACTTAAATCTTAAATTCCTAACCCTAACTCTAACCCTAAAAGTTAAACACTAAACCTTAAACCATATACATAAAATTTTAAATATTAATCTTAAATTTTAAAGCCTACAAACTAAACACGTAAACCTTAAACTCTAAACTAAAACTCTAACCCTAAAAACTAAAAAGTACGTATAAACGTTTACACGACATTTATATTAAAGTTTTTTTTCCATAAAGTTATGCCAACCCCACCAAACCTAATCCTTCACCTTAGGCGGAAGAAGAGCGTAACCACGAGGGATAAAGGTCATATTTTATTCGTTCTCCCCATGTGTGCATCCATGGGTTATATGGGGTCCAATTCTTGATGTTTATTACTCGTGATTCATTGTAATTACTCTAAATCTGGGAAGTCATAGTCCAGGTGAATTGGAAACTACAATAATCTAAACTCCTATTTGCTTTAGAATCTTGTAATAAAATTAAAGATCGTGTCACGAAACTATTATCTTCTTCATATAAGATATATTTAATAGGATGAGTATCGTCATCTTTTTATACTTCACAATCTTCTATTTTATTTTCGATGTGAGATTAATATCTCATTTATCTCTAGAGATGTGTCATTCTCTATCATTTGATCTTATAATGCTCTATCTTCTTTTATTATTATGTCTTTCAATTTTGTTAGCAAAATGTAAATCACTCTGCCGACAATTAGTTGGTCTAGTAGGACCAGATATTAGATTTTTTTTTAATTAAGGTTAGAGGTTCGAATACTGACATTGTGAATGGAATAAATTAGGTTGAGAGGGTATCCCCATAGAGGACCTCTGCAGTATCCGTCGAATTAGTCAACCAATAAATTAGATACCGGTAGTTAAACCAAAAAATTAAAGCCCCCTCTATGTTCCCACCTTCCTGGTTCTGGTTGGTCGGTGCTATAATCAGCTTATAGCTTTACTTGACATCGAAACCACTGCTATTTCATTTGCTCAACGACCTCCACCACCACCTGAACTTCCTTTGTTTACCTTATCAGTGAAGTTGGCTCCGACCCAAAGTCCCCAACGAGCTTTTTTGGTGGTTCTGGTTGGGACCAGACCCTAGCTGGCCACCCCAAAGTTGTGGATTGAGCCACTTGGAACCGGCATACTCATATTCACCAAACTCCGCCATTTCTCAATGTTTGTAAAGGTTGATTCCGATAATGGCTATAGGGACTAAAATCAACCTAGGCTTACGGAGACAAAATTTAGGATTGAGAGACAAAACATAAATGTTTAAAAGTGTGAGAGATAAATTCCTAATTATTCTATTTTCTAAAGAAAATATATATATAAGTAAAAGCCTAAAATAAAATCCATGTGCGGGGGCAGGAGCCCCTCCCAATCGTAACACACCTTCGTCCCTGAACTTTTGAAAAAAAAATCAATTAAGATTTTGAAATTTTTTACAATCAATTAAGCTTTTTGACCAACTTCGAGAATTAAAAATTGACATTTTTTCCTTTATATATTATTGGCACATGATACATTACAGTTCCATCATGTTGCATTTATAATTTTTTTCCAAAAAAATATTTTAATAAAATTTATAAGTCTTTTAGAATAAATAAAACTTTTAAAGAATTTTTAAATAAAATATTTTTTTGAAAATGTTAAGTCGAGACATTGTGACATGACGCATTGCACCAACAGATCTGAAAAACTGTCAATATTTAATGGTCAAAATTGGTCAAATGGCTTAATTGATTCAATTTTTTGGTTCAAAGACTTAATTAATTCAATTCTTTAGTTCAAAGGCTTAATTGGGCGCAAAAATAATTCAAGTACTTAATTGATTTTTTTTTCAAAAGTTCAAAAGTTTCTTATACCCTTAACCCATCTACCTATTTATACAAAGTACAAAGACTAAGGACATAATTTTACCTTTGTTATTTTGTGGTGGGTTACAACTGAGCTGGCCCATTGAATTCATTGGACACTGTGGTTCTGCAATGGATTGGTTCGTAGACTATTTTGCCCATTGGACCTAAGTCCAACAAAGATGTGGATAAAACGAAGTGTGTATATAGGACGAATACGGTTTTGGTCCCTCTACTAATGTTCAAATTCGAAATCTAATCTTTGTAATTTAATTTGGCACTGTTTTGGTCACCATATTTTTAAAATCCATTACTTAGTTCAAATATTTAACACTACTAACTATTTTGATTTAACTGATGATGTGAAATTTTTTTTTAAAAAAATCCATTCAAACACAAAAAAATCATATCAGCAATATGAATGCAAAAGTGTGATTTAAAGAAAAATCCACATCAGAGTTTTAACTAGTATATTTAATAGGGTTAACTATTTAATTAATATAGAGAGACTAAATACCAAATCGAGGCATAATAAAGGGACCAAAACCAAAAATTGACTATACACAAGGGACATTGATGGAAAAGGGAACTTAACCGAACATGTGGCTTTCAGGAGGGGACCTGCGCGAGAAACAGAAGCAGTGGAGGGAATTTTTCACTGAGTTGTTTGCCTCGATGTCTACTTGTCTAGTAGTAACATTAATATACAAATATCTTAATGTAATATAATATTAATATATGTATTCAAATTAAACAACGGGTTGGTCTAAGTGGTAAGCAGCTTGATATTACTTAAGTAGGTTTCGAGTTCAAAATCTTGTGTACGCAGAAAATTTCCGTTATGAGATTCACTCACCAAAATCATGTGTGTGACGCGAATCGGTTCGAATAAATCAGAACAAAACCCTAAAAAATCAAGATGACAACAAAAAATCATTAAAATTAATATATATATATATATATATATATATATGGATAGGATCCAGTTACACGGTGTAATTTTTTTTAAATTGTACATGTTTTTTGGATCGTTGAATGAGTGAAACGGATGGTTGATATTAACATAGAATATGTGAAGATTATCACTTAGAAAAAAAGAAAGGTTTTAATCTCAGTCATCTATTTTCCCCATTTAACTATAAAAAAACGTGTAAAACTTAAAAACTTTTACACTGTATAAGTATATCCTAACTCATATATATATATAATACGAGACGAATACATCAATCGAACAGATATATTCAATGACGGAAGAGAAGAAGGATCCAAGTGCCCTAAATAATTTTAAAAAATTCATAATAACTCCTTTAGTTTTAATTTTAAAAGTTTAATTTGACAGATTTTTTTTTTTAGAAATTCATAATAAACAGTATACTTTATTAATATTAAATTTTTAAAATTTTAATTTCACTCTTCAAAATTTTTTGGTTTATTGATATTTTAGGTCCTATAATTTTAAATATTTGATAAATTAAGCCTTCTCCAATTTTTAGTTTAGATACTTAATAACCCTAATATTATTTTTTTGAAAAGAATAATCCTGATATTTTTAAAGTTCAATAATTTGATCCCTCCATATATTCGATATTGGCTCTATCCTTGAATATATTTTAGGGCACGAGTGGGCCTTTATGAGAGCAAGTGGGGACCTTGCCACCCTAAAATTTAGTAAATTAACCTTTAGGCTTTTGAAAATTTTAATTTGACCCCTCCAAAAACTTTTAAAAATATTATTATTTTTTAAAATTTTTGAATATTTTTAATTAAGTCTCCTCCTGAACTTTTTAAAATGTTTCATTAAGTTTCAAAATTTGAAAATTTTATTAAAACCTTAAAAATTTAATAAACCTCTAAATTAAACCCTCTAATTTTTTTGAAAAAGCTAATTTATATATTTAAAATTTAAATAAACCCCTCAATTTGTGTCGACAAGATCCACCACTGTTTTAGGGT
Organism: Hibiscus mutabilis; assembly: GCA_019671005.1. Classification (NCBI taxonomy): domain Eukaryota; kingdom Viridiplantae; phylum Streptophyta; class Magnoliopsida; order Malvales; family Malvaceae; genus Hibiscus; species Hibiscus mutabilis. The sequence continues at coordinate 2,257,300 of CM033733.1, forward strand.
ATGCCTTGCCCCATGAAAAGATTGCAGGCACCATAAATAAATGCAGCGAAAAGGACGGGAACCTGTGGGCATGGAGTAATAAGGGCCCGATGGAAGGATGGGACCGTCGCAGCTCGGTGACAGCAACCGGTGCTTGGACATACCCTCCCAATACTGACACGGATTCACGATCAACGTCTCCATCCAAGTGTCTCCTCCGCCACCTCTTCTAAGTTTTAATCCCCAAGACTTGTTATAGGTGTGATTAATAACTTGTCTACGTAGCTTGCTTCTTCGTCGTATACATTATACAACTTCTTTTTTTTACTACCGATAACCAACTCATTGATTAATAATCCGGATGGAGTGACAATATCTATTTAATTGCTAAATTCATAATGTCGGATTAAAATTTCTGACATTGCTTAAGGGAAATTAGACGTGACAAACTTGATCCGAGAGAGACCCGAACTGAGACCCGAATTTGATCTGAAACCCGAAATAAATCTAATCGAAACTGACCTGAATTTTAGTTGAACCGAAAATATACCCGAATCGATTTTACCCAAACCGAAGGCAACCCAAAATAAAGAAAATATATTAAAATAAAAAAAAGATGAGATGTGACTGTTGCACAACTCACCAAAAAGTCAAATATACAAGCTATATAAAGTCATATATAGGGTGTAAAAACCTAACTCGGCCTGAAAGCCTGACTGAAACCGATCGATCTTCTATTATCCCGACCTGATATTAACCGAATCGAAAGTCAATCGACCCGATACACGAACCGAAATCTCCATAGACCCGAACTAAAACCGAACTTGAACCGAATATAGTCAGACTCGAAATGACCCGAACCGAACGACCGGTTTGCCACCTCTAAGGGAAATAGTGCCCATGGATGGAGTCAAAATTTGGGGTTGGAGCAAAACATAAATATTTAAAAGTATGGGAAAATTCATAAATAATCCAAATTTTAAAAAATTCTATATAAGAACAAAGAAATTTTTTTGGGGGTCTGCTCATCCCATTTCCACTAGACCAACTGGTTGTTGGTTATATAACCTTTATTTTAATAATATAATATTATATTTTTTGCAATTTAATTATCAACATTTTGGTTTAATATTAACAAGATATTAAAAAAATAGGATTCAGTTACATAATATAAATTTTTTAGTTTTTGATTGATTTTGAACCATTGAATGTAAAAATGATGACGAAATTAAAAATTAAAAATGAGGAGATTTTAAGGGAAAAAAAGTAGATAATCTTAATCATAAATTTATACTCATCAAATGATTCAAAATCGTTATAAAACTATTTTTTTATATTTTATACTTTGTAAAACGGATCTTACCCATATTAAAATATATATTACTATGCAGTTTCTTTTGGTAGTGTTATCCTATTTAAGTCGAGCAATTCGATCCATTTATCCAATGATCTAGAAGTCTAAAAATTCAGATGCCCAATCCACCTTTTGACTTTCATATATTAGAATTAGATATCCAAGAAAAAAAACAAGATAATCATATTGGATACGAATCACAATATTTAAGTCGCAAATTATTTGAAAATCTAAAAAATAATTGGGTTTTTCTACATTGGGTTTAACTGTTAACTTGGTCCCTCATCTTTAAATTGTAGTCCAATTTCGTATAATTACTCACTATTTTGACTCTTTCAAGTTGTACTTTTATTCAATTTGATCCCTCAACATATTTATTTTTATTTTTATTCTATATTTATTTTATTATTATAAAACACCACTATTATTTTTTTGACAGCTAATATATTTTTATTATCATATTATAATTAGTATATAATATATTTAAGTATATTTATTATAATTATTTTTATTATTTGATATCAGTTTTTTGCCGAATTAGATCCGATTCAATATCCGAAAATACACAACCTTGCATATCATGTCAATCCAAGTCAAAACTACTACATGCAAATATTTTTTAAACAAACATTATTAAGCATATTTGAAGGATCTATATATTAATTTATTATTTACACAAATATTTTTAATATAATTTAATTAATTATAAAATTTAAATAAAAATATAAATGTGTGAAAATAAAAAACAAAATAAAATGTATTAGTTTACAAATGTCACAATGAAAATATGTGAGAGTGAAGAATTAAAATAGAAATAGTTAAATTTAGGTTATTTGGACATTTTTTATAATTGTTAAGGGTAAAAGGGTCTTTATAACTCTTATGTTAAAACCTTTAATTTTAGCGGATTGACAGTCAAGTCTCTAATATTAGCTTGAACTTCTAATTTTAGCTCAAATCGTTATTTACCAAACACAGCCAATAATTAAAGTTGAACTACAATAGGAGTAGAGTAAATATGAGATGCCATTAATTCTTTCTTGTAATAAATATTTTTTCAATTATTACCAAAATGCCTATTTAGTTTTTATTTTAAAATATTTCAACAAATGATATGATATATTTACAAAAATAATATAATATTTTTTAGGATAATCTAATATATTAAAATATATGGAAATGGGGGAATTTTAGAATAATGATAAGTATCTCTTTCGAAAGCAACAAAAGGATAATACTGAATACACATCAGATCTGAGGACACTGCAGGGGGAGAGTGTTTTTGTGTTTTGTAATAAAAACTTTTACTGTATTCTACGGTTTTTGGTTGATAGATTTTTTTTTTGAATTATTGGACTGTCATGGAAAATATATTTATTGACGAGTTTATTTAAAAAAATTAAATTTTGAAAGGACCAATAATAAATTATATATTTTAAAGGATTAAATTATTCTTGATTTAAAGTGTTTAAAATATCATGTGGGATTATATTTATTCTTATTTCTCAATTCTAAATTCACATATTGATGTTTATTACAACTTAAGTTGTACCTATAAAATTTATATTTTAATAATACCACTTTACTTAATCTATAAATAGTTTTCTAAAAACCTTCATCTATAAATATCGTTGGAGAGCCGAACAAAGAAGCAATCGCAAACAACCAAAGTTTGACACTGAACGAACATTGCTCACTTAATTTTACACTTCAAACGGCGGTTTACCCACCGCTAGAAAATTTAACTTCTACTCAAACAGGCGTTACCGGCCAACGAACTTTCACCCCTTGATGACAAACGGAGCCTTATACAAACATAAAGTGCGTTAATATTATGCATATGTCTAACCTGACTTAGAGCACACTTCTACTGTATTATTTAGAAAAGGACTGAAATTTTAAAATTTGAATAGTTTGGATTAAAATTAATCAAATTAAAATACACGGACTAAATCGATAAATTATGGAAAACAAGACACTAATGATAGAATTTGACCAAAATAAAATCATGGAGAGGATCCAAAGTCGTTAATATTCCCAAAACAGTCAAAATATCCTCGTCGTCTCATATATAGCTTTTAGAGCAACCAGCTTTTTCTTCTGTCTTGTTCCTTTCTTTCGTCGGCCTATCCGAAACTTAAATGTTTTACATTTTTTGCGTAAGTAGATGCTAATCCATATATATATAACCTGTTTGCACACTCCTCGTTCGGCTTCCCCATGGTAATTATATAGCTTCAAATGATGTCTGGTCAGCTGCTGTCTGCTCATATGTGTATATCTAAACATTTTCTAGGTAAAAAGTACGTGAAAATGCAGTGTTATAAGGTGCTATAAGTGAAACATGACAGAGTCGGTTGTGAAAGAAGATGTAAGAAACTCCAAGATGCAAGATTGATGGCAATTGGCAAAGGTGTGGGGTGCTGCATTTGTCTCTTGCCTGCACACTGCATTCATTGCTTTTGGCAAGACTAAGGTGGTGAAGAATGGAGATATATATCACATTCATGCACAGATGGATCGAGGAGTTGTAGAGAGCGGTCGATTTTCTAAAAATTTAGAATTTGTATATAATTTTAAAATTATATATATATTTTTTTATTGAAAATTATTTTCGTCCTTTAAAATTTTATAAATTCGTCTTCTCTAACATAAAATTCTTTGTTCGTCCCAACACGCATGTATATTTCTAAATATCAAAATGTTGCCCTTTTCTTAATATTTAAATTTCCAATATTCCTTTTACATGCCCTAAGTAGATCAATATAATGTTATACATAAAGATTTTATACTCTTTGTAGTCTGTGATTGTGTCATGGATCACACCATGTTTGTCATTTTACTAGCAAACTCTAGATAGATACTACCATTTTCCATCATTACAAGGAAATGGACCGTTACTTTTATTGAAAAAAAGATTAGGTTCGAATCTTGAAGATAAGATAGTTAAAAAGGGCAACCAAGAATCACAAACATAAACCATCAAAGGAACATGAAAGATGTCAATTCTTCATCTTACGACTCTCGATGCTTAGTGTGAACTGCAGGGACGAAGCTATTTAGGGATTGTCTCTCAAAGTTTTTTGGTATAATAATATTTTAGGTCATTTTTAGTTTAAATAATAGTCAAATAAGGAATAGAAATCATCTGTCATTTTTCAGTGTCCTTCCTATGCCCCATATTAAAAACTTAAGTTTAGGGTTTATGATTAATGTTTAAGGTTAGGGTTTAACGAATTTGGAGTAGGGTGTATTTTTAGGGTTTATGGTTTAGGATTTAGAATTTAAAGTTAGGGTTTTAAATTTAATTTTTTAGTGTTGGGCATAAAAAAGGACACCGATAAAAGACAGAAGATTTTTATTCGTCAAATAAGATCTTTCCCTCTTTCAATATTTAGATGTAAAAGCTTAATAAACTCGTATCTTTTTAATATTCGATCCTAACTCTGTCCTGGTAAGTCGTCTCTGGTCTCTAACATCACATCTGATATCAATTAAGATTAAAGGATAAATCATCTTATAAGTTCATCAAATCATATGTGTGTGGACGAAATAAGAATAGAATTTTGGATAGATAACTTGTATTTTATGTTTACGGTACTAGCTATCATGAAGATCACAACCGGTGAGAAGATCAGAACTTGGGATCAAAATTTTGTTTTTATATGTTTAAATCAATACCATTAATTTGTGTGGCTACCATGAAACGAAAAACTCTATCTTTTAGTTTCTGAAATGACACCAAAAAGGAGAGTAAAAACTTCTGCAGATAGGGTTTTTTCCCTTTCAATATTTCTGAATAGGATAGAGCAGGAGCAGGAGCATAGCATTCCATACCCATCTCCTTTATCCCCTTTTGTCTTGTTTTAACACGGTCTCATATATATGAAATCACGTGAACGGTGAACCTCTCATTTGTATTTCCTCTCTCTCTCCATTTCTTCATTTCTCTTGTTCAAAACATTGATCCTCCACCTTTACTGGACAAGACCACTGTTCATCACTTGATTCTCCTCATGTCTTCTAGTAATTGCTATTCTTCCCTTTATCCTTTTCCTTTTGACCTTAACGAAGATCATCAGCACCAACAGCAGCAGCACCTTTTTGCCTTAAAATCTCAACCTTCCTCATCTTCTTCTTCCTCCTCTCTCACTTGTCCCACTTTCTTCAACCCAACCGTTCAAAACCAAGCAGGCTCTTTTAGAGAACCCCATGAGTTTCAAGATCAACAGGATCAGGTATGTGTTTTTATCTGATCACTTAGGGTTTTGAATTCATGATCATTTTCTATATATGTTGTTGAAATATCAACACTAATACCAACAACCAGTTGATTTAGCGAGATCGAATCTTGACGTTCTGAATAGAAAAAACTGGGTTGAGAGGGATACTCGCCTGTGATACTGTAATGACAAGAGATCTCAAAGCTATATGCTTGTTTTTAAAATAACGCATCGAATGAAGATAAATCAAGCGTTGAGCTTTCATTTGATTATTTATTTTCTTCTCTTAGCGTTTTGAGCTGTGGGGGTTCGAGTTATGTGTGGCTAAGTATCTAAAGTTTCTTAATTTTCAGGCTAAGATATATGTTCCACAAGATGGACAATTGGGGAGTGGTAGTGATCACCACCGCGAGGACAGTTCTTATAAGTGGATGCCTTCAAAGATGAGGATTCTGAGGAAGATGATGAGCTCGGAGCGCTCGGATTTATCGAAAAGCTCGACCGCGACGAAGATTGAAGACCTGAAGGTTCAGATCAATCAACCCTCATCATCTCCGGATAACAACAGCAACTCTTCCTACAATAATAACAACACCAACAGTCCAATTAGGGTTTGTTCTGATTGCAACACAACCAAGACTCCTCTTTGGAGGAGTGGTCCTAGAGGTCCCAAGGTATATATACACTTTAAATTTCAACTCTTTAGTCTTTTCAGAGATTCAAATAGTGGTCCGTTATCGTAAAAGCAGCCATTATATAATGGTAACAGTACTCTCCGGAAATAAACGGTCTACAGTAACTACAATAACATCCGATATGTGACTTATGTCCATAACCACGACTAAAGATAAAACTGCAACCGTAATTTAAATCCCTGACCTATACTGAACAATACCCTTAGCATAAAATCTAAGTTAAACATGTTACATGTAAACTGCAGTCTCTTTGCAACGCCTGTGGAATCCGACAACGTAAAGCAAGACGAGCAATGGCTGCTGCTGTGGCGGCCGCGGCGTCGAACGCGACCGATGTTGCAGCTGAGATTACGACATGTGCGAAGAGTAAGGTTCAAAGCAAGGCAAAGAGATCAAGTAATGGTTGTGCTGCAAAGTTAAAGAACAATAAAAAGTGCAGACTCAATTCCCAATCCCAAGGTCGAAAGAAGCTTTGTTTTGAGGATTTGAGGGTAATATTGAGCAAGAACTCGGCTTTCCATCGAGTTTTCCCGCAGGATGAGAAGGAGGCTGCGATTCTGCTGATGGCCTTATCGTATGGACTTGTTCATGGTTGAATTAATTGATTTATCTAGTCACTAGGCTAGCTAGCTTTCTTATATTGTTTGTTTGATTCTCGATTAGCTTTGAATAATGACATTGATCATTAATTAGTGTCTGAAAAACCAAGTTTCATGCATGAGTTGTCGATGAAATTAAGATAATTAGTGTGAGGGAAACATAAAATAGGGTTGTTTGAAACTTGAATTTGATTATTCTGTGAACTTTATAATAAATTACTTTTCAAGGTCTTATTTCCATTATTCCATATCTCTCTTCCTCTTTATTTTTTCCCTCCCGGTTTCCCAGGTTTTTATCCGGACTAATTTGAAACGATCCGCATCTCACACAGTCTTTTGTAGTGAGTCTTTTATGTGGATTTTTTGCATACATAATACCTTAAACTCAAAACCTGCTTAAGCAATATCAAGTTGCTTATCACTTGGATCAGCTCGTGTTTTTTCTTTTTCTTTTCAGAGGACCTTTATTCATTGACGATGGTGATGAATCAAAGGGTAGACCCAGCTAGGGTTACAGGCTTTTGCTTTCTGTTGTTGTTTTTCGATCTAAAAAGTCACGTACAAGACAGTTCTTGTTTTGTCTTTTGACATTGTCTTCATTCATGTGATCGTATCAGCATGTATAGAGCTTTGAATAATTAGATATAACAATAAATACAGCTGGTGAAGATGTTCATTGTTGGTATATGCATAATTAGCTATATGGTTTATAAACTATCATGTACCCCACGTTGAATCGATGATGCTCGTTTTTTACACACTTTAGCCATTTGGGTCGTTTATAGTAGGGTGAGTATTCGATTGAGTTGAGTAAATAAATTTCGAGTTAGTTAAGTCGACGAGTCTTATTTTATAACTCAATTTTATTTTTAAATTTTTTTCGGAGTTTCTATTTAAATTTAGTTGCAAATATTTATAATGTTATCGTACTAATTGATTCTAATTTAAATGGCTTTCTTTAACCATATATGCTATACATACATACATACATACATACATACATACATACATACATACATACATACATACATACATACATACATACATACATACATACATACATACATTTCTTCATGTTTTTATGCTATATATATAAATCAGATAAAGTTGAGGGATTCGACTTGAAATTGAAAATTGATCTACTAATTACTAAAAAATTCAAGTTATTCGAGTCTCATTTATAATTCAAACTTTATTTAAATTTTTTTAGTCGAGTTTATAAAATTACGATTCTTGTCAAGTTCACTCGAGTAAATTTTTAATTTTTTTTTGAATTAAGTCAAATTTTGTACCCTAACTTATAATTGTTAATTTTATATTTAAAATAACGTTTGTTTGCTTTTTTATTAATTGATTTTATTTTTTAATAGAAGCCGTTAGTCTTATTAAAGAGAAAATATATCTAAAATAATAAATAGGGTTTACAACTATCATTGTAAACTAAATACATAATTTGAACATTTTTCAATAACGTTGACACAAGAAACTAGCCACTTTAGATCATACAAGACCATACATGGAAATGGTTTAAAACCCAACTAAAAGACTTGAACGAAAAATAGATAGGAACAAATCTGGTTGCATCAGCAAACGAACCACAAAAAGGATTAATCTATTGAAGGACCACCAAGAACTGTAAATCAGAGTCGAGCGTCGTAAGAAACTATCCAATAACCCAAATCGCGTATCCAAATTTAATCCGAGGGTCCAAAGCAGGAAAGATCAGCATGATTACAAATAAGCGCCATCTTAATCAGTCGCGACGTTGTTAAACCCTGAAAAAACATAAAATTAAAAAGAACGGCCAAATGACCTAGAAAAAAGACAAAAATCGTGCCAAAAAATAGAGATAAACGTGCCACAAAGTCATAATTATTTTTATTAATTTTTTTTTAAAAATAGAATCGGCAGTCAGCGACCAACATCAAAGCCATTACCGCCGCCAGCGGCTATACAAAATTAAAGAAAAAAAAGGTTGCGCTCAATTTTCCTGTAGAGAACGAGGGTTGCAGCTCTTTTATTAATTGATTTTATTGGGACGCATTTGATACGTAACACACATTAATTTACTAGGTCTGCATGCTTAGGTTGTATGAGATGTGTCATGGGACTAATATAATAATATCAGAATTATGAATAAATTATAAATGTTGAAGTAGTAAAGGTTTTAAAAAATATATCGATTGAGTTGGGTTAGCATCATTTCTATTGTAACATATAAAATGACGTGGGCTTGAGTGTGTTAAACACGTAATATTATTCTATCGTAGAGAAAGAGTATTGTGTGTTTAAACTTTAAACGCACTGAAATTCACATCGTTTATTTAACTAAATTTTGGGATTGTTAAGTTTGAGCATAATTATTCTATGCATAAGCGTTTGTAAAAATTGTTTTTACAATTATTTTAATTTTAAAGTTTATAGATTTTGTTTAGGGTCTAGTGTTTAGGTATTTTAGTGGACGAGTTTTGAATTAGGTCGTGTGGTTAGAATTTAGGTTTTAGGGTTTATAAGTTAAAACCTAAACCCCTGACTATATTGTCCTAAAAACTAAACCCTAACCTCTAAACCTTAAATTCTAACCATAAACCATAAACTTCAAACTCATACACTTAAACCACTAAATCTTAAACCACATCCCTAAACCCTAAAATTAAGACGTTTGTGAAAAATTTCGTTTCCACCGCCAGTGCATGTGATATTTTCTCGTACTATATTATACACGTCCCTTGTACCCTCTTTATACACGTTATAAAAGAATTGAAATAACCCTTCATGACATATAATCATATCATATTTCATGCACATTGAAAAAGAAATGAGAAAACCCTTCATGGAAATATACTTATACTTGGGGGTGCACTTGGATTTTTTTAAAAAGAAAAAAATTAAACATGTGACTATGTATAGACTACAGACAATTGAACAACTAACAATAAATAACACTTTTTTAAAGATCGATGATTTATTTGATCGGTTATTATAATTATATTTTTATATATAATTGATTTAAAATTAAAATATTGTCAATTGCAATTATGTTAAAATTGTTTTTTTAGACACGTTACGAAAATTATAGTTCTTGATTATTTATTTTGGATTAAAAAAATACTTCTACTAGAGTTATGGATTTAATGAATAAAATATTTTACATTTATCTAAATAAAATTATGGTGGTATTTATTGATGATATCTTAAGCTACTTAGCAAGCAGAGAAGAACATAGACAACGCTTTGCATTATGCCACAAAAGCGATTATTATAGTTAGTTTGATATAACAATCAATTGATTTAACGAGATGAAACGTTGGTTTTTTAGGTAAGATTAGATATTTGAATCGTGACGTTGTAGATGAAGTAAACTAAGTTGGAAGAGTTACTCCCATAATGAATATATGCAATATCTGATTCGAATTAGTTGACTAATAAATTATATGTTGATGGTTATATCAAAAAAATATTAATTACTAAAAACTAGTTGGTCTAGTGGAATGATGCACTAATCCCTTAAGCAAGGTTAAGGTTTCGAATTCTGGCGTTGTGAATGAAACAAATTAAGTTGGGAGGATCACCCCATAATGGACCTCTGCAGTATCTGATCTAGATTAATCAGTCAATAAATTAGATATTGGTGGTTAAAAAAATATTACTAATTATATGTTTTGCTCAAATTAAAAAGAAAAAAATGATTGCTTTGGCGGAGAATACAAGTAAATCAATTTTATGGGCTAGAAAGGGTGCTTGATACGCGAGGGCCTTTCAGAGCTTCGATCATTCGGACTTTAAATCCAAATCAAAGTCGTTGATTCAAGACAACAATCAAGACCTCTTCAACGGGAAACTAGTAGGGGCGAGTAAAATTCGACTCGAAAAAATTAAATTTTTTGATGATTCGAGATAAAAAAATTCGACTCGTTTTGATCGACTCAACTCAAAAAAATTTTAAATAAAGTTTGAGTTGTAAAATAAAAATTCGAATAACTCAAAATTTTTAGTAATTACTGGATTGATTTTTAAGTTCGAGTTGGGTCTCTCACTTTTTCTTGATATATATATATATATGCCACATATGAAAAAATATGAAGAAATATATATATATATATATATATATGCATATCTTATATGATTAGAAAAAGTCCTTTAAATTTGAATCAAATTGTACTATAAACATGATAAATAATTACAATTAAATTTGTATAAGAACTCGAAAATTTGACTCGAACTCGACTCAAATAAAAAAAATTCAAATAAAATTTGAGTTGTAAAATATGACGCGTCAACTCAAATAACTCAAAATTTTTTGACTTGACTCGATCGAACACTCACCTCTACTTGTAAAGGTCGTTCGACTCAGGGTTGTATCTAGGCCCGGGCAGGAGGGGCAACCGCCTAGGGCCCATAATTTTTATAGTATATTATACTTATAAAAATTATTTTTATGTTAAATATAGGGCCCGATTATTTTCAATACTTATTATTAGGGACTATTTTTTCACAATATTTATTATTAAGGGCCTATTCTTATAATTTAATTTTTTTTAATATTTGTTATTAAGTGCCCAATTTCCCCCAATATTTCTTATCTTGGACACTCTTAAAATTCAATTTATTAATACTTATTATTAAGGGCCTATTTTTGTCAATTATTGTTATTAGAGACCAATTTATTTTCAATATTTGTTTAGGGGTACTCTTAAAATTCAATTTTCTTTTCTAATATTTATTTGTTATTAAGAGTGCAATTTTTTCAATACATTTTATTAAGAGCCCAATTTTTTTCATTACTTGTTATTAAGGGCTTAATTTTTCAGTACTTGTTATTTTGAAGCTACTCTTAAAATTTATTTTTTTAACACTTGTTATTAGGGACGACGATGTAAATAACGGTTCACAACTGTTATGTCCACAATAAAACATATGTTATGAATAATTCACAACCACGATACTCGCACTGACCACAATAACATCCATTATGTCCCCAATGACAATAAATGCAACGCGACCGAGAACGTGACCGCAATCGTAATTTAAATCTTTGATCATGAGCCCAATTTTTTGATTTGCCCTAGGGCCACCAAAGTTTCAGAAACGGGCTTGGTTCGACTCAGTATGTGTTTGATAAAATGTCTAGCTGAAATAGACTGCATATGTTGCGAAAGATTTATGCAAATGGGTTGAGAAAACATGTAAAGGAAGCCTCTTTTCGGTTATGATATAATTTAGAAGCTCAAAGTTTTGACCTGTCGGAAATTAAATCAAACGGAACATGGGCATAGAACAACTGTTAATTTCTGTAGTTGGGGTTGAGAATGATGCTGTGCTAAGTGACAGAACCAAAGTATTGCTAAGCTTTTGGGGTTCATGAATTTTATTCTGGATCACTGATCTTGCTGTTCTACCATCACCTCCTTAAATGTTAACATTCCTGAGAAATCGAACTCTGGGATCGGTATCGAATGAAGATCAGGCCGTTATCGAACTGTTTATTCATGAAAATGAAGATAAGACCAAGGGTTGAGACTTCCACGGAACTTAAATAAAGACCAACGTTGTGGAGCCGACCATGAAGTTGAAATCATGGTCGGTTTCGTAATGTTGGTCTTTCTTTACAAACTTTACCCCAACATATGTTTCAATTGTAAGTCTATAACCCAAATAAACACGAAAGGAGTACATATTATGTGTAAAGCTGATATGTTTATATTGCCTGCTTTATGAACCTTGCATATGAAGTAAGCTGCTGAGAAATCTATTTCATTAGCCACAGCTGAATCATGTGTTTTGTTGCAATTATAATTGTTCACATCTTTTCCTTTTTTGTAGACTTAACCCTCTTCCAGTACTAAAAATGTAAAGGGGCATGTTTGATGTTCTATTCATTGATGTAATTATAATTCTTTTTCCACCACGGGACTGGTTATGGCAGCTGTGCTCGGAGGCGGTCGGCCTCACCGGATTCTAACGGTTCGAACCAGGAGCTCTGCAGTTCCCACCAGTAAATCAAAAGTACTCAAAACACTTTAATCAAAAGTACTCAAAAGTTTATGATACAAACAATATTTACTATCTTTAAGGCATGTTTCTATTCTGTAAAAAATAAAAATTGTAAAAAATAGTCAACGTCAACATTTCAATGATAAAACAGCTAACACCGGCTTAATGACCTGTGATTGTTCTATTACATTTAGGTCAATTTGAAGAAGAAGTAAAGTTCAATAGTCAAAAGAGACATAATAAAAGTTTAAGGGCTAAAATGACTAAACTGGTAAAGTTAGAGGACCAAAAATGGCATTCTTAAAAACAAAAAAAAGAATTTATATTCAATACAAATACGGTAGAAACAAAAAGTTTCCATGAGTGTCTTAGTTTTAGGGGTTAAGGTTAGACTTTAGGGTTTATAGGTTATGGGTGTAAGTTTAGGGGATTAGAATCGAGGGGTTGTAGTTAAAATTTAGTGTTTATGGTTAGAATTTAGGGTTTAGAGGTTAGGGTAATAATGTTAGGGATTTAAGTTTTAACCCATAAACCTTAAATTATAACCATAAACTCTCAATTCTAAACCCTTAATCTCCAAATCCTAAATTCTAACTACAAACCTTAAAACTAGGGTGCTTGTGAAACTTTTTGTTTCCACCGACTGTATGTAGAATAATTACCCAAAAAAGATTGTATTTTCTAACAAGAGAAAATATCTCATGCACGGGAGGTAGAATTTTTTTCACAAGCACCCTAATTTTAGGGTTTAGGAACTTAATTTAGAGTTTGTGTTTAAAATTTAGGAATTGTGGTTAGAGGTCATGGTTTAGTGTTAGAATTTAGGGGTTAGGGGTTAAGTTTTATGGTAATATGTGATTTAAGTTTTAACCTATAAATCCTAAATTCTAATCTTAATCCCTAAATTCAAATCATAGTCCCTAAATTATAAGCACATAAACCTAAACCCCTAAATTATAAACCCTAAACTAAATCTCTAACCCCTAAAATTAAGGCGTTTATGAAAATAAAAAGTTTCCATAATTACCCTTTTAACAAATAGAATTTATTTTATTAATTCTCAAATTAAAATTTATTCAAAATTGAAGTCATTTAGTATTTTATCTTATATAAAACATATTGGATATGGTTTGAAAAATTAACTATTTAATTATAAAATAATTTATGTATTTTTCAATTAAAAATAAATGGATAAATATATAATCGTAGAGTTATAAACACATAATATAAAGTAAATTAATTGTAACATATTTGTATGCATGAATTAATCTTAATACAAATTTCTTTGTACGGAGAGCTGAGATTTTCCAAAACTAAAAAAAAAATGTTACATAAATTATTTAATTATAAACAAAACACATCCGTCCCACAAATAATGCCCCTTATTAACTTTTTAAAAATTAAAATTTGTAAGTCTTGACTATAATTATATTAAATATTTTAGATAATTAAATTTTATAAAATATATATTTAAAATCTACTTGATTAGAAGTTTTTAAAATATATTTTTTCATATTTTTATCAATAATAAATTTTAAATAATCATGAGTCAAAATTAAAAAAAATTGACTCAAAAAATATCAATAAGGGACATTATTTGTGGGACGGAGGGAGTATTTGATAATTGCATATTAAAAATTAATAGATGCAATTCATCTATTAATTATGTCCCACAAATTATTATGGTATGTTGTAAACAAAGTTGGGTCCATTGGCTACTCCTGCCAAGTCTCTCCATCTCAACATGACTCTCAAGTCGAGTTCGAACAGTTTTGTTTATACAGTTTGCGTGAGTTCTATGGCTTAAAAAGAGCAGATATTACTATGAGACCACATTAAAAATCTCAATTTCTATGAGTTTACAGGCTTTCCATTTAATTTGGGGAAAGGGTCTTGCTTGCTTAAAACAACTACTTTGCTCTTGTGAGCAAAGTACCCTTTCACAAGATTTTTGTATATAAGAATGGTCATTATACACTCCACCTGCAAAATGGGACAAAAAAGAAAGGAAAGAACTGTAAATTGTCGATACAAAACGCAAACAGCAGGGAAGACTGTAATAGGAAAATACGTACCTCGTCCAGATCCATGTTCATCTCGACCCATTTCAATGCTTTGACAATTACTTCTAACTTCAACAGGTGAGCTTTGCTTGGGTCCTTTTGCTTTTGGATTAAGTAACCACAAGATGAGAATGTTACAGATAATATTATGAGCTGAAAAGGTTCAAATAAAATAGCATGAAGGGTCCGTTTGGTCTAAAGCTCTTACATTTTCTTAACCAGTCTTTCGTAAACTTGGAGCTCGAGCTTCTCCAGGACGAGATACACGCCAGACCGCAGAAACCTTATAGATGGGGAGAAAGTTAGATTGGTCTTAACAAAGTTAATTTCAATATCAACAAGAATCATGATGATGAGCTTACTGGTCTTCATGTTCTTGGAGAGCATGCCGAAGAAGTCGGGGATCACCCCTTTTTAGAGCTTGTACAACATTATTGTACTGAGAATACAACCATTACTAATTACTCATTTGATGTGTTGAAACAATAGCAAAATATTTTAGAAAATGTTTGCACTTTCCCCTTTCATTCATTTGATTTTCTTTGTTCATTTTAATATGAAAGCACGCCATAAATACATAACTCGGTAAAAAGCATGAGCACAAAGCATCTACTTCTACATAACGACCGCACAGAAAGAAAATAAGTAAATATAATAATGCGAAACCGTACCTCAAGGAGGTTATACTTCTCTAGGAGGGAAGTTTCAGGTAAGATGCCTAATGAAAGCGTCACCGGTATCAAGTATTTTAATATCATCCTACGAAAATCAAACCAAATAAGAATTAGAAGCAAGAAATGATAAAAACTGAACTTAACTTGCTACCTCGTGTCAACGTTTAATGCAGAAATGAGACATGATTAGTTTTGATACTTCAATGAATATAATAAAATACGCAATAAGAGAACAAAATAAGGACATTAACGATAACAAGAAAACTCGTCAAGGATAGACTAGAAATACCAGTTGAAATGAAATAAATTTGAAGCATACATTCAAAAAAGGAAATTTTAACTTACCTATCAAATGCAGCAACAATTTTGATTACATCAGTTATTATGGCTTCCGTACCGTACAGATGCAAGACATATATACAAAAAGAACACATAAATGAACCTTATATTTGCTTCTCTGAGAGGGTTGCAATGTGTTAAGGCATATGATAATTTATGATCAGCCTGCTAAATCACAACAATATTTAGTAGGCGCACCAGATAAAAGTAGTAGTGAGAAGCTCAGCAAACACGAGAAATACAATCACAGATGAAGTTTACATCAAGAAACGGAAGAAGTAAAGCTTTCTCCATGGAATTTAGACTACTTACAGCAGGGAAATTTTCATTGAAAACTTCCAAACGCCTATTATAATACATATAGGTGACCTGAGAAAGGAGGTACCATTCATCAAATGGTTTGTATACATGGAAAATCCCAGGGGAAGGGGAAAAAACATTACCTTGTCTCTTCTAGGAAATTCCTCAAAATCGAAAATACGAGCAGTTTCAATACTTCTTATTACACTTCGGCAGAGGTGTACTGTACCAAGCTGCAAAATAAAATACGAGCAGTTTCAATAATTTTGCACTTCTCAACTCCAAAACGAAATACTCATAACAGATGTTGGAACTGGAAATCATTTTATTTTCTTTTGGCGCGCATGGTGGAGGAAGAGAACACAATATCCTAGGCCGAGGGCTCAAAAATAAATTCTAAGTATACAATCCATTCGGCAAAACCAAATTCATGATAAATATAGAACAGGAAACAAAAAGATTCTAACAAAGCCGAAAGCAAAGATAGAAGAAACATAAGTATCACCTTGAAGTAGATTTTAAACAGTTGGCAAGTCACATACAATGCTCCGACACATTTCGGGTATCCGTGTGTCATAACGATGGTTAGCAAGAATGGTGATTATTAAACGACTTGCTAACAGAACGATGACAAGTATATCTTGAAGATGAAAAAACCTACAGCGAGAACACCAAATACTTTCATAAGGAATGATCCAGCTCCCTTCAATTTCTCCGGGGACTTCCCATTGGAATCCAACTCTCTATCAGCCTACAATTACAACATTCCCGAATTACATCGAAACCAAATTTTCCTTTGCAAAAAATAAAAAAACTACATGGTTTTCCCATCAATATACCCTCTCTGCAAGAACCCTAATTTCATAAGCAATAACATACAATGCCTCCAATGCCCATGCTGATTCCCAATTCCGAAACTCCTGAATGAAAGCACTGCCAGTGCGAGATTCCCACAATCACCACATTGCATAAACATCTCTGATTAATTGTTAAAAAAGAACTAAAAAAGCAGGGGAAAAAAAGTAAAATACTTGGCAAAATTTTCAAAGGCATGGTAGGCATCAACCAAGTTCCCAACTCTATAGCTCTGCAAAGAACGAAAAAGCGGGGCCAAAATCTCACCGTACTGGGAAAACTTATCCGATTTCTTTATCAATCTATTAGCATCTTATCACAAAGAGAGAGAAAAAAGCTTCAACTTTTAACAAATTTCTTTTGATTCCTTAAAACAATAGATAGACAATGGAAAAACCTGGAAAAAAGTTGAGGGCATCGGCAACAGAAAGGAGCGATGGAGAGTTGGAGGAGGAGGAGAAGGAGAAGAGCTGAGCAAGGGAAGCTACATCATGGTACGAAACGGCGTCGGAAAAGTTGTTTAGGTAATCTGTGATTCGCCTATGGGCTTCTCCCATGCTTGGACACGCCATTGCTCCACTAAGTTTCCATTCTTGTAAAACGATATATCTATAAAAATCTCGTCTTTTTTGAATAGCTGCTCCCTGCAACTTCAACTGTAGTTTTGTAGTTTCTTCTACCTGGTTTACTCTTTTGAAAAAGTTTATAATTTTTTTTTCTGCTAGAGCTGCTAGGATTTGGAATTTCTCGTCAAACTTAAGAGTGTAATTGTAAATGAACGGAGTATTTTGTAAACAATTTGTGAATTGTTCGTGTTTATGTTCGTTTATTAAGTGAAATAAAAGAGTATAAATAAAATTTATATAACATATATGTGTACAGTTTGTTTATGTTTACGAGCAAGCTCGCTTATCAACTCGTTTATCAGCTCGTTTACTTTGTTTTTCTTTTTCTTTTATTCTTTTACATTTTAAATATTAGTGAATGTATAGAGTAAATTAAACACAGAGTAAATTTTAGAGTTCAAACTGTGAAGACTAAAAAACTTAAGTACTAATGATCTAATTTTACTATATTGACGAACATATAAACGAATATAGAGCCTTAGCTGCATTTGTGGAGTATAGTGGCTCAACTTTCTTCTCCTTGACTTATAAATTGAATTTTTTTCCTCTAATCTCTATTGTGAAAATTTGTAATCTATTAAAATTGTAAAAAATTTAGTTCAACATGAAAGTACAAAAACATATTAAGATTGACTGTCACCTGATAAGGAAGGATTTAAACTGGAATTATCACACTCTTACCTGTATCAACACATAATCAGCTTGCTGACTGTTTCACCAAAGCGCTTTCAGCCTTTATTTTTTCGGGTCAATATTCAAGTTGGACATTCAAAATTTGTATGTTCTAACTTGAGAGGGTATTAGAATAATGCGTATTACGAGAAATTATATCATAAGCTTTTTTTATTACATCATTTATGAAACCAACTAGTAAAATGTATTAATTTTGTTAATTTTTTTATGTCATCTGATAAAATTATTTTTAAATTTAATTTACAATAAATATAAGTAAATATTCACTTGATAAAATAATAAAATAATAAATAATAAAATAAATATATTTTATCAGTTAATCTCATGTATAATGTTGTGAGAAGGACGTAATTTTCTTATTAAAATTAGTAGTCTGTTAAGATGGTAATCACTTACTTTATTTTCTTTATTAGTTTAAATATCTTTTTACTTTGTGCATAAATGATTATCATTAATAAAATTTATATTTTTTTCTCAAAATTTATCAAATGCTAAATAATTTAACACAAACATTTTAAAAAATAAATAAATAAAAATAAATATAATATTAAAAAATTAAACAAACATAAACTAAACATACATACATTTTAAAAATAAATATAAAAATTTTTGTTCGTTAAAAATCGATTCATTTTCGTCTTAACTCAAATTTTGCAAGAGGCCGACACCCCCATCTGACAATGAAAGTTGTGTTGTTGTACTTAAATACTGTTCGATCGTTTTCCTCGTGGCCGAAATATTCTCAATAATTAAGGCAGAAACTTTACTTGCCTAAACAAAGACTTTCTTCTTCAATTTGCTAATCTCTTGTGTTCCACTCTTTATAATCTACTGATTCGTTGCCACGTAGAACTTGATTTTTCATAGAAGCTGTGGAGAATTGAGAAGAAAGAAACTATGGGTACTGATTCGTTGAGTCAAACAAAGCCGATACCGATTCCAACTCAAGAAGAAGATCGTTCCACTCATTCCAAAGCTCTCCTTTCTTTCAACACTGATTCTCCTTCAGATCCTTCAACAAAAACATCTCCTTCAAAGCCCAGCACCACCATTATCTTCATTGCTTTGATTCTCTTCACTTGCATTGCTCTTTCAGCAGCTATGGCGTTTGCTTTCCTCTTCTACTCGTCTTCTTCATCTTCTTTTTCAGCTCACAACGTTTCTCGTCCTCTAAAGAAACTGGAAAAGCCCGTTGTTATTCTGATTTCCTCCGATGGGTTCCGATTTGGGTACCAATTCAAGACCTCATTACCGAACATCCACCGGTTGATTGCTAACGGGACCGAAGCTGAGTCCGGTTTGATTCCTGTTTTCCCTACTCTCACTTTCCCTAATCATTACTCTATTGTTACTGGACTTTATCCTGCTTATCATGGTATTATAAACAACTATTTTGTGGACCCTAGCACTGGTGAGGCGTTCACCACGGCTAGCCATGAACCAAAGTGGTGGCTAGGTGAGCCACTTTGGGAGACTGTGGTCAATCATGGGTTAAAGGCTTCTGCCTATTTTTGGCCTGGGAGTGAGGTAAAAAAGGGTTCTTGGGATTGTCCTAAAAAGTTCTGTATGATCTATAATGGATCTGTTCCTTTTGAGGATAGAGTTGATACTGTTTTAAGCTACTTTGATTTGCCTAGCAGTGAGATTCCTGTGCTTATGACAATGTATTTTGAGGATCCTGATCATCAGGGTCACCAGGTTGGACCTGATGATCCTCAGATCACTGAGGCTGTTGCTAGAATTGATGGTTTGATTGGGAGGTTGATTTATGGTTTAGAAAAAAGGGGTTTTTGAGGATGTTACCATAATCATGGTTGGAGACCATGGGATGGTTGGTACATGTGATAAAAAGGTGATTTTTCTTGATGATTTGGCCCCTTGGATTAAAATTCCCGCGGATTGGGTTCAGTATTATTATCCGGTTCTTTTGATTCGTCCACCTCCCGGTCATGCACTGTCGGACGTTGTTGCAAAGATGAATGAAGGGTTGGAATCCGGGAAAGTTGAGAAGGGGAAATATTTGAAGGTTTATCTTAAGGAGGAACTACCAAGTCGACTGCATTATGCGGCAAGTGACCGAATTCCTCCCATAATCGGGCTGGTTGAGGAGAGCTTTATGGTAGAGCAGAAAAGGACTAAGCGACAAGAGTGCGGAGGAGCACATGGGTATGACAATGCGGTTTTCTCCATGCGGACTATTTTTATCGGTCACGGTCCTCAATTTGCAAGGGGAAAGAAGGTGCCATTGTTTGAGAATGTTCAAATATATAACTTGGTAACTTCAATTCTCAAGCTAGACGGTGCTCCCAATAATGGTTCTTCAACATTTCCTGAATCTGTTCTATTGCCTAGTCAGTAGTTTATCTCCTAAGAATGTCCGGTGTGATCTTAGCCAAATTACTATCTGTTAAGCCATGCAGACAACATATATGTTGCGACTGCAGAAGAAGGATATTAGTGAAATCTGAACCAGTTGATATTGTTGAGTTGCAGGTGTTTGTAATCTGTAATTTGTAAGGACTGAACTTATGATGTTTTGTGCAATGCCCTTATTTATAAGCTAGTTGTTTCAGTATATGCTGCCTTACCTGGATAGAAAACTGCATCTTACGTTTCGGTTTCACGGGATAAATTATATATAAGATTCTTATAACAAACAGATTGTAGTCTCTTCTCTGTTATTCCGATAAGGTTTTCGAGATTTGCTTTGTAACACCCCTAAAACCAGGTTAGAAGTTATCAGAAATTTAGATAAATTCTGAACACGTACTAGAGTCTCTAAAGGAGGTATTTAGAATCCATGGGATTGAGATATATAATAATTTAGGTGAATTGAATTGATATTTGTTGCCTATTGACCAAGAGATAAGGATTTAAAACACAACCAATGACTAAATTGAAATTGAGGACAAACTTTGTTCTTGCAGGGTTAATTTAGCCACTTTAATGAAGTGAAATACATGTTTCCTCTATGCCTCTTGATGATGAATAATAACTATTTTTTTTTTGTATGGTAAAAATAAGGAGGAGGTGTCGGGTAAGGGGGAGAGGAAAGAGATAGAATTTTCTATTATACTGATCATTCCTCTCTTTCACCGAATGCCCTCCATGGGAGAAGACCTTGTGAAGCTTGGAAAAAAATAAAATTTCTTGAAAGTTAGCCTTCAAATTCTCTAATTCTTCATATAGAGGTAATCCCTTCACTATTGTTTGTGTTTTGTGAATAAATGCAATGGAAATTTATGGATGATCTTTTACTTTGTTAAATGGTCAAAAAAATTAGATAAAATGGGGATGATGCTGTGACTGCAAAATGTCAAGGGTAAGGGGAATGAAATTGTAACAAGAATGTGTTAGTAAAAAACTTAGCTCGGGCTATTCGAATATCAGGGAACGAGGGGGAAAATTGGTTGAAAATTTGTGAATATGCTTAGATGTGGGTTGGTGTCAATATTTTTAAAAAGGGAAATAGGAGAATTAGAGTGAGTGTCCTTGTATAATTGCTTGAGATTATGTGTATTGTTGATATTCTTGTAATATGCCCAGAATGAGGGGGAAAATTGGTTGAAAATTCTTGTAATAGATCGAATTAGAGAATAAAACTTATATGTACAGAACTGTGTATAAATCTAGTTTCATTTACAACAAACGATGATTAATTTTGAGTTGTTTATTAAAAGATATTAATTTTTGTACTGGTAAAGGTAAAGAAAAATAGATTAGCAGTTTGTAAAACTGCATGAGCAGCAACTTTGAAAATTCTCTAAAAATCGTATAAGAAGATTCATAAGCTATGATTTATATGGTTTAAAAGGTTATTCAGTCTAGTTTTGTTTAAAACAAACAAGATTGAATTCCGAGTAATAGAATGTTTTATAGAGAATTCTTTTAGGACAGTGCAAACTGCACTGCGTTATGCTAGAATTTTAGTATTAAACTGTTAAAAAATATATACTGATGGTTTTGCAATATATCCTTGAATTCATATACTGAATATTGTCATAAGGCTGCATATATACGAGTTAATGATTCTGAAAATTTGATTAGAAGAAAAGAAATATATATGTGCATGAAATTCAAGTAGGAGTACGTCTTTATTGAGTAATTGAAAGCAAGCTATATTTTGTTATGTCTTTGCTGCCTTGAAATGTCATTGAAAACATGATATTATGCCTATGAAATCTGAATTGTAATGAAGATTTGATAAAGAGTATGAAGATGAATGATGCTTTAAGTGAATTGATCGAATGGTTGATAGGAAGAATATGAAGTATTGATGTGTTATATGTTTGCTACGTTTGGTTTGACTATTAGTAGTAAGATAATGTAAATTATTTTGTGTGGTTGAATTGAATTAGTTCTAATGGTTCACTATTTTTTTGAGGTCTATACATTCTTATGGAAGAAGTTATTGAAGGGGGTTAGGAAGGAACCACTTAAAAAGCAAGATGTGAATATGGTTCAGGTATCCCATAATTTCGGGGTATCAAGTGAGTGTAGTTTTTCATTCGGGATGACACGGTGTCATCCTGATTTTGATTTCTTTGTAATCGAAGTAATGCAATGTTAAGTGTGGATGCATTTGATCATATCATTACATATGGCTCATATAGAGCTCACTGGGTGGTTACATTCATAGCATCTCATATGCATATGTGTTATGCTATGGTATAATGTTTTATGATTGATAAGGATTGATAAAAGACCTTGAATAAGCAACAATGAACCTTAAATTGGAGCTTAAAGTTTACTATTGTTATAAGATTGTTCTCCTATTGTTAAAGCATAAAATGTTTTAAGATACCTCTTTTAAAAAAAGTTTAAAATGTTATAAGTTGCTTAATCAATGGAAGCCCTTGGACACTTTGACATGGTACAAAGGTATTTTCGAGACTACGGTCCACGGGCTACGGCTCAGGGGTGATCCAAGGTAAATATTGTTAAAATACGTGAACTCTTATATGAACTATGAAAGAATATCAGTAAAGCTTTGATAACACTCATTATGAGCAAGATAAGAATTGTATGCTTGAATAAGATTCTGAATAAAGCCTCCATAAGACAAAGCCGAATTTAAGATGACTCGGTTTAATATATTGGAATTATGCTAGCTATATCTTAACTATACTAATGTTATCATATAATTGTTTACTTTGACACATTATGTATGTTATTGTATGGTCACCACCTCACTAGGCTAAGTAAGCCTAATGCATTTATTGTCATGCATTTGCAGGTTTAATAATTAATGAAGGTTGCAAGTCACTCCTTTAGGGTTTTGAATAACGATTTCTTTTGCTTGGTTAAACTCCTTAAAGGGTGGCATATCAAATTATATAGAAGCATAGTACTTAATAATTCATTTTGACTTCAATGTATTATAAGTATCGAATGTTTTGTTAATGACCTTTCAAGTAATCACTATTAGTACAATCCTTTGTTATTATTAGTTATAAAATGAATGTTTTGTTGTCATGTTATAAGATATCATGCATATTAAGAGTCTAATGTATGGTAGTCAAAGTTATACGTAAGTATCAACTGGTTTGAAGGTAGTATTTAAACTTTATGGTTTATGTCTTATTGTTTGTTCGAATAAAATGACTATTAATGAATTGAGAATTGATTAATGACCTTGTGATCAAACTTGTAAAGAATCTTGTTTTGAATCATAAGTACCTGAGCTTCTATGCATTAAGCGATATGTTAAGTATGCTTTTAAATTATTTATATGTAGTCAAAGGTTGGAATGCATTACATGATGAAATACAATTTTGGATTACATATATGGACAACTTATTAGAATGAAACTTTAAATCAGGTAATTTGGTTACTTATAAATTGTTTGACCACATGTAAGTTTACGCATGTAATTGAGACATTATATAGACATGAAATGGTACGATTAGTTTGTTTTGAACTTTGGTTGATAAGAAGGATGACGAGACGAAGTTTATGGTTTACATTACTAGAAATAATTCCCTAAGAACTCTCGACAGTGCTTGTCTTTTTAAAAATTATAAATGCATAAGCGAATGATATGAACTTTAGGTACTTTGGAATATAAACTAAGTGAATAGCTATGAATTTTGGAATGAGTTATTAGTCTCGTTCTTTATAAAACATGTTTTGTTCTATTTTGGAATCCTTGGCTTGATAAGTTGAATTTAGTAAGTACTATTTTTGAAGTACAGCTTGTGACTATAACTATGTATTAATCTTTATGTAAATTGGTAATCAAATTGGTATTATGGAAGTTTTAGTTTTAAAACTAGACCTTGTATGTTGTAAGACCTGGTATAAAACATCATATGAGATTTGGTTGTTAATGTGGAAGATAGTATGCAAGGGCTTAAAAAGTGTTTATTTATAAATGAACATGACAATAATGGGTTGAGCATGGTTTGATATGACTTTGTAAGAGATGAATATGTGTAATGTTTATGTTTTAAGGAAAAAAATTGTAAGCAGCCAAATCTAGTGAGAGTTAATCTTTTTAGACGTACGATTTCTGTATTCGAGTCCTTGTTATTCTGTGCTTTGTTTCTGGTGACATCATCGATCTCGGTTCATTTTTAGACCTGGTAGAGGGTGTTACATGCTTCATTCTTATTGAGGGGGAAAGGGAACATCAGATTGTAGGATCTTTTGGAATTCATGCAAGCTAGGAGTACATGTTATTTGACATGGATTTGGTTTTGTAAGATTTTTCGAAGACAAACCTAGTAATCTTTGATTCTTCTCAAATGCACTGGTTTATATATTCTTTATCCTACATAATTGATATCTGTCTTTCTTGTGAGCTCTTAGCATAATTGGTAATGACTATTCACAATGATCTATTGGTTTATTGTTGAGTTTTGAGATTCAAATATGATAATATTTTCAGTTTTTTTTCTATTTGTTTGATCATTTTTACCCCAATGCATAAGTAGAATGATGAGTTTGCACCTTTGCAAACCTCATAATGATGGGTTAACAATGGAATCAGCAAGGGTACAAAACCATAGGTGAAGAGGGCAGATTAACAACACTGTCTTAGTTGTAAAAGTTGGGTGCGAGCAAAACTCAATTCGAAAAAGTTGAATTTTTTACTCGATCAGTTTGAGTTATACAATGAGACTCAAATAACTCAAAATTTTTAATAATTAATGGATCGAATTTTAAGTTCGGGCAGAGTCCCTCAACTTTGTTTGATATATGTATATCACATAGAAAAAATATAAAGAAATATATATGTATGTCGTATATGTTATAGAAAATCGTTTAGATTCAATTAGTGTGATAACATTATAAATATTTAAGAATTTTTTTAATTAGGCGAGGATACTCATTCGCTTTCACCTTGTGTGGATATCATCTGCAGTTTTGAATAGTAAAGGACGCTATCGAAACGCATAGACAACCGCATTGCAACCGTCAAAGGGAGTGAAGACCTGAATCTTGAATCCGTATCTGCTCCAATCGAAAAGCCAGCCGTGTCGACCTAAACACGGGATTCGACATAGAACACGTCTCCATGTGTGCATTCCCATGTATATTGCACATCCGGATGACCCTCATTTTCAGCTCATCTTAACAGTATTCTTGTATATCGTCATTTTTCTCAGTAAAAGAATACTGAGTAGAAATTCTTAGCTTTGCAGCGTTCTTCTTCATTCTCATTCTACCTGTTATATATGTAAGCTTAAAATTCAAGTGGAAACCTGATTCCCATTGTATGCAGATGTTCAGAATTTGGAGGTTGAATTTTTTTGGTCTGCAGCCATTGATAATGAAATGATGACTATAAGGATATCCACGTAACCCCAATGTGAATCACTAAAATAAGATGACAAACCAAACGATATAAACCACACCCTTGGCTCGGTACTTTCACTTGGCAACCTTGATCCAACGGTTGTGAATGGTCCACGTGCATGCTATCATATCATATCATATCCCATGTAACAGCATATAAAAGTCCAATATATATAAGATGAGATGACGTCAAAGATGGCAATCCTTGGACTTCAACTGCAACAAAGGTTCCCTGCTTTGACTGGTTTTAGTTGTTCTTGTTCAAGTTCGGCTACAATTCATGCTCGGCCTGTTAGTTCTGTTTCTAGTAAGCTGAAAAAATTGAACAATGGTGGTAGGCTGCCACGTAGACTGGTGGTAGGCTTAGGGGTTTCATTTTGGGCTCAGTATATGAACATGGCAGGCAATAGCAAGTCTTTCATGGCTTCTGCAAGGCAAAAGAGTACTGTTGAACAGGTTCGTTTTTCAATGTTTTAACAATTCTTACTTTCATTGATTTGGCTTCTGGGTTTAGCAATTTCTAAGCTTTTGAAAATGGGTTTGTATGAAAATGGAAGAAAGGTATATACTTTATATGATTGGGTTATAATTTTGATTAGTTTCTGGGTTGTTCTCCATATTCTGCACATAGGTTTAAGATTTAGGGAAGATGGTTAAGAATTTAGGTTTTAACGTATAAACCTTAAAATCTAAAACTAGTTTCCTGTACATGGAATAATTACCCATACTTTATACGAAAGAATTGCGTTGGATCACTGAGAATGAAATCAATGATGTTCACCTGTTCTTGAACCGGAGATTATTTTGAGCTGAGTTTCCGAACCAAATTAAGGCCTGCGATGCAATCGGTAGTAGTGAATAGTTTCATTTGCTCGCACGCACGCGTAAAAGTGGCTAATCTATGAATCATTGCACTTGGTAGAGTTTAATAGGCTCTATCATGTTTTCTTGCTTTTAGTTCTTATATGATTTTAGTTAATTTCTAGAGATTTCAGGGTCACTACTGAACCTATAGGATTCATCAATGTCCTAATGCTGTAGTTCATCACTAAAGTTTAAATGGAAATTGTTGTTCTTTCTATTGAGATATCGAATCTCCTTGCTTTACTTCACAGGCATTGCAGAATGTGGACTGGCCAGAACAGTTCCCCTTCAAGAATGTGGACAGGCATTGCAGAATGTGGACTGGCCAGAACAGTTCCTCTTAACTCTATATGCTGTCATTAGCCGACAACCAAGTTGGTCTTGATGCTGTCATTAGCCGACAACCTCTTAACTCTATATGTTGTTATATATTTCCATCTAATGACAGCATCAAGAAAAGGATCTTAAATCCAATGTTCCATGGCAAAACAAGTGAAAAATGTGTAGTTAATATGTATGACAGAGATGTGATGGAATAAATACTGGATAACCTTTGCCCTTATGACAGATTAATGAACGAAAATGACATTTCTTTGATTTTAAGTTTAACAAACGAGGCAAATGTTTAGGGATTATTATCTCATACGCAGACGGCGGAAATTTTTTCTTTCTACAAACGCTTTAATTTTAGGGTTTAAGGTTTTAATTTAGGACTTAGAGTTTAGGGATTCTAGTGTATGGGTTTAGAATTTAGGGTTTATGGTTAGAATTTAGGGTTTAGGGTTAGGGTTTAATTTTAGGGTAATATGGTTATAGATTTAGGTTTTAACCTATAAACTCTAGATTTTGACCATAAACCCAAAATTCTATCAACAACCCCTAAACTCAAAACTACTACTCTTAAACCACTAAACTCTAAACGGAATCCCTAAACCTTAAAATTAGGGCATTTGTATAAACAAAGTTTCCACAAGTGCTTGTGCATGGAGTAATTATCTAATGTTTATTGCTTGAAAACCATATGAAATGTACAGTTCACAAAGAATGGTATGCAGATGCTTAGAACTAGGGATGGACCGAGGGGCTGGAGGGGCGCCCTCTAAAATTTTTAAATTCGTATATGATTAATTTTTTTTTTAATTTCAATGTATTTTCTATTGAAATCTATTTTCGCCCCTTAAAAGTTTATAAGTTTGCCCCTGAAATTTTATAGGCTTGCCCCCAAACTTAAGTCACACGTCCGTCCGTGGTCATAACTAAATTCACCAAAGAATTTGCAGTAACCTGTAAGAACATGGCATGCCACATTGTTTTATGATCCTACACAGTTACTGACTTACTGGGAGGAAAGTGAAGAATTTCCAGGTGAATATCAATGGATTTATTCAGTTTAGTGACATTCCTAGACCATAATGGAAATCTTAACAGGGTACAGGTATTGTCATCAAAAACTGAGAAATATGGCCAAAATTGAAAGGTAAAGGTCCAAAAAAGACAGAGTTTGGACTCGCCTGAAGAGGGGATATACGAGAAGCAAAGAACTGATCAGCGGTAATAAACTGCTGAGTCAACTTGGGACAGACATCGGTGTCCGACAAACAAGCCCTGATCTTATTCCAGCTCCTGGAGTCGACAACGTGGTTCCTAAGCCAACCGGAGTGGCCATCGAGCCTATACTCCTTGAAACTGCTTCCGGGCACAGCATAGCTCCCATCGGATCTCGTAACACTGAAAGCAAAGACCAGCAGGATGAGAAGAAGACCAATGAGGATGGCCATGCAGCAAAGATAGAAGGCCAACAGGGTTTCCTTGTACCTAAAGGCACCTACAAAGCCAGCAAGGGAGACAAGGAGGATGAGGAGACCAAGGAGAAGGACCGGCCACCGGAAAAGGTGGATGCAGCCGTTGTCGGGCTGTTGGGCGAGCCAGATACCGGCTGCTATGATGGGGATGGAGCAGATGATGGTTATGAAGTTGAGAACTGCTGTTACGTTATTGGCTGCTCCCATAGTTTGGTTCAAGGAAAGAAAGAGATTGTGAGGATTTGAGAGTAACTCTTTTAATGGCATAAAAGTTAGAAATCAGTAAACATCTTGATCTTAATTACTTGCATTCCAAGCAAAATGTGATGTTAGCCATGTGATCTCTCTCCTTTTCCCATTTCCTAAACTGGGGAAGGTGCTGAAAGTGCCTGCCTTTAGTGTATCAGGGATTTAAATTGCGGCTGCTTTTTCAGTTGCTTTGCGTTTATTACAGTTACAGACATAATCGCTATATAACATCCGCTATAGCAGTCACGAACCATTATTTAAATCTCAGTGGTGTATGCCTCGTACTAAAAATTGATTATGCTATGTTGTTCATCATCAAAAATGGTTTAGTTCACAAATTGTCGTTGAACTATAGTAAAATATTCATTTTAGACACTTAATTTTTAAATGTTACAAAATAATAATTAAATTTATACTTTTTTACAAAATGGTAACCGAGCCATTAAATATCTTTGGGAAGTCGTGACAATTAAAAAATATTGTATAATAGCACATTTAGTCCATATTTACACATTTAATCAATTTAATCTTAATTTGAAAAAAATCAATAAATTTACCCTCATTATTTACATATTCTATCAAGTTGTCTCATTTTTAGAATAAATGGTATCTAATTTATTGGTCGGCTAATCTGGATTGGGTTTTGCAAGGTTCATTATGGAAAGTGATCCTCTTAACTCAATTTTCTTCAATTACAATGTTAGGATTCGAATTTCTGACCTTATTTAAAAGGAACAAAAATTATCTGCCCTTTTTGGTGCCCCTTTCCATGCCTCAAAACTAAAAAATAAATTCTAAGCCTTAACCCTAAATTCTAAATCATAAACCATAAACCCTAAAAAATATATCATGCCCTCAATTTCATAAACTTTAACCCTAAACCCTATTTTCAGGGTGGGGCATACTAAAGGATAGGCGATTTCAATCCACTTAAAAGATCTAATGCTCCGTCCTGTTAAACCAACTTATTGTTGTTAAATCTCGTTTCAAGCAAAGTCGAAACCTAAACTCAAAACCAACGTTTGATGAAAGGATAGCATATAGCACAACTTTCGCATTTATGCTTTCGAGGCTCTTCCCGTGGCGATGGCGTCCCCATGTGGCCCGTGCCCTTTGGGTCTCGGACCAAATTAATAGAACCTGGATAAAAAACCCGGCCGGCCTGCATAGGGATGTAAAATTGAAACTATGGCTGAGTTTGAGAGACAGGGTTATGAACTGTGAGTCTAGTTTCAAAGCTGCAGCTTTAGCAAATGAAATTCGCCAACTTTGCTTGGACAAAGGACTGAATCCTTTGCAAGTTTTGAGTTCGAGCCGAGGACGAGACTACTTCGGTGCTAATTTCTCATCTTTCGAGTGGAGATGAAGACGAGCTTGATTGGCCAAGTCAGGTTCTCTGCTCAATCGTGCTTCCCAAGTTATTGTTCTAGCAGAGCCAGCTTCTCGCCTGCTACTGTCTTCGACAATCGAGTACTGCAAGCTTCATCAGAGGGCTGCAGTACACGGATCATTGTCTTCAGACAATCGAGTATTGCGAAAAGAGGGTATCAATAACCAAATCTGTGACGTGATTACTAGGATTGTTAAGGAATGCCTGTACCGGGGTCACGTTACTGCCTTCTGCCACACGCTTCTTTGCAGATGGGAGGAGATTCATCTTGCTTCCATGTCACGAATCTCTTGTCTCGAACGAATTGGTATGGTCGGATTCATTGTTTAACCTCTTACACAACATCTTAAATCGTAATGTTCACTTAACTCGGGATAGTCTTGTCACTAAATGTTCTTCTAGATTCGAGTTGCATAAGAATTTATCGACCGAAGCAGTCGAGTGCACCGATGCCCTTGTGTTTGATCTCTTTGTTAGTAGACCTTGTCTTTGAAATACACTGATATCCTCTATCACTATTAAACTGCTAGCAGCTGCAATATCTGCTAGTAAACTGCTAGCTAGCTCATAAGCATTGTCTTCGAGGACTCAAATCTCCGACCCTTGTCCGAAAACATTGTGGTTCAATAAAGATTCAGGGACAGAGTCAGAATTTAATATCGAAAGAGGTTAAAGTACTAAACTTAATATAAGAGTTTATTAAGTACTTCAACTAAAATTGGAGGCAAAGTCTAATTTATCTAATATTTAAATTTTTGGGCACCTAAATAGTTATTAGACCAAAAAAATTAAATGGAGCAAATTAAAATTTTAGAGGATTTGATTAAAAATATTAAAAAACTGTAATGTTTAAAATGAATTTCTAAACATACGAGTGGATAAATTATTTTTTAAAATTAAAGGGTTTATCATGAATTTTCTAAATTCTTGAGGAGCCAAAGCCTCTTTATATGAATAAAACTCGACGCTATTTGAAAAAATAGAAATCTTCGACTCAACTTTTCTCAAATAGTGATTTCATAAACTCGACTCGAAGAAAATTTGAAATAAAGTTTGAATTATAAAATTAGACTCGAATAACTCGAAATTTTCATTAATAAACAAGTCGAGTTGAGTCTCTCAACTCAACTTTGCTGATATATCGCATATGAAAAGTATGAAGAAATATATTATAAATATTTATAATTAAATTTGAACAAAAATTTGAACAATTAGACTAAAATAAATTAAATAAAATTTAAATTATAAAATAAATTTCGTCAACTCAACTTAATCGAATACTAACCCTAAAAACCACAGTTATAAGAGTATAATAGGTACGGCTCTATATATTCGAATTCATAATTTCACACATAAGAAACACCCTCTAGGCAGAGGGATATCAAATGATTTAGCTCAAAATATGAGATTTTGAAATTTTGAACAAGTAGGTAAAACTGACAGTTCTTGAAAAGAATGTGTGCAAGCTTTCTTCCACGTTCATACACATACGGATGACAATGCAAATTAATGGTCTGGCGGTACGTTTCATCACAACACCACTTTTTTATCATTTTTCTTTTTGACATTTTATGATTCTTTTGGATTTAATGAAAAAAATATTACTCACATAAATTTTAAATCAAAATAAATTATGTTTAAGTAGGGACAAAATTAATATTAAATTACGAAAATTGTTTATGTTTAAAGTTGATAGGCACCGAACGAAGGTGGAAAAAAGAATCAAAGTGATGGTGACGGTTTCAGGCGGTTCTTCTTTATAGGATTGGACGAAGAACTACGGTCAGTATAGTGGTCAGAGTGAGGAGGAGATAAAGAGGTGGGAGAAGAATCTTTTCCCCTCTAATTTTGTTTTTCTCTTGTTTTATCTAACTTGATGGGTATTATAACCCTGATATTGTTTGATGGAATCGAACCAGACCTAATGATAGCTATTGGCATGTTAGCAGGTTAGACTCAATTCTCAATCGATAGACTTTTTACTTCGGCCACCTAGGTTGGCAGTTGTCCCTTTAAGCATTGTAGCTCCTCAAAAGTCGACTCGACAGGACAGTGTTGAATTAAAATCCGTAATAGTGGGCACATATGTATAATGTATATTGCTATTTTAAAGTATGACACAAAATTAAGTGACCAATTATGTTAGGCGTGTCATGGGTATTAAAATGTCATGGAAATAAAAGTGTAGATACCATAAGATGTATTTATAATTCGATGAGGGGCAGAGTTATAAATACTTAATAGTTGATTATTAAATCAACTATATAAAGAGGTAGTGGTCCCCAAGAAATAGGTTAACTTGTTTTTCTCTCCTTCCCCGTCAGAGAGTTTTACGTCAAGAGAAAACCTATCTTCTTGGAAGATCAATACCAAAGATTTAGTCTTTCAACATCAAGATTCAAGGTTTTCTATCGATTAAATCAGGTGCGCTTCCGCATTCATTTATTCATTTATTGTTCTTGATGATTTGACATGATAGATCCTGGGTTTAGATTTTATATTAAGTTATGATTTGGTTCTAACAAGTGGCATCAGCGCCTAGTCATGTTAAATAATTAAGAACCGATTAACTTTTATTATAGAAAATCGAAATCATAAAATATTGGGTTTTTGTATATGTTGCTTGCCTTTTGATGTTCTTTAGTTTCGATCGCTCTATAATAATTTAGGTCTTGAATTGATTGATTATCAATTTTTTTTTTTTTCGTCACGCCGCATTAAAAAGAAAGAAGTTATCGTGAATGACAATTGCAATTCAAGACAATTAGTTTTTTGCTTTTTATGTTTATGTGCAATTAACGGCAATTATATTTAGCAAGCTTTTTGAGGTTTGTCAATTGAAATTGATTGTCATGCTATTGGATTAATTCCATAAGACTGTATTGATTCGTTCATGTTTTATGAATTTAATATTTTAATTTGATGTTGAAGTTTTTGGTTTTGACCTAATTACAGATCAAGTTTTTTTAAGCAATTACCGATTTGTGCAGTTAAATTCTTTTCCCTACTCTGTTACGGATAAATTTATATTATGCATCAAGTTTTGAAGTTCTGAAGTAATTACGGATCAAGTTTATATTTAATATTTTAGGGTCATATAATATCCTTACTAAGTAATCCGTTCTTATTCACGAGACATGATATTTTTTTAATTTCCAGTGAAGTCTTTAATTAAGTACTTATTGTTATTTTGTTTAGTATGCATATTCTTTAATGGTGTGCATATTTAATTTTGGTTTTGATCTTTGAAAAAAAAAATCATATTGTAATGTTAAAGCTTCATGTGATCATTATTGAATTCATTAGTGTACTTTGATTCTGACTTCTGATTAAATATTGATTATTTTGAATTCAATCTTTGGGTGATATATGAAGTTAAGGATTGAAATGCATTTAGTTTAAATTATATATTTTGAATTCAAGTTTTATTTTGGTAAATGCATGTTTAAGGAATTTTGAGAAACAATCAAAGATTTGGTTTTTTTCGATTTTTGATAGCCCCATTTGGACAACCTTATTCAGGTTATTTCGGAAAAATAAGTGTTATCGAAATTTCAGTTTTGATTTATTACATAATTTTAAATTTGGATATCGGTACATTTATGTTATATATTTTAAGATAAATTAATTGAAGCATTAAGTCACCAAAGTGACTTCTATTGTAGAAATTATTTTATTTTAATATATAGAAGGTTTTGTGCATGTAAGTCGGATTATGTTAGTATTAATCGCCCAAAGGAAGGTTAATAATTAACATTATTATATGTGCAACTGTGGTAATAAACATGTGATAATTATTCATTTTATATGTGAGCAATAAATCGCCCAAAGGAAGATTTACATTTGACATGTTCTTATTATCAACGTTTGATTCTTGTACCAAGATATCACTTACAAGTTAATATTTTGTCCAAAGATGAAATATTAATGGAGTGTCCTATCTTTGATATGAGGTTTACATTTATTCAAATTTATTATTATTTTGGTTATCTTTTAATTTGATTGAAAGATAAAATTAAGACAAATATTTTGAAACAATTAAATTCATATTTTGGTTTGGATGTCTAATATTTTAATGGATTAATTGAAACATAATGTCACCAAAGTGACCGCTTTTGTGTAGATTAGTTTATTTGAAATATTAAGATAATTATGGGTTTTTGTAATTCATGCGTTTATTAATTGGCCCAAAGGAAAGTTAATATTTGGCGAAATTACAACGACAAAATAATGGCGATAAATGTGTGACAATTATAAGGTATTTTATGTAAGCAATACGTTAGTCTAAAGATTAATCTATTGTTTGACATAGTTTATTGTCAATGTTTGATTGCTACAACAAGAGTACCGCTTTTACTTATTAATATTCTTGTCCAAAGACTTGATATTAATGTTGTGCTTGGTATCTTGAGGGGAACTAGCCATTATTTTGAATTTATTTGTTTACTTATGAATATTTATGTGAGCTTGTTTTTATTTTATTTATTTATTTTTGTTCTATATTTAGGTAATTTATCTTTCTTTGTCACAATATCTGTTAAATACATTCTACACTCATGTTTAGTAAAACTAGTTTCAAGGAATAGAAAAGACACTTACATAAAAAGTATTTGGTTGTATGAACATAGACCTTGCACTAAGGAAGAACAACTCGCACCTCTCATGGCGGTAGCACCCATAAAAGGGATTTTGAGAGGTGAGTTCGTTCAAATTGCATGATTTTAATGATCATAAAGTACAACATTCTAGAATTCTTTAGGAGCACAAATCTAAATATATTACTCATATTAAGGGTTTCCTTGACGAAATTAAGAAATGATTTACCCAAAACATTAAGGTTAAGATGACATCACTTATGCCTTCTTTGATGTCTATGAAGTATAAGGGCCAAGGAAATGTGAGGAAGTACATTATGAAAAATGTTTAATATTGCTTCAAAATTTAAGGCACATAAGATCAAACTTTCTAACAATTGTTTGTTCTTATGATTTTGGTATCGCTTTCCTATACAGTTTAACCAATTCAAAATTAGTTACAATCTGTCAAAAGGAGAAATAGACTTTAAATGAGCTTATTTCTAATTGTGTTAAAGAGGAAGAAAAGTTGAAGGATTATAAGTGTAAAAGTACTCATTCGGTTAGTGCTCATTTAGTTAGTGTCTCTAAGAATAAGGGCAATAAAAAAATATTAGAATAAAGTTGCTAAAGGTCCTAATCAAAAGAAACAACAATAAGTTACAAAGTATTGATTCTTTTGTATAAGTTAGGACACATGTGAAGAAATTAAACTTCAAAAGTGAGCAACTACTTTGGTTATTTTGAGTGATCCATGGGCTATAAATTTTATGATCCCACAATAAGGATTATTTTAAGGAGAGGTTTATAACATTTTTAGGATGTTGAGTTTGGAGGGAGAAATAAGGTTAGATACATTGCTATTGAGGGTAAGTTGAATTATAATTTAATTCATACTATCACTTTTAATGATGTTTAGGTTTTTACACCTATCATAATCAAGAAGTGAATCAAGTACCTCAGCAAAACAATGTTGAACAACTCCCATTCAAGATAAGGTAATTGTTTCAGAAGAACAAACTCAACAACCTTAAAAAAATAAGTGTCATTAAAGATATCCACGAGAGGAAGGAGAAATACTATTCTAGATTATTACTTTGTATTTATTCAAGAAAATAAGGATAATAATGGAATGATAAAAAAATGATTCAATCATTTTTTATCAAATCATAAAAGTTCTGACTCTCAAAAGTGGATTGAAGTCATTCAAGAAGAGTATAAATTTATGCAAGACAATAAAGTTTCAGAACTTGTCTCATTATGTGAAGGTGCAAACCAATTGGTTGTAAATGGATATTTAAAACCAAGAGGGATGCAAATGATAATGTGGACAAGTATAAGGCATGTCTTGTATCTAAAGGATATACTCTAAAAGAAGACATTGATTTTGTGGAGACTTTCTCTCAAGTTTTATTGAAAGAATCTTTTAAGATAATCATGACGCTTATTGCTTATTTTAATCTTGAGCTACATAAGATAGATGTTACGCTTGTGTTTTTCAATGGTGACATTGAAGAAACAAATTATATGGTACAATCATAGATTTGTGTCTAATGATACAAAATCAATGATATGTAAATTAAAGAAATTCATCTATGAGCTTAAGTTGGACTCTCATTAACGAAATTATAAATTTCATATTGTTTATCTCATTTGGTTTTGAGATAAATTTGGTTCACAATTCTATATACTACATTCGGTGGGAGTAAACCAAGTGATACTCATATTACTAAAGAAGACAAATTTAGTCTTACTCAATGCCCTAAAAGTAACCTTGAAATTTAAAAAAAAAAAAATA
This sequence comes from Hibiscus mutabilis, assembly GCA_019671005.1. Classification (NCBI taxonomy): domain Eukaryota; kingdom Viridiplantae; phylum Streptophyta; class Magnoliopsida; order Malvales; family Malvaceae; genus Hibiscus; species Hibiscus mutabilis. The sequence goes on from CM033733.1 coordinate 2,294,171, forward strand.
CAAAAGATTCCAAGTGCATAATCTATTGAGAATTTAATTTATGCTCAAGTATGTATGCGTTCGGATATTGCGTACATTGTTAGAATGTTAGACAAATATTTAAGCAATTCTAGTTTGAACCATTGAATAGCAGCCAATAGGGTTATGAAATATCTTTAGAGAACAAAAATTACATGCTCACATATCGAAGTTCTGGTAAGTTAGAGATCATCAAGTTTACTGGACTTGATTCTATTAGAATATTGATGCAAAAGAATTTTGTCACATGGGCTGCTAATTATAGATTGAATAGAAAGATCACTTCGGTTATTTTGTGACAATAAATATGCATTCATTTATTCTATAAACAATAGGAACACTTTAAATTTGAAGCACATAAATATTAAGTTCCTAGTTGTTAAAGAAAATTGAGTGGTTGTGTGTCTATAGAGCATCTTTGGTACAAACTCCATAATTGCGCTTTATTAAGAAAACCGACACCCTAGGTCTTTCATGAGCACACTACTCATGTGGGTGTAATGTTATTTAAGGATATTCAGTTTTAGTGGGAGTTTGTAATTTTGAAAAATGCTCATTCGTTTTAGACACAATTTGATTACTTGATTTAAGGATATTTTAAGATTATTTTCTGCAGAAATAAAGTTCTTTTGGTTTATGCACACTCTGAATTCAGTAAAGTTTGATCTCACTAAGGTTTAGAAGGACCAGTTGGAAATAGACATGTTTGGTTCACATTTCATGTAATTTTCCATGCTACGCATCCATGATTGATCTATGTCATTTGACTATATTTGTATACGTGACCATTGATGGGTCTTGTCATGATTGATACGACAAAGGCTGCTTTGATCCTATATGGATATAGTTGATGGACGAGATTGTTACAGAATACCTATTATATAATAGCAAAATTTTGAGCTCATAAGGTTATACATTTGTCGAAAAACATATGTTGCCCAAGTGGGAGATTGTTGGATTAAAATCCGTAATAGTGGGCACATATGTATAATGTATATTGCTATTTTAAAGTATGACACAAAATTAAGTGACCAATTATGTTAGGCGTGTCATGGGTATTAAAATGTCATGGAAATAAAAGTGTAGATACCATAAGATGTATTTATAATTCGATGAGGCGAGTTATAAATACTTAATAGTTGATTATTAAATCAACTATATAAAGAGGTAGTGGTCCCCAAGAAATAGGTTAACTTGTTTTTCTCTCCTTCCCCGTCAGAGAGTTTTACGTCAAGAGAAAACCTATCTTCTTGGAAGATCAATACCAAAGATTTAGTCTTTCAACATCAAGATTCAAGGTTTTCTATCGATTAAATCAGGTACGCTTCCGCATTCAGTTTATTCAGTTTATTGTTCTTGATGATTTGACATGATAAATCCTGGGTTTAGATTTTATATTAAGTTATGATTTGGTTCTAACAGACAGTGCAAGCCTCTTCTATCCTATCTCCGGTATTGCTTGGTTTCTGAAAGAGTCATCCCTGGGCTACCTCCCGAGTTGTTGAGGCAGGAGATAATGAAGATATAACAAAGATAATAAATTAACTTTAAAACAAATATGATCTTAAAAAGTAATAAAATTATTACACTACAAGTTTCGTTGAGTCAAAAGATATTTTAGTGGCTTAAAGAAGAGAATGGTGATTTGTTAATTAAATATTAGCTAAATTCTTAATTTTTTTGGTAGATGACAATTAGAAAAGGGTCCAAGAAGTCGTATAGTAAATGTGTATCAAACAAATTTATAAATTAATATATATTATGATGTCTATGTAAACTCACTTTCAAGATAACCACATGTTTCAGAAACTACAAATGAACCCACCAAACCTATATGCTAAAACCTATGGTCTATATAACTATAAGCCAATGGTATTTTTCAATTTAATCAACCCTTCCCAATTCATGTTAGCTCTATAATTATAGCATGTTTTATTTAACATTAGTGTCATTATTGGTACATCTTTAGGGTACATATATGTCATTACAGGAATGCTTCAAAGTCTACTTTAGAATTCATCTCCATTGCTTGAGTTATTCCTATATCTAATAATCAAGATCGGATTTGCAAAGACCTAATATAGAGGCTATTCTTTCAATCTAATTTTCTTCATTTACAATCTCAGAATTTAAACTTATAATATTGCTTAAAAACCTAGCGTCTCATCCTCAGTATTTCACTCTTTTTTGGATTAAGAGGGGATATGATCTAGAGCCTCTTAAAAAACCTCCCTAACCTAAATGGAGAAAAAAGAGCACCCTTGATAGTATTTACATAAATAAAACGCAAAAAACAACAACAAATAAATCATCTCAACATATCGAGATTAACCTAGAGCGTCTAACTGAACCAAACGTAAAATATCACTAGGCGGCTAAACAAACTCATGATATCCAAAAGGAAGCTTCCATGCAAGATTAACCATAGCATCTCCCACTTTATTCCCTTCTCGTGCAATCGGCACAAGTTTAACCTCCCATTGCCGGTCTAATTCCTAAATATGATGAATAAGAGACAAGCAAGTCCGAGCGGGTTCCTTATCATTTATTACTCGAATTGCATTCGTACAATCAGATTTAATCGATACCTAACTCTTAATCAAAGCGCAAGCTCTCATATATACTCCATAATTCCATTTCGATGGCCGAACACATGTCGATACTCTTTGCAAAGCCCACAACTTATTTTTCATCATGGTTCCGTAGAACACCCCTGCAAGTAGCACCTCTCAGAGCATGTCGAAAATACCATCCGTAGAACACCCCCCCTATCTCTATAAAACTTGCCACCCGAAGATGCGCTTCGAAATTTGAAATCGGAGAGGGGCACCTTCGAGTTATAGGTCTGCAAAATCAATGGACATTTTAAGAATAACATGGTGTCAGATTGTGCCCATGACATCGATCAACACAATTTAGGAAAAGTAACTCACTTTATTGATCGACTGGTCGTGACAAATATACTTCTTACATATTTATTTTGATGGAAATATATATATATATATATATATATATATTTCAAAACATATCAAAATAGTAATTATCAAATATAAAAGGGAATAATTGTTGAAGTTAGTTGGAATTATTAATGGAATGCAAGAAATAGGATTTGAAATGGATATATATATATAATATATATATGATGGAATCCAGTTACACTATGTAAAATTAAACTAGTTTTACGCTAATTCATGATCATTGGACGAGTGAAATAGATGAATGAGATTAAAAGTAGGATATATATACACTAATCCATGATCATTGGATGAGTGAAATGGATAGATAGATGAGATTAAAAGTAGGATATATACCCTAAATCTCAAACCTTGAACTCTAGTTTTACACTACGTGAAAATTATCGCTTGGAAAAAAAAGTAGGGAGTTAATCTCATCCATCCATTTCACTCATCCATTGGTCATGGATTAGTGTAAAACTAGTTGAGTTTATAAACCCTAAATCTTAAACCATGAACTCTAGATTCTAGTCATAAATCTTAAATTCTACATCCTACTACCTAAACCTCTACATCCTAAATCCTAACTTAAATCTCTAAACCCTAAAATTGAAAGGCTTGTGTGTATCAAAGTATTTCCTATATATATAATACAAAAAGAAAAATTTTGATACATAGTCCATGTAAATTTTATATTACACGTGCCTTTTAGTTTTAAAGTTTATGATTTAAGTTTAAGATTTAAAATTTAGATTTAGTGTTTAGAATTTAAGGTATATGATTTAAGATTTAAGGTTTAGTTTTTTAAGATTAAGGTTAGGAATTTAAGATTTATATTTTATAGTATAAATATGCAGATTTATGTAAAATTAATTTTACGTAGCTTGTGTACTAAAATTTTACCTAATACAAAAAGTGTCGATAATGTTTCAGTATACGATGAGTATATAAGCTATACAATGATCAGAATATATACATATAGATAAAGGGTTTATGATATCCATAGGATTGAATTTAAAAGAAAAAAAAATAGATGGGATAGGATGTGGGCATAGCCATAACAAAAGCTTCCAAACAGCTGACACCTCATTGATTTTACAGCTACCGAGTAATCAATATCTAAACACATACGTTAAAGTGGAGTCGAGTGGTAAAAAGTTTAATTTTTACATAAAATTTTTATTTTCAATCAACATTTAAAGAGTTTTATTCACGTTTAGAATTTGAGCCGAATAAATTTTAAATATCGGATAAAAGACAAGGAAGATACGTATATATGTATGGAGAATCTCAGTTGGTTTGGTTTTTCCTGTGTACTATACGATATATTATTACACAATGCGTACAGTTAACATAATGAGAGAAATTATGTAGTAAGATTCCCAGGTAGAGAGGTCCCCCCCCCCCAATCTAATACAATCCTTTCAATTGTTTCCCATTCAACAGCAAAATGGCAAATTCCGATGCCCATACTGTTCCAAAAGTGGCAATTAATGTTCTATGCTATTATTATCACGGACGGACGGATAATTTTATGTTAAAAAAATAAACTTATAAAATTATAGGGAGATAAATTTATAAAATTTAAGAGTAAAAATAGGTTTTTAATAAAAAATATAAAAAAAAATTTAATCATATACGAAATTTAAATTTTCAGAGAAACGACCGCCCTTTATGCTCTTGGCCCATCCCTTATTATTATTATTATTATTATTATTATTATTATCCCGAGTTTTTAAGCTTGTGGACAAGCTTCATTTCCTTATCCTTAAAAGTCTTTAAGAAGTCCAGTCAAAAGTAGGGGAATTTCCCCTCAGGTCCCTCTACTATGAACATTTGAGCAAATAGGTCCAAAAAATTGGAACAATCAAGTTTATTCGATACTATTAGGATGAAGGCAAATTGGTAAAATTGATAACGATTCTAATGGCAAGCATCTAAAATGTTGACTTGTCACAAGGCTATTTGGTTACAATAGTTGGGACTTGAGGATAGTTACGGAACTCAATGATATTTATCGTGAGAGTCATTTAAAACTTTCTAAATTTAAGAGAATTAACAATGAATTATACATTTTGAAGCGTTAAAAGAATAATTTTATCACATTTTTTTTTGAATGTTTAATATTTTGTGGGAACTATAACCCCTCTAGTCCTTGGTTAATTCTGCCCCTGCTTGAGGAGTCTTTCATCATAAAAATACAACTTTAAAGCATTGATTTTAAGTAAAAATATTTTTGTTAAATTATTCAAATTATATTCGGGTCGGGACGATCCACATGATACAAACCTTTGCCCATATTCGGGTTGGACCTATCCATCCTCCTTCGTCACGGCTCTTTTGTGTCTCTCGGCCACCTCCCAAGCCCCTTTTTTCCTTTTTGCCCTGCTTTCTGATTTTTCTTTAGGTTTTGGCGTTGTGTTGCCGAGCCTCTCGTTGTTCGACGGCGGTCACTATCGTCTTTAAGAGCGTTGATGTCTCGTTTTCTGGTTGATGCTCTGTTTTCTACTGGTGATCCCCGGTGATGCAGACAGAGAACTCTGGGTTCAAGCAGTTGTCTCAGATCAAGGAGCTTTCACAGATCTGTCTTCCAATTTGTGCGGATACGTTGTTATCGACCTTTAGGGCTATGATGGCCAACTGTTGGATTGCTGCTAGAATTCGCCGTTTTTTCTTTTAATTTTGGCCATGTTGGCCATGTGATCTGTGGGTACTTTGTTACCCTTTTTCTCTGGCAGTATGGTGCCCATTATCCTGTAACCTTAAGCTTGTTTTAATGTTCCTTCAAAAAAAAAATTAAGTTTGTTTTAATGAATTTCTAGCATTTGTTATATATATAAAAAAAAGCTTAACAGTCAAATAAGTGTCCAAACTATATCTCTTTTCAGTTAGGTGCCTAAATTTTATTTTGGGCTAAATAGGTGCCTAACATTTTTAACGTTACTTAAATAGGTGCCCCTCTATTACTGTTCGTTAACTTTCACCGTTAACTTCTGTTATCTAACACGTGTCATCTTATTAAATTTCTAAAATTATATTTGAAATAAATAAAAATTAATAAAACAAATTAATCTTAAATTTCACAAAATAGCCCCAAATTTTAAAATCCCTAACACCCAAAACTCAAATCCCGATTTGACCTGATTTCGTCGCTGATTGCCACGTCGCCGCTCATCACATCCGTCGTCGAATCATCACGACCATTTACCTCATCACTTTGTCGTCGAAAATCGACCGACACCGTGCGAAACGCCAAAATCGTTGAATGGTTCATTCGAATGATTCGCGACGAAAGACGGCATAACGAACGATGAACGGTGTGTGGGTCATTCGGCGAGAGGGCGCTTCATTTCGACGCCAGAAACGCAGCCAACGCCGGTGGGAGTGGCCGGATTTGGGGTTTTAGAGATTTGGGGACTATTTTAGGATTATTTGAAAATTTTAAATTATTTAAAAATTTAATTTTTAAAAAAAATAAAATTCAAAAAATGTTTAATATTGCCACGTGTTCGATTTTGATTGGATAACGGAAAAAAATTAACGTTCATCACGGTCAAACCTTAAATGGGTCACGGAATGAAACGTTAGACAACTATTTGGCCCAAAATATAGTTTGGGCACTTATCTGAAAAAAATGTATTGTTTGGGCACTTATTTGACGGTTAAACCTAAAAAAACTAGAAAGAAATGTATACAATTGTACAAAATCTTAACCAACACACAGTTGGTATAACGAGATGAGATGTTAGATCTTTAAATAAAGTTAGAGATTCGAATCACGGCGTTATTAATAAAACAACTAGATTAAGAGAATTTTTCTTATAAAAAAATATCTATAATATTTAATCTGAATTAGTCAATCAATATATTAGATACTGATATTAAAATTTTGTCTTCAGTTAAACATATAAATGGATGATATTTGTGGTTCATAATGTATACCTATCTCATCAGCTAAGAAAATAATATAAACTTGACTTAAGTTTGGAGGTGTGTCAGTTTTCTAGTCACGCAATTATTTTGTTTTTGTTTCATGACTAAAACTTCTGCCAAGATTTTATCGAGTCATCTCATCTATTAATATCCATAACCCAAGGTTTTGGTCCCACGTCCAATCACAACAAAATTGGAAGAAATCTTTCAATGACTTGAAATCTTATTTATTTCATTCAACTACCAAAAAAACCATTTTAACTTTGAACAATGTTTGAAGTCTTTGAAGGTGTTTGACAATTTCTTAAAAACTTCATCCATATGCCTTTGATTAATCATATATTTTTCGATTATATCAAGAGTCGAGTCAGATCAAATTCTTAAAAGGAAGTGAAAAAAAACTCTTTAAATGCTATTCTCATGCCTTAAACCTTTTCGAAGAATATCAAACTTCTTACCACACAACCTAAAATATAGTTGTTGCTTTCGGGATTCGATTTGATGATTAGAATAGGCCATATATATATATATATATATATATTGACACTATATCAAGATACTTTTAAGTTGTTAATTCATTTGCTTTTAATTAGATGAAAGATGGGGTTGTCTTAAAGACAATGACTGAATTTTCAATCTATGCAGCATGGTCCCTAGTCCCTGGTATAGGGCAAGATACACCTTGTCCTTTCTCTTGTTTTTTATTCACCTCATGTTCCATGATATACCTTTTATGAAAAAGTGCAGTCTCTGCAACATTTCCTCCAAAATTTGTAGAGGAAAGGGTATATGGACCAGCTGTAAACAGTGAAAAAAATCCACAAATTTACACAATTTTCTTGTAGAGCATGTAATGGAAATGAAGAAGCTAAGCATAATGTTTTGAGTTCGAGTTTCGGATGAAACTAAAAACAATTATAAAAAAATTTATCTCTCGTTTAAGGGTCTGACCCGACTTGACTCTAAATATAACCGATATATTAATACAGTGCTAAAAGAGAGGAAGCTAAAGGGCCTTTATCTTCGATGATCGTTTCACTTTGTTTCTTTTCCACAACTGTCGCTATTAACACAGCTGCAAATCATCACCTTTTATAAATGGACAAAAGAAAACATGAAAATCCATAACTAGCTAGAGTAGCGGGATGATGTGTTATGTCTCTTAAATAAGATTAGGTGTTCGAATCGTGACATTGTGAATGAAAAAAATTAAGTTATGAGTGTTATCCCTAATATTAAAACTCTGTAAAATTCTATGCGAGTTAGTTGGACTTTAAATCAGATACCAGTTAACAAAAAAAAAAAACCAAGAGGTAGTTTGGTATGGGCATTGAAAATGATACAAAATTTGTGGAAAAGATGCCTTAATTTATACAATGAATGAAAGAGAGATTCTACTAATTATGATTAACAAAGGATTAATTAATTAATTAATTACGGATTAATTAATTAATTACTTCTAATTACTATGGTGTTGTGTTCCTTTCATCTTTATCAAGTAACACTAATAGGTCTGATTAGGAGGGTTGTTGGGGATGACTTGTTTTCTTCTAAAGCCGGCCTCGGCGCGGCGAGCGTAAGGTCGAGATCAGGCGCCAGGTCCGGAGACATGGATTCATAGTCCGGCATGGGATGATGATGTCGATGACGGTGCGGATCGAATCGAGGAGGTCCAGCCATGCTACTGCTTCTAACCTGTCATGGGATCGAACCAAGAAAAATAAAAAGGAAAATCAATCTCGGCAGATGAGCTGACCAATCACCGTTGCGGATAACATACCATGTCGAACAGGCTGGAACGTCTGTTCTTCTTGTTGAGAGTCGCCTGTCGGAGAAAATACTTTTGAGCATGGCTTGCAACTTGTGTCGGAGTTCTTGTCTTAACAAAGTTTCTGGAGATGCCTCTCCAGTCTCCTTTCCCTAGCTTCTCAAGCCCTACTAGGAAGATTCTGTGTTCCTCTTCCGTCCATGGAACTCCTGATATTAAATATACAAAAACATAATTTATAAGAACAAATCATACATAAGAACTGATAACAAATCGAAGAACTTGTACAAGTACCCTTTTTTCTCTCCGGAGATCGGCCCATGAGAACGTCGGATAGATAGCCGACGGAGATTTTATCGGAATTTTCGTCGACAGAAACTCGAGACAAAGGAGAAGGAGAGGTAAACGAAGAAGACAACAAGCAATCCATGCTGAAACTCTTCTTCATATGATTAGCAGCAGCAGCAACAACAGACGACGACGGCGACGACGAAGGTATGTCGAGTTGCAGTTGAACACCAAAGAGCCTAAGTCCACCACCACCAGCGCCGGCACCAGCACCAGCAGCAGCACCAGCAGTAGCTCTGAAAGTGGTGCAGGTCCTAGAATTGTGGCCTATTTTCCCACAATGCGAGAACTTCCTGCCCATTTCCGACAAAGCTTTTCCACTCAATTCTCAGACCAATAACAACCAACAGATAACAAACTCACAGACAGAGAGAGAAAGATTAGGGAAATGGAAGCACAAGATTGAACATGTTTGGTGAAATGTAATATGATGGATATAAAAGGTGGGGTTCGGCATACCTAGAGGAGATGATTGGATGGACTTAATTTCTTCTTGTTTTTATTTGGATATCTTTTTCCAACTTGGGCAAAAATAAATTCTTTATTTTATTTTATTTTTTGGTATAATCAACCATGATTCATTGACAAACTAATCTGTATCAGATATTGTAGAGATTTAATATGAGGCCGATTATCTTAACTCAGTTTTCTCTATTCATAATGTCGCGGTTCGAATGTCTAACTTTGCCTAAAAAATTCAATATCTCATCACACTAAATCAACCGATTATTGTTGAAAAATAATAGATATTTTAACTTTGCCTAAAAAATCTAATGTCTCGTCACATTAATCAACTAATTATTGTTAAAAAATAATGGATTTCTGAAACTTTAAGAAATTATTTATTTATAAAATTGAAATATTTAAAATATTATATAATATGCTCAAAATCGCCGAGAGGTGAATAAAAAATTGAGACATATGTTGTTGAGAAAAATGTGGTGCGCACAACAAGGACAACATAAAATGTCTGGATCAATTGAGCTTAAATGGACCTTTCGATTTTTTTATTGCCTTCGTTGTTATCCAGGGCTTTACCCAGACTAATTCGGACCGACCTACGTCACGCACTTGGCTTTGGCAGATGATTCTCCCAGCGGGAATTTTCTACATACACAAGGCCTCGAACTCAAAACCTGCTTAAATAATATCAAGCTGCTTTCCACTTAAACCAACCCATTCATAATGGACCTACCGATTTTAAACGAACTAAATTGTTTTTCTCAAAAAATTGTCAATTATCCTTTATCTTTTACATAATATTATACGATTTCATGTTCCTTCAAGTATACTATCACTGGTGTGCTTTTGAAATATACCATATGATGTACGTGCAATGTGACAAGCTATTATTGTACATAAACATGCCCATATACATACGTATATATAATATTTTTTTCTCTGATTGCTGACAGACAAATAGTGGTATCTACACAAATCGATACTGTTTGTTCCTAAAAATAACAAAAATAAAAGAACAAAATAAAATAAAATAAAATAAAATAAAAATAATTAAGAAATATAAGTGAGAGAGAGAGGATGATTCTCCCATAGTTTGGAGGTGGCCGGTAGTTGGATGACGTGATATCATAGAAAAACATATGTTTGAAAATTGAGGTTGATCAACTACCTAGGTACCAAAAACTATTCTAATACATGGTTTAATTTATGTAATTTTATCAATTTTAAGGTTTAGAATTTAGACTTAAAATATACAGATTGCATCTGAATACAAGTAAACTATTTTAATTTATTTTTTCAATATTTAATTTTTGTTTCGAATTGAAATTGTTTACCTGTATTCAGATAGTAATTCGGATGAGAAAAGTCGTTGAGGCTTGTGAAAATACAGTTTTCTTATAAAGATATATTTGTTTGCTCTTATGGTGCTTGAGAAATGTTGGTTGTCTATGTTGTGTTTTTAACCTAGTAGGTTTAACACGGTATTTATAAGGATTTCACGTACCAAAGTATTAGAAATTTTTGACCTAATAGAACAATTTCTAAAATTACCATCTGAATTAAAGGAACCTTTCAATATTTATTCGCAAGCCCACGGAAGACCCGACCGGTCCAGACAATCACGTCGCTCACATCGTATACGGTTGCACATTTATTAATCAACAATTAGTTATACGTTTTTCTCCAACAACATTTGAATCAGTTTCTCATTCAAAACTCCAAAAATATTTATTTATCCCAACATAAATTTCTGTAATTTTTCACACAACATTTATATAAAAAATTACTCTTTTTTACACATTATTTTACCAAATTATGAAAATAAAATCATTAAATATATGTTTGATCACCAAATTGTCCTTCCTTTAAAAATATGGTTCAAAAACAGTGGCAGTAGACAGGAAGAGGGAAAACAGGACAATCTCAAAACTGTTTGACATCTCTCACATATATCTTTTATTATTGTTTATTCTACAATTGCAGCCCATTTTCATTGGCAGATATGCCACTTGGCACTAATTGAATGGAAAATTAAAGAATAGTATATTCCCTTTCCAGTATAAGTAAAGTTTGATTAATTAATTAATTGATTAAACACTTGGATGGTTATCATTCCCATTATTTATATATTATTCGAATTTAAATATAAATATTAAATTCATGTATTTATTATTGTTTTATCAGATCTAGTAGTAAGAAGTTTGATGTTCTTAAGGAACGTACGAAGAATCCGATCCGATTCAATTTTATATATAGTCGGAATCATGCAATTATCATACACAAGAGGATCTCACAATAATATATATATATATATATGAAAATTGCACTTCGAATTTATGTTCAAATATATAGAGAATACATAGTATAACTATAATTTTTAATACAATGATTAAACTACTCATGATCTTAGATCGAAGGTAATTGCACACTTAAGCAAATTAAGGCCTATGCAAGGATGAATCGAGGGGTGTTAGAATACAGTTGCACTCTCTGGAAATTTCAAATTCTCATATTTCTTATGTGTTTTCTATTGATGGTTTTATTATGCGCCCCTACAATTTTGTAATTTTAATTTTTTAATGCAACTTCTTAAGAGTTCACATCCTCTAACATAAAATTTTGCATCTCTCCATGTGTTTACGACCCCTAGATTGTTTCAACAATAACAATATCAATCAAATTAAGACTTGATCGGTATAGCTGGTAAGTTATTTTTTATTTAAACACTCTTATATTATAAAGCTAACAATAGTAATTAATTTAAGATTCAACAGTCAATGTTGGTAAAATGACTTAATTGATTCAATTTATTGGTTTAAGGACTTAATCGATGCAAAAAAAAAAAATCAAAGACTTAATTGATTACACGATAGTATCTGTTCATACATATTATTAACCCTTGGACACATTGCAGACAAAGCGGTTTGAACATGAGTATCCTAAAATGAGCATCATCTACTTTTCTACTAGGACCACCGGTTAGATTCAATAATTTTTTATACCCTTAAATCTTAAATTAATAATGTTTTAATGTATTATAAATAATAACTTATCTAATACGGTAACATAAACTAAAGTTAGGGGGAAATCCATCATATAATAATGGATGTATATCCTACCCCAACTAGCACTTATGATTATATGATGATGGACCAAATTGTTATTTTAAGGATTTTAAGTTAATAATGGAATGGGTAACATCCATAGGCCAAGTTGAGGAATATATTAGTCACTTGTGATTGTCATAGTAAACAACACCATCTACATAGTTCCAAATACACTTATTTGGCATGTATTATCTCTCTCTCACAGTAAAAGATATGATAATGTTTTTAGATAATATATTTCTAATCTAATCTTGTTTGACTACATACTAATTAACTTATTATTGCAACTCCATAATGTTATTATGATAACTATGTGAGATATACGAGCAAATATATTTGTCAGTTGACCAAGCTGCTCATCTTTTTTTAGGTTATGAATTTTAAATTTACTAAGAGCACTCTATTCCTTTCCGTAGAACATCCTTTCACTTCCTCTCTAAGTAGGATAGGATTAGAATTAGGATTTATTATTAAAAAAATTATGGGAGATATCAACCATTAACTCTATCTAAGTATCTATGCGAGATATCAATTATTAACTCTGTTTCATTGTTTAATTATTGAGTAATCTTTTAATATATGTTGGATAAAATATTATATAAGCATGTATATTTATTCTTTAGAAAATATTACATAAGCATGTATATTTAGGTGTCTAAAATGTTTTTTGTCAAAATAAGTACTCATAGTATAGTTTTTGGTCAAAATAGGTACATAAAGTATTTGTTCGTCAAAGTATGTACTTAAAGTATACTTTTTTATCAAAATAAGTACCTAAAGTATTTTTTTTATTCAATGTCACATGTCAACTTTTAGGAACCTCGATTAAAAAAGTTTACTTTAGGTACTTATTTTGACCAAAAATTACTTTAGGTGTCTATTTTGATCAAAAAGTATACTTTAGGCACTTATTTTGACCAAAAAATAATTTTGGTACTTAGATGAAAAAAGTGATATACTTTAGATACTTATTTTGGATATAAACCAAAAATAAAATCTAAATCATTAACCTTAAAACACTAAACCCTAAAGTAGAGATGGTATTAGGGGTGCGATCGTACCCCTGGAGCTTTCAAATTCCCACATAATTTAGGTATTTTCTAAGTATTTTCTATTAATGATATAATTTCGTGCCCCTAAAATTCTAATACAACTTCTTAAAGGTTCACACCCCTAACATAAAATATTGTCTCTCCCTACCCTAAACCTTAAATTCTAAGTCTTACAAATTATACCCCTAAACCATAAACTAATCATTAACCCTTAAAACATAAAAGATTAGACTACACATCATGTGTATCAGAGTTTTTTTTCTTAATTATTTGTTTATATGAATGAGGCCACACTAAACCCTAATTTACTCTAGTACATGTATTTGACTAGAAAAATCATGTCGATTGAGTTTAGTTAGATTGACACTGCCATCAATATAATACACAAGAGGAAATTAAATCGAACATATTTAAACACTCAATATTCTTCGAATCGGTATAATACAATCTCTAGTATAGACATTTGTATCAAAAATAAATTAGTAATTATATATAAACTTGTTTAGCTTTTGGTTTAATTGTAAAAATTATATTTTTGACTCTTTTCAAATAATAATAATAATAATAATAATAATTCAATCTACTTTATTTATTTTGATATAAATTATTTTATTTTAACCTCTCTAAATTTCTATATTTATATGTTGACCCTAACAAAAGTCGCCAATGTTACAAAGGAACATGTTGCAAGTCTTAGTGGGAACTTATGTACATTGAATTTAGATATTGCCCGGGAAGAGTTTTTTTTTTTTTTTTGAATATACTAGTGTAATTACAAGGTAGTATATGTTTATTTGGTGTTTAAATCCAGATTATCTGAATGAAATACATCATCATTTACCATTGAGACCACTCCACGGGTTCTGTTTGTCAAGAGTTATTAATTCTTGATCATGGGAACTGGATTTAGACCTTACTTTACGAACGGATTATTCCATCTTTATTATTTTAATCAATCTTTTCTATAGTAATACATATTATAAGTGTGACACCGTTTTTTAATTTTAATTTTAAAATAATGATATACTATTATTTTTACTCTTTTTATAAATCACGTTAGTGATTAGTAATATGAGAAAAAATTCAACACGCAAGTGTAAATTTTAGTTTAAATAAGCCTTTTAATTTAAGGTTAGAGTTTAGAATTTAAGTTTAAGGTTTAGAGTTTAGGGTTTAATTTTTTAGGGTTTAGATTTAATTTTAATTTATAGTATAGATAAGCAGGCTTGTGTAAAATAAATTTTACATAACTTGTGTATTAAATTTAAACCCTTTGTATATTATAAAACTATTAACAGAAGTAAAATAACCTTTAAAAAACAAAAAAAAAATGTATGTCGTACATATTAACGTATCAATATCGTTAAAAATTATCATTTTACTCAATATATCTGCTAAAAATAAAGTTTTAACTCTTTTTAAAAGTTAAAAAGTCAAACTAAACTTAAATAATAAAAGCATAATATCAAAAAAATGTTTTCTATTCTCATTTTTAAATATTTTAATCATTAATATTTTATTTTGGGTTAAATAACCCCTCTATATATGATAACTTTCAGCCAACTGATGATAAACTTGAAACAACTAAGACACATCATCAGAAAAATAATTTTATATTTTATATAATTTTATAAAATTATTTTTTACTAATGTCATTCTGTAAAGTCAGCACATTTGCATATATAACACCGCTATGACAATGTGCACTGTCATATAGATTTGTCATATCATTTCAAGTCATTAATGTTAGCTGACTAAAGATTTTCATACACAGAAAAACCATTTTGACTCAAAATAAAACGTTAAAGGTTAAAATGCTTAAAAAAAATATGAACTAAAATACTATTCAATCAAACATTAGGAGCTTTTTTTAACATTATGCCAAAAATAAATACCAAATCGATAAAAAAAAGTGTAAATATTAAAAAGACTAAACTCATCATTATACTTCTCTAAAACTCAGAGTCCAAACACTATACAAAAGACCACATCAATGTTGCCTTTTTTCTGTGATTATTAAAATGGGAAAATAAATCAAAATCAATTGTAATTTGAATATATTGGATAATATTAAAAAAAAAAGCAATCAGTGGGGGACATGACCACCACAAATGTCACAACAAGAACTAGCTATAGTTAATATCATAGGAATGGATTTTATGTCAAAAAAATAACATAGGAATGGATTATATCGACCAATAGTTGTAGTACTCATGTCGAACACATATTCAGACACAGCTACGAGAATACGATCCTCTAAATATATAAAATACTTGAAAAAAATTGAGTATACCCCGTGCTGGACACATCCGTATCCGACACTCACTCCCCGGAATATGTAACATAGGTTAAACCAATAGCAGCCTCAATCAAATTGTGTACGTGTGTATATATCAGAATCAAAAATCAAACCTTCATGAAACAAGCTAAAGCTTCTTGGATTGGCTCATGACACTACATGCTGCAGTTAGAATACAAAGCTCGAAAAGCTACAGTTGTCGTAAAGACCTGCATGAGCACGCCAGAAAGTAAGTCCAACCGCATCGGTTCCGAAACAGTAACCAAATGTTGTAAACTAAATAGATGTCTAGCCGAAGGTCTCGCTCTAGCTTAGATGCCATTAAAGACTATTATAGGGCAAACATATAGATAGTGGTGAATAAAAGAACAAATATACAAACATACATAGGACAAAGCTAAAGTGAAACTAACTTTGGCAATGCTTTCAAGAACGGCTACATTATCTGAATTTGCATATTCCGCGACGATTTTCAGTGAAAGAATCACGAATGGACTGGAGCATGGAACATACTGCAGGAATGCTGCCCAAATCTTCATTATGTTCCTATAAAGTTAATATATAGCCTCAGATTTTTGTAACATGAATCTAAGTTCGTATTTGTTTGTGTTCGTGTGACAGAGATAGAGAGAGAGAGAATACCACTTCAGAGAGACGCTCGTCGAAACCCATAGAATTTGTGTCGCTAGGCATGAAAATTTTTCTATAAGCTGTTCTCAGACTCTTCATCTAGAACCTTGCACAAAAGGAAAAAGGAAGCAATTTTAAAATCCAAAAGAAAATGATATGAAATTTTAACCAGTAGAAGACGACATTAACAAAAACAATCTTTTTACACTACAGTCTTTTCTATCGTACAGTAATAAATAAAATTAAACTGTTAAGCAATCAGAATAAGATTTGGATTTTCCAACAACCTCCGTGACTAGGAATCCACAACGCCGAAGACCCTCCAAATTCAAACCACGAAGCTCAGCTCTATCTCCAGAAACCATCATGTACTTCGGGACATCTTGCGAAACCTTCATGCATGGAAATGAATATGGGAAACAGAGTTCAGTTCTTTTGTAAATGAAAAGGAATGTTTAAAAGTCTTCAGCAATATGATCGAACTGTGAAGGGCATTTATAAAACTAAAACTCGTACCGCAGATCCACCACCGAGGAAAGAAAACGAGCCAATATGACAAAACTGATGAACAACAGTTGCTCCTCCAGTGTGCACATAGTCCTACATTATAGAACTCGGATCAAATTTTAAGCACAGACCGTAGTCCACGAGAGATACACAAAGGATTTCAACAAACATTAAGAAGTCTTACCTCCACGACGACATGTCCTGCCAGGAGAGTGGTATTAGCAAATATGTTATTGTTTCCAATTTTGCAGTCATGTGCAATATGGCAAGACCCCATGATAAGATTGTTATCACCAATAACCTGATATAATAGCTAATTAGAGAAGGGAATAAAACGTCCATATAATGTATACACGTTTCTGATATTCTTATTTACCGTTCTATCGCATGATTTTGAAGATCGGTGAATTGAAGTAAATTCTCTGATCTCATTGTTGTCCCCGATATCAAGAAAACATTCATCCCCTAACTAATAGAACAGAAATATAAATACGATTGGTCATATCTTTCGAAAATATTTAACATTTGAAGCATAGTGCATTGATACCATCAATAATCATGCACACGTAGGATGCTTCTAACCGTTGAAAAGCCGAATAAGATAAGTTACCTTGTACTTCATGTCTTGGCATTTGATACCAACCACAGCATGATGCCCAATGATGTTATTGCATCCAATTACAGTACGCCCGGGAATATCATCACCAACCACCGCACCACTGCCTGATAAAGTTTACTACTTACATAAATTACAACATAAAACATGCATATTTGATATTTCTACAGAACCTCACAAAGTAGGGAAAAGGAAGACAACCAAACTAAACTCACGTCATCAAAATGCAGTGGTTCCCCAATTCCGTATTTCCGAAAATATGGCTCGAAGGATGCAATTGACATCCATTTCCTAGTTTTGCAGAAGAACCTATTGTACAAAAAGGACCTACTGAAACACCCTGTGCCATCAATTTTGAAAATTTTATTCATGTATACAAATCATCACAATAGAGTACATCAATCTTTTGCCTAATGAAATAACAATTAGAGATCGATGCCTTTTTAGTACTCCAATAAATTAAGCTGCTTTACTTTTCTGGGTTGATTTCACCTAGGTATCAAAACACACAATCCAACAATAACCAAAGCTAAAGTAGCAAATTGATTGAGAGGGAAAATCCAACAAAGAACTTAGCTTTAACAGTCAAAACAAGTCATAGAGATTTCAGATACCCCAAGGGGGATTTAAAAAGCAGTCGGTGACCGCTCCAGGCCGGTATATAGTGGTTTTGGCACTGTCCGAAACCGCTACCCCCAACCATTATGTCCGCAATAACATCTGTTCTTTGAAAAATTCACAATAGCCCTGATAAACCCAACAACGCGGCCACAACTACAATTTAAACCCCTCCCCCAACATAAAAGGAGAGTTCCAAGTTAGTAGAAAACAAAGCACCTGGCCAATCACAGCATTGGGATGAACAATTGCAGTCGAGTGTATAAAGCTAGTCGCCTCCTTTTTCTCCTTCAAAACATCTGTTTCAACATCAGAGACAGAATTAACAAGCCGTTCAGTCTTCATAGTATGATATATATATATATATATATATATATATATATATATATATATATATGAAAGAGACAAAGAGAAAAAAAAAACGGGGTTTACAATCGAGAGTTGAAGAGAAGCGTTGCAAAGATGATGAGGTGAAAGAAGAGCTTAAGGGGCTTCGAAACTTGAGCAGCGAATTCATAGATTGCAGGTCTCAGTGTTTGCCAATGGCTGATCTTTTCTTCGCCCTTTATTTAAAGTTGTATTCTTTCTTTTTGTTGTCCTTTTTCTTGAACTTTAACAGAGAGTTGAGAAGGGAGAAGATTCAGGCTTCAGCCGCCACGACCGCCACTCTTCCGGTTGAGTAGAAGAGGTTTGACCTGTCTTGTCTTCTTCATCCCAGGTTTTTTTATCTGTTTGTATCGTACAATTTCTCAGCGTTAATCTAGACCGTTCATTTATCCGACCAGATTCTCGATGTACGGGTGCAGATACACTTGGATTTATTTTAAGCCGAAAATAATAATACTAACTTTGGGCCTCTCACATAATTCGGTTAATTAAACCCAATACATATCTGACTACGGCCCACAAAAGGCCCAATAAATTTTTTGACATCAATGTTCGGTAATCACATAAATTCTGACCTTATCCGATGTCAAATCGAATCAAATCCCTAAACAAAAAGTAAAACTCCCCATTTTATTTTTATATTTGCCCTCTCAGTTTCTCAAGGTATTGAACTTTCATATCGCACATTTAATTTTAATGGGTTAATTTCACAACAAAAAATTTCTGCATACACAAAACCTCAAACTCGAAACTTACTTAAACGATATTAAACTACTTATCACTTAGACTCGTCTCATTCTATTTTTCCAACCAAAAGAGCTCATTATCACTCGACTCAAATTGATGTCGATTATATATAACATATTTATTAATAGATGATATAAGCGAAGCAGAAAATGATAAGAAAAGAATGGTTCAACTCTAAAAAATTAGAGAAAAAAAGTGAATAATAGAGAAAAAATGATATTCACTTATCGGCCTAGTGGTTAAGGATGCTCATATTGCACCGTCTTGTATGATTTCGAATCCCAGCATGAGAATATAATGTCTCTCTATTTAATAAAAAAATTGGAGAAAAAATATGTAATTTACAAAATAGTCACTCAAATTTTACAGTTATAAGAGTATGGACCTTAAAATATATACCATAGATGAAATAAAAGGGCGACATTATTTCCAAATAATTTTTGCCTCGGGCCTTCTCAATATTCAAGAGTGAGATGTCTATCTACTCTTTTGTAGATAGTGTAGCTACCAACATCTTCTGCCAAGATCATGATGCTGATATTCAATTTAACTGCTTCGGATGCGCTTTAACGGTCCCCATATATTCATGCATTGAAAGTCGAATTTGTGATGACATCCCCCTCCAACATCCGAAGGACCTGCACGGTGTAAACACGACTGAGTTAACCGTAAACTGTGAAAGGTTAATGTATGGTGTTTTTAAGAATCATAGAGATGACAAGTTATAGGCTTCTAACTGTCGAACGCTGCAAAAAAGAGCCAACCCTGAGTCGGAAACTCGAGCAGATAAACTGCGCACCAAACTATAAGTTTGACATACATGGTGAACAGCCTAGAAGTTCTCTTCAGAGTTCAATAATCATTGAAACAATGATAATAGAATAAATGTGTTTTGGAAGGGATTTTTATTATGTAATTTCTAGTTTTCCAACCTGAGACATGCGAGGCCTTGTATGAGGGTTTCGCCTGATGCACAAAGAAGCGCATTGCAGCATGCCGTGAACCTCTTGCTCCACATAGCTGTTCCTCAAGCGGGGGTCAACAAGTTCCCGTATGGCATGACTTTCCAGTAAAGGGCGTGCCTGCTCCAAATTTGAATCAATGAGAAAATCAATTCAGACAATTTCTACAGGTTCCCAATCTAACATAACCGAAACCTCACCCATTCTGTGAGGCATTGCTGTCCTTTTGGCCGACTGATGTCCATAGCTTTTCGTCCTGTGATCAGCTCGACCATTACAACCCCAAAGGAAAAGACGTCGGCTTTTTCTGTGATCTGGCCGCTTTGGGCATATTCTGGAGCCAAGTACCTATGAAGAAGGGTGTTTTCTTGAATAAGTTTGTCCTTGCTAGATAATACAAGTAGCAAGGAATTAAAAAGCTATTACGTACCCGAATCGTCCGATCACTCTAGTTTCCACTCCCCTGTCTCCATCCGGCTGCCACCTTGCCAACCCAAAATCTCCGACCTATATGGTCAAGAAGCAATAGTTAGTTCACAGTTTGTCATATGCTACCATATGTCACAAAGTTTGTTACAAAGAGAAGACCATTCAGATTCGAATGAGCTGAGCATGAAGAAGAACAAACAGAAAATTGAAACTTTGTTAACAAAGTGCTTAGAAGATGCGACATACTAAAGGTTCAAAATCGTGGGTGACAAGGATATTGTTGGGCCGCATATCACGGTGTACAATACAACCAACTCTACATTCTTCATGAAGGTATCTCAATCCTCTGGCTGCTCCAACAGCAATCTTTTTTCGTGCAGACCACCTCAATGAATCATGATTATTCCCTGAAAATTTCCCATATCTCGATTAAGTTACCTATTTGGAGAAATCATCAATGCTCATGAAGGGACATATCAGACTCATAGACAGCTTGCTCAAGTTCGAGGACTAAGCAGCATTTTCATTAAAGACAGTTTTGACCCATGATTGTATACATTTTAACCAAATTTATCTACCGATTAAATGTTGTATTCAATGTCATGACTTAAGAACATTCCAGGGAACTCATGTAGTAAGTCGAACAATAGTTTCGAAGTTAATCAAACTGAAAAACTGTGATAAACATTTCAATTTTAATACATCAGTGGACGGGACAATCTCCCTTTGATATTCTCGCTACTTGCTTGCATAGCAGTTGATCAAGATCGGCGAGCAATAATGTGAATTAGGATAGAAGTGAACTTACCATAAAGATGAGCATCCAGAGACCCATTGCAAACGTACTCATAAACTAGCAATCTTTTTCCATCCTCAATGCAGTATCCGATCAGCATTACAACATTCCGATGCTGTGCACAACTTAACACCTCAACTTCTGAGCAAAATTCTCGGTCACCTTGAGAACTAGCCAACTTATGTTGCTTCACAGCAATCACCTGAACATCTGGTAAGATCCCTCTATGAACAGAACCGAACCCGCCTTCAGCTAAGAAATTCGTTTGCGAAAAGCCATTTGTAGCGCGTTCCAGTTCAGCATAAGCAAACCACCTTGGAGGGTGCCCGAACACAGGTCCCTTGTGCTGACATATCGAACATAATGGAGGAGGTCCAGGAGGAGCATTCCTTGAGAGTGAGATAGCTTCCCTCACACTTTTGCTGACCTTCAGATCAAGCCTATAATTAAGGACCCCGACATCAGGTTCTCTATTCAATGTAGATAATTTCTCCAACAAAATGTTATATGTTGAAGTTAGAGATGAATCATTCAGTTTCTTTAAATCCTTGCCAAGAAGCTTAGAGTCGGTGCTAGAACCACGAATGTCAGACATCCATGGAGGGAAATAGGATCTGGTTTTAAGAGGATCTAGCTCACTTTCAGAGTCCGAATCAGATTCAAACAGACTTTGTCTTCCGTCGGTAATAAATGAATAATCTTTCTTCAAACTTTCATATACCCCAGGGAGCAACAACGGTGAGGCCCCAGGGTCTGAGCCTGATATTGATGAAGTTCCGATATCAGTAGCGGTCAGGGATGATTCACGCTCAGGACTACTGACCGGAGTCACAAATGGCCCTTTAGTTTCATCTAACAGGTCATGCTTGCTTTTGCTACGTTTAGGATATGTTTCTGATTCAATCAATAATGGCCAAACCACTTGAGGTGCCATGTTCGGTGATCCAACCAAATTCAACCGAAGAACCTTCGGCTGAGATCGCTTCATGACCACAAGATTGCATTGCAGCTCTTCCAGACAATGTTTCCTCTCATGTTTTAAGCGTCTGTGCAAGGAATCAAAAGCAATAACAACAATAACTAATCGAACAAAATAGAAGAACCGAAAGGAAACCAAAGTAAACGAAGTTACAGAACATGATAATGTTGTCCACTAAACAAATGAGCTAAAAAAGCATAGCTTGAGCTAAAGAACAGAATGTTATATATCATGCAAGAGAACAAAGTTTACATTGTATATATTACTTATCCAATATAACCCAGTTGGATTGAGCTTTCTTGGCCTCGGTAGCAACTATTCCGTACGGTGATCCGGGAACAATTTTTATCCTGACTTTTACCTGTAAACATAACTTAAAAATTGAATTCCAGGAACAAAGAATTTAACAACTAAAGAAACATCCGAAAATAAAGTAACCCACCAACCTGGTCGGGGTCATAAACATCTTTTAACTGAAAAATCATTTGGGAGCATGAATCTGCAAGATCTTGTTTTGCATCCGAATTAGTAGTTCCCGAGAGAGACTTCCAATGACCAGTGGCACAATCACTGGTAAATCTTGAAATTCCCCATATCCTTTTACCTGAGAATGCATTAAGCTATCATCAACAAATAGCACGAATCAAATAGTGAATATAACAATGCAGTAGAATGAATGCTTAATCCGTGTTCTCAGCTGTAACAATATTCATATATAACTCGATTCGGTAATCACGTATTATCAGTTTATGACTTATGTGCCAACAAACACCCCAAGTTCAACAAAGGAATAAAGGAATATTAAACAATTTCAACACAAGCTCACTAAAATCTATTCAAAACTGGTGTCTCAAGGCTCAATTTCATTTTTCTCCATAGCAACATGCACATAGACAAAGAACAAGAACAAAGTAAGTTGTCCAAAACTTTTCTTCCTAATAGATTAAAGGGCAACATATTTGGAACAGGAACAAGAACAAGAACAAATTTGTTTCCAAAAGCATGAAACAGAACCCCAAATGCAACCTTAGCTTCTGCACATATAATACTAACCCCCAAAATCCGTTCAATGATTTCAATCGTCATACAAAAAGTAAAGAGAAAACAAACAAAAGTGAAAGAATTTTAAGAGGAAAAAGCAAGTTACTTGAGGAGTGGAGAGGAATAACCACAAGCAGCTTAATGAAATCCCCAGGCTGAACAACATGAGTCAAAGCCCAGACCAAAGCAGTCCTTGGGATCTCCCTTGCTGCTTTAACAGCCACCACCACAACTTTACTAACCAAATCTGAGCTACCCTTCTGTTTCATCTCCAAATCCTAGCTACAAACTAAACCCCGTAATCGAAACCCAAACCCCATTTCTCTATCAAAACAAAACTTCACAAAAAAGATTGGATTTTTTTTCTGATTCACAATACCCAAGATGCTTTTTTTCCTCCTCTTCCCAGCAGAAAAGTTTGATTTTCAAAAAATAAAAAGAGCAACAGACAGGGACGTGCACTTCAAGGTAACTTTATCAAATCAAGTAAGCTTCTTTCTCATAAAAAGGACATGTCAAAATTGTAGTTACCGAGCTGCAATCCCCCCTGCTTTCTCTCTCCCTCTCTTAAAAGACAGCTTTGCCTGTTTTGGACAATAAAAGAATTTAAAGAACATGTAAATATCAGTTATTGTAACTTGTAAGAACAAACTCAGCTTTCTTCCACAGAAACTGAGGCTGCCTTTTCCTTTTTGATCATGTAAACCGTGTGAGCTTTTTCTCTTTTGTAAAAGAAATTTGATTCTTAGTGCAACCAAGCGGTTGGCCTAATTTAGAAGCCTTTCTTGACAGCTTTGCCATTGTTTATACATATTTATCCTTCACCTTTCAACAAAATTACAACAAAAAACATAGTTTGGGATTTATACAATAATATATATTATTATATAGATAATAACAAACGACAAAAAGAGACATTTGGGGTGGTAAGAAACGACTACTGTTTAATACCAAACCACATGTAATTATGTAAGAAATCAGCTCATGATTGGAGGAAATCTTTCCCTCTCCCCTTCTATATTTCTCAATTAATGTGGACTTTAATGAGCAATGAAATGTTATTTTATTTGCCACCAGAGTTTGATGAAGTTGTGGGTTAAGTTTTACATTGGAGTGAGTATTATATCGAGTCGAATTAAAAGATTTCGAGTTATTCTAGTTTATGTTTATTTTTTAAAATTTTTATTAAATAGAGAGATAATTATATTCTCGACCCATATAAGATGATGCAACATGAGCATCTTTGACCATTCGGCCAATTAGTGAATCTAAGTTTATGTTCAAATTTAATTATAAATATTATACTATTATAGTACTAATTGGTTCTAATTTAAACTGCTCGACTCGAACTTGAAAATGTATTCACTAATTACTAAAAAAAAGTACCTATTAAAGTTCCATTTTATAACTCAAACTTTATTTAAAAATTTTTAAATCGAGACGAGTTTATGAAATTACGATTCTAGTCCAGTCGAGTTTTAGTCACTCCTTCCCTAGTTTTTACTTATAGAAAAAGAAGTATAGGAAGAACTTCGCTTCTTATTTAGACATCTGATCTAACTTAACTCTGAATATAGTCGAAACTTGTATTATTAAAAATAATAATAATTTGATTCTTTTCTTTTGGACAGAAAGTTGAGAGTTGGTAATGGAGGGGGAGCCTAAATCTTACAGTTTTGAATTTGTTTAGTAGAGTTTGGTCATGTGCCTTACCTTCCATTTTGTATTTGGTAATGACTGGATTTCAACACTAAAATATTTCTTTATGGGAAGCAACAAAACTATGCTTTTATGATATTGGGATTTCCCAATTGTTTTATCGCCATTTGGGATTAACAAAACCTGCCATTGCTTAATCTACAAGCAGTCATCTCTTGGGACTTCAGACAATAATCAGTTAGTATTTTCTTTTGTCTGGGGCATAGATCCAGCTGATAAGGTAATACTGAAATATGGCATTTAAATTTGTGCAGGAACATGAACTCAATGGGTTGTCTCAGTGAAAAAGATAATGATATTTATCTTAAGAGATTCGAATTCAAATAGATTTGTCTATAAGATGTGTGTCTTATCAAATGGATAAGAACAATATGAACAGATGAGATACTACCTGCCATTGCTTAATCTACAAGCAGTCATCTCTTGGGCCTTGAGACAGTAATCAACTAGTATTTTCTTTTGTCTGGGGCATAGATCCAGCTGATGAGGCAACACTGAAATATGGCATTTAAATTTGTGCAGGAACATGAACTCAATACGTTGTCTTAGTGGAAAAGATTATATTTATTTTAAGAGATTCGGATTTAATTAGATTTGTCTGTAAAATTTGTGTCTTATCGAATGGATAAGAAAAATATGAACAGATGAGATACTACCTTATAATCACTTTAAGAGTATTAAAAAAATCTGTGCATGAACGCAAAATAAATTATCTTTTGTTTTTGTGTAGTTCTGATATGGCACAGGAAGACACATTAGTAGCGGGATGGGACAAAATGTATGAGCCCTACAATAGTGACAAATGAAGACAAAGAGCTCGTGGTAGGGCATGGCAGCATCAATTATGTGAGCTTGATCATCCCATTTTAATTCAAAGGAAATGTCAACTTCTGGCCAGCAAAACTACAGCTTATATGGTTGGATCCCTCTCCTTGAGCAGCAGATCATTTGAATTCAGTGATACAGTTGATTCATACGACCACTTTTAAAACTAAATATTCGAAAAGGAAGTACGAATAGTCAACCAAGATCTACACATGGAAGAAAATGCAACACAGCCAAATTCAAAATAGATTATAAGTCAAATGCATCATGGAACTTTACAGCATATAGTTTAGTAGTTTTTTTTTAACCACTAGTTTTCCGGCTCATTAGTTAACTGATCCAGATTGAGTTTTACAGAGACTCATTATGGGACGATCCTCTTAACCTAATTTTGTTCACAACACCAAGATTCGAACCTCTGACATTGCTTAAGTGATCTAATGTTTCATGCCACTAGATCAACTGGTTGTTGGTAGTAGGGTAAGCGTTCAATCGAGTCAAGTCAAAAAACTTTAAGTTATTCGAGTTGACGCGCCATATTTTACAACTCAAACTTTAGTTGAAATTTTTTTCCGGTTCGAGTCGACCTTCCGAGTTGCTATACAAATTTAATTGTAATTACTTATCATGTCATAGTACAATTTGATTCATATTTAAACTACTTTCTCTAATCATATAAGATATTGATATATATATTTCTTCATATTTGTTCATATGTAACATAGATTTTTTTCATATTTTTTATATCGGTATATATATATCAGGAAAAATTAAGAGACTCGACTCGAACTTAAAAATTAATCCATTAATTATTAAAAATCGAGTTATTTGAGATATTCGAATTTTTATTTTACAACTCAAACTTTATTTGAATTTTTTCGAATCGAGTTTATAGAATTTTGAGTCAAGTCAAGATGAGTACATTTTTTTTGCTTTAGTTGAATCAAAAATTTTGAATTTTTCGCCCTAGTTGATAGATAGTTTGGTAGGTTAAGGGCTGATATTTCAACATGCAGATATGTGAAATGAAATTCTTGTTTGACTGTAGTAGTATAGAAGTATGAAGAAATGAAAGCAAAACAAGTGGAGAGGTAGGTTGGAATCTGGCATCCAAAGATCTCCTAATATGATTAGAGTTAATAGGGTAAATCTATATTTTGGTACTTTAACTTGACTTCAAGATGCAATTTGGTACTAAACTTTTTTTGATCCAATTAAGTATATGAACTTGGCTTTAAGGTTTAATTTGGTAACTAATTTTTTTGTGTGATCCAATTAGATACATAAACTTAATTTATTGGTTTAAATTCAGTACCGTAAATTACTTATTTTAACCAAATTTAACCCATGAACTCAAATTTAAGTACTAAAAATATTTACTCTAATTAATATAATTCAAAAAAATTAATAAAAATTTAATAATTATGATATATGACCCATCAATAAAAACATGTTTAAATTTAAATCAAAATAAATTTAAATAAAATTCGTAAACTTAACCCAATATCACAAAAATTTGTAGAGGTTAACATTATCATTAAACTCACTCATGATTAGTATTACCCAAGAGTTAAAACTTGAAGTATATATGTCTGCATCTTTTGCATTCTCAAAAGGGTTAGACGCTTGATTTTTTTGTTGTTGCTTTCTCGGTTTTTATGAATTTGTCCTGACTAAAAACTTTTTTAGTATTAAAATTATTATAAACCTTGCGTGACTAAAAACTTTTATTGTCATTAAAAATCGTGTGTGATTAATCAACAGGGTTTGATCCAAGTGATAATCAGTTTGGTATTTACTTAAACGTGTATCGAGTTCGAGACTTTGTGTATGTTCCTGCTGGAAGACTCACTCACTAAAATCGGGTGTGCGATACGAATCGATCTGAATTAGTTAGGCTATAAGCTTGAATTTTAAACAAACATATAAT
Source organism: Hibiscus mutabilis (assembly GCA_019671005.1). Taxonomy (NCBI): domain Eukaryota; kingdom Viridiplantae; phylum Streptophyta; class Magnoliopsida; order Malvales; family Malvaceae; genus Hibiscus; species Hibiscus mutabilis. Next base: position 2,322,298 of record CM033733.1, read on the forward strand.
TGACCTTTTAAAAATTATATTTTTTATTCAATTACATGAAAAATAATTGTTTTAATAATTGACCTTTTAAAAATTATTTCATTAAATATTGTAATAGTGATCATGACAAAAAATGACTGAATCGACAATATCCGATGTTTATTTTTTGGATAAAATACACAAATGATCACTAAACTATCTCTAGAAATACAAAATGGTCATCAAACTTTCAAAAATTATATAATAGGCATTAAACTTTAGTTTTTGATAGAAAATAGTCACTGAGCCGTTAACTGTCGCTAAGTGAGTGACGTGACTGTTACAAAAATTTGAATAATAGATCATTTAATCTTCCATACTGATACATTCAATTAATTTTCCCCTAATTTAACCTTCATTATTGATGTCTAAATTGATTGAATGTGTAAATATTGAGGATTAAATATGTTAATATACAAATTTTCGTAACTATCACATCCTCGTATAACGACAGCTAACGGTTCAATGACGTAATGCCCATTGTGTAACTTTTAAAAGTTTAGTTACTATTTTGTATTTTTAGGGATAGTTTAGTGACCATTTGTGTACTTTACCCTTATTTTTTCCAACTCTAAACCCTAAAAAACTAAACCTTAAACCATACACCTTAAATTCTAAACACTAACTTTAAAATTTAAACCATAAAACATGATACCTGTAGCGATGTCCCTCTAGCTAAAAAAGGTGTGGTTTTTATTTTTGTTTTACTTTATTTTGAAAATAATGTCTTCCGTGGGATTTTAGAAAAAAACGTATTTTATTTAAAAATGGAGTCGCCACCGGCCACTTAAGGTGGATCGGACACCATAAAAACCAGAGATTTAGAAAAATGTCGGGTTCGGGAGTCGGTTATGGATGGGGAAGGATTAGCACCCCCACACCGCCCAAAATTAGTACTTTAATAATTACCGCTTTATTAATATTAAACTTTTCGGATTAAAGTGACGATTAAATTAAAATTTGGTTATAAATGCGAGTAGGTTTTAAAGGCCCCGTTATCCGAGAGTAAACGCCCAACCACCATCACTACGCCTGATATTGGCCCCGTTTACGCTCGGATAAAAGGGCACCACATTGACAAAATATATATCCGAAATGCAACTTAAAAAAACATGGCAAACATAAATATAAATAAATACAATGCAGTAAAAAAAATAAATACTAACATCATAACCTACTAATCCAACATACATAAATATTAATCTAACACATAAAAATGCATTCTAACATTAAAAAACACTACTCTAAAACATGCATGAATATTAATCTAAAAATATACTAATTAAGGTAAAACAAATATTTAACATTATTTATATACTTTGTAGTTAAATAAAATGTTATATATTATTTTACAAACATACATAAGAATATATTCACATACATATATATAAAATAAGATAAAATAAAAAATATGTGAATATTATACATAGATAAAAACATAAATACGTATGTACATATATGTTATATATTTAATATATAGTAAACTACTTTACGGTAATAATAATAATAATATGCTAAAATAAAGATGCATGATCTATACTAACACTTCATAAAATAGCATGGATCTAAAGGTTAGGGACTAAAATGTATGAATATCTAATTACATAGCATAAATATCTAATATTACAAGATGAAAATGAAACATATGCAAAACATGCGGGCTGAAATGCAAATAAGCATAAATGCAGGGCTGGAAATTAAATTTTGTGACTAAAATGAAATGAAACAGGAACCGAAAGCCAAAATGAACATGCATAAGAAAAACAAGGATCGAATACAAGATTAGACCACGAGCAGAAATATAAACGGAATTAAAATAGAAGGACTAAATGCGCAATTAATCCACGAACAAAAATGTAAACTGGTAGAACTTAGGGGACTGAGATGGTAATTTGACCATTAAAAATACGCGGATACTTCATTGGGTAACTGGGTCAAAACGCGGGTTGAGGAGCCTGAAACGACGTCGTTTTGCAATTGGGTTTAAAATAAATAGTTGAGTTATTTGTTTCATTCGAACCAGATAATAAAAACCCTAAAAAGTTTTCTCCTTTAACCCTCTCTCTAAACGGCAACCACTCTTCATTTTCCAACGTCGTTCACCGGCCAAATGACCTCGCGACAGCTGAGGAGCAACGACGACAACCCCAAACGGTCAGTAAGCTACTCGAAACCCTTTTTTATCTTTCGATTTGAAGAAAATAGAAGAGGCGTGTTTGAAACTTTTGATCTGAAAATTTATTGATATTGATTTCTGCAATTTTTTTTACAAATTTCCGAACAAAAGAACCTCTAAAACCTCATTTTTCGACCAATTTTTTTTTCCTTTTTTTCAAATATCAGCCCCCCTTTTACATATCTTTTCGTTCAGTTTTATAACCTGCCTGATAAAATAAAATAATGAACCTTCCCATGTTGCTGCAGATCTGATGAGAGTAGGCAACCATGATTTGGGGCGGATTTTCGGGAATGAGATATGGGCAGTGGCAGAGTTGTTGGGCAGTGGCAGAGTTGATTTTTTTAGGTTTTATTTTTTAGGGTTGGTTTATTTTGGTTTTAGGGTATTTGGATGTGATTTGGGATTTAGGTAATTAAGGGTTTCTGGCAGTTAACGGTAAAGTGACGGCGACGGCAGACGAACGACGATGGATGAACGGAGGCGGTGCAAGGCCTGCTAACGGCGGCTGGTAAGATGTTAAGGTTTATTTTTTTGGTTAAAGGGCATTTTGGTAATTTTAGGGTTAATGGGTTTCGGGTTATTGGACTCGGGTCGGGTGTAAATGGGTTTTGGGTCTGGGTTGGTTACTAGATAAAACGGGTTATCACAGTTGCCCCTCTTTGCTCATTATTGTGTAACGACGATAGAGCAATGATTAAAAATGACCCGTTTTGTCTGGTCCGGCTAAGCTCCTCATTTTGACGCGTTTGTTATTCTGTAGATTTTCTTTCTCTTTGATGCATGTCTTCTTTCTTCAGTAGATCTTCATTCTCTTTGACACATGTCTTCTCTCTTGTCTTGGTTGATCCACCTTGTCACTCTTGGGAAGTAAAATTCTTCAAAATGGGGTTGTCCGTTGGGGGAGCAAAATGAGTTCAGCTTGCTACATTATTGACGACGATAATACCTAGAGAAGATTCGACCTAGCTGCAACACTAACGAAGAAACAGTGTCTACAAAATTCGATCCAGCTGCGACATTGACGCGGAGGCAAGATCAATGGATGAAAGTTCTGATGTCTGATCCAGCTACAACTCTGACGAAGAGGCAGGATCAAAAGATTAAAAGCTCATTTTGATTAGATTTTTTTTCCTTCTTCTTTTCTTCTGTTGTTGTTTCTTTTTCATTTTTTATATTTTTTCCTTTTCTTTTACTATTTTCTTTTTTCTTTTTTTTCTTCTTTTCTTTTAATCTTCTTTTTTCATCATTTTTTATTTTAGATATAGTAATGCGAGAGAGAAAAAATAACATGGCTACAACACCGACGACGAGATCGAGTCGAAAGATATATGTTGGACCCCACTACGCCATCAATGGAGAAGTAAGATCGGGGAACGTTGGTAACCTGGATCCAACCACCCCATCAGTGGAGGGACTGAATCGGATAATGACGACCTAGAACCGGCTACACCATCAGCAGAGAGCAGGATTTGAGGACGACAATAGCTTGTACCCGGCCACTCCATCAGCGGAGGGACTGGATCGGATAATGACGACCTGGAACCAGCTACACCATCAGCGGAGAACAAGATCAGAGGATGACGAAAGCTTGGACCCGACCACTTCATCAGTGGAGGGACTGGATTCGATAATGACGACCTGGAACCGGCTACACCATCAGCAGAGAGTAGGATCAGAGGATGACAATAGCTTAGACCCGGCCACTCCATCAGCGGAGGGATTGGATTCGATAATGACGGCCTGAAACTGACTACATAATCAATAGAGAGCAGGATCAGAGGACGATGATAGCTTGGACCCGGCCACTCCATCAGTAGAGGGACTGGATTCGATAATGATGACCTAGAACCAGCTACACCATCAACAGAGAGCAAGATCAGAGGACGACAATAGCTTGGACTCGGCCACTCCATCAGCGGAGTGACTGGATTCGATAATGACAACCTGGAACCGGCTACACAATCAACAAAGAGCAGGATCAGAGGATGACGATAGCTTAGACCCGACTACTCCATCAGCAGAGGGACTAGATCGGATAATGATGACATGGAACTGGCTACACCATCAGCAGAGAGCAGGATTAGAGGACGACGAGAGCTTGGACCCGGCCACTCTATCAGCGGAGGACTGGATCAAATAATGACGACCTAGAACCGGCTACACCATCAATAGAGAGTAGGATCTGAGGACGACGGTAGCTTAGACCCGGCCACTCCATCAGCGGAGGACTGGATCGGATAATGACGACCTAGAACCGGCTACACCATCAGCGGATAGCGGGATCTGAGGACGACGGCAGCTTAGACCCGGCCACTCCATTAGTGGAGGACTGGATCGGATAATGACGACCTGGAACCGGCTACACCATCAGCGGAAAACAGGATCTGAGGACGACTGCAGCTTGGACCCGACCACTCCATCAGCGGAGGACTGGATCGGATAATGACGACTGAACCGCTACACACCATCAACGAGAGCGGGGATCGGAGGAAGACGATAAGCTTGACCCCGACACTCCATCGATGAGGGGATCGGATCGAATAATGACGACCTAGAACCGACTACACCATCAGCGGAGAGGGACTGGATCAGAGGACGAAGATAGCTTGGACCTGACCACTCCATCAGCAGAGGGACTGGATCAGATAATGACGATCTGAACCGGCTACACCATCAGCGGAGAGCAGGATCAGAGGACGACGATAGCTTGTACCTGGCCACTCCATCAGCGGAGAGACTAGATCGGGTGATAAAAGTTGATAAATTTTCTTTTGAATTTTTATTTCATTTTTTTCTTCTTCATTCTTACTCTTTTTTTAATTTTTTTTTACTTCTTCTGACTTTTTTTTTGATTTTTTTGTTGTAACTGTACAAAGAAGTAGCTTGAGGAAAAAAGTCAGGTCTAGCTGCACCATCAGTGGAGAAACAGGACCTGAGTAGAAATTTGGTCTGCTGCACCATCAACAGAGAAGTAAGATTTAAAAGATGTCGGATCTATCACATCACTGGCGAATAGACGAGATTCGAAGGAAAATTTGACCTATTACACCATCAACGGAGAAAAAGATCTTCAAAATGTTAGATTTGTTTGGATTGTCTGAGCTGGTCCACCACTACTTATGTAGACAAGACCTGAAAATGAAAGAAATCATTAGTTAGTATTTGTTCAAAAATTTTGCCGCTGATACCTTTTGTCTAAAGATTTCAGCTTTTCTGCATGGTTGGCCTTCTTCATGGCTAGAGGTTGGCAGTTGTGTTGTTGCCCCCATGGCTGAGGTTCTTCAGTCTCTTTCGGGAATCTGTTTATATGTACAAGCAAAAATGCGTGAATGCATCTAATTTTATGCCTAAATGCATGTCTCTATCCTAAATGCATGGTGATTTTGGTGTATGCATTTAAACTAAATGTACGACGTATGAAAAAATGATTCAATGCATAATGAATGCAACTAAATGCATGAATGTGACATTAAATTTTTCTGCCCCTCAATGGGATGCCCCTAACTCCTCACTGGTCATGTCAGGATCTTGGTCTTTTGCATATGACAATGCCCCAACCTCTTCTTGGGTTCGATTACCTTTCTTTGAATCTTTCATCAGGGTGCATGCCCCAACATTTTTTTTGTTCTTACGCCATCGTCTGAAACTGCTCTTGAATTTGATACTTTGAGTGTGGATTTTGTTGCTCCCTAAGTTGGGTTCATAAATTGTATTGGTTCATGTTAGCTCATTATTTTTTGGATTGGGTGCAGTTTTACAAACTGTGGTCAATGTAGACATTTCAAGGGTGCAAGGGTTTGACTCGGCAATGAAGGCTGGACCTTGGCAAAGAATGCCCCTAGACTGAGGCCTTGTTAGAGGCATAATGTTTGTAAAAGATGTGATGGTGCTTTTGGACATGCCTCAAGACCAAACTTTTGTAACAGGCTCTGTAAGGTGCTAGATCGACCAACTTCGTTGTATTTAATGGGGTAACCCGATGACCGACTTTAAAATTTTCAAAATATATGCATGTAAATGTGAGGTGCATGTCTAAGATGCGAAAGTACTATTCAAAAGTAGTTCTCGTGGCACAACTTCCGAACTCACGGGATTCATTTGCAACTTTGAATATTGCCTATATATCTAGAGTACTAGATTTTCTCCCGATGATAATTTTTTAAATTGAGAACCAGTCGTGAATCAGCATTTCGTGCTGGTAAAATGCAAAAATTAAAGTGTTATGTTATGCCATGCAGTGAATGCCAAAATGAACAGATATGATGTGATCACAAAAATGGGTCAATTTGAAATTAGAATCAAACGAATAAATTAAAATAGGGTAAAAAAGAAAGATTTCTGCTCGGGCAAGCCACTTGAACCAACACCTTCATGTAGTGCAAATGCAATGATGTATGCAAAAAAGAAAGCAAAGCAAAAAAGAAAACGAGTTAGTACTGAATAAAATAAATAAACAAATAAAAGGGCAAAATAAACAAAACAAACCTATTTACATCCCGTCTAAAACACCTAGGTTATCCGCATGGCTCTAAAAGGGTAGGTTTCTATATGTTCTCTACATGCAGTTTTTGTGCTAAGAGGTACCCAAATTATCATTGATGTCCCTTACTAAGAGTAGCAAGGCCCCCATTCATCACCCATTATAGACTCCTTTCAACCGGGTTCAATTCAGGGGGACCCATTCGCTTATGTCTGCACGAAGGAACGATATCCTTACAAAAGCATAAGGTACTCGAGCCCCGAAGGTACTTGCTAGGCCTACACGGAGGAACGATATCCTCACGAAAGCATTAGCGTTTCCCCTTAAAAGGACGGGTTTATATGCCAAATTTTAAATGCGTTAAAATAAACGCACAATTATAACCGAATGTTACTTTAATAGTCACTTTAATCCGGGATTTCCAATATTAGTAAAGCGATAATTATTTAAAAAGCTTGACTCTCATTTGTTTTTGAAAAACAAAAATGTGTGTCCCCAGCGGAGTCGCCATCTGTAGCGATGTCCCTCTCGCTAAAAAAATGTGTGGTTTTTATTTTTGTTTTACTTTATTTTGAAAATAATGTCTTCCGTGGGATTTTAGAAAAAACCGTATTTTATTTAAAAATGGAGTCGCCACCGGCCACTTAAGGTGGACCGGACACCATAAAAACCAGAGATTTAGAAAAATGTCGGGTTCGAGAGTTGGTTATGGATGGGGAATGATTTAGCACCCCCACACCGCCCAAAATTGGTACTTTAATAATTACCGCTTTATTAATATTAAACTTTCCGAATTAAAGTGACGATTAAATTAAAATTTAGTTATAAATGCGAGTAGATTTTAAAGGCTCCGTTATCTGAGAGTAAACGCCCAACCACCATCACTACGCCTGATACTGGCCCCATTTACGCTCGGATAAAATGACACCGCATTGACAAAATATATATCCGAAATGCAAATTAAAAAACATGGCAAACATAAATATAAATAAATACAATGCGATAAAAAAATAAATACTAACATCATAACCTACTAATCCAACATACATAAATATTAATCTAACACATAAGAATGCTTTCTAACATAAAAAACACTACTCTAAAACATGCATGAATATTAATCTAAACATATACTAATTAAGGTAAAACAAATATTTAACATTATTTATATACGTTGTAATTAAATAAAATGTTATATATTATTTTACAAACATACATAAGAATATATACACATACATATATATAAAATGAGATAAAATAAAAAATATGTGAATATTATACATAGATAAAAACATAAATACGTATGTACATATATGTTATATATTTAATATATAGTAAACTACTTTATGGTAATAATAATAATAATAATAATAATAATAATAATAATAATAATAATAAAATGCTAAAATAAAGATGCATGATCTATACTAACACTTCATAAAATAGCACGGATCTAAAGGTTGGGGACTAAAACGTATGAATATCTAATTACATAGCATAAATGTCTAATATTATAGGATGAAAATGAAACATATGCAAAACATGCTGGCTAAAATGCAAATAAGCAGAAATGCAGGGCTGGAAATTAAATTTTGTGACTAAAATGAAATGAAGCAGGAACCGAAAGCCAAAATGAACATGCATAAGAAAAACAAGGATCGAACACAAGATTAGACCACGGGCAGAAATATAAACGGAATTAAAATAGAAGGACTAAATGCGCAATTAATCCATGAACAAAAACGTAAACGGGGTAGAACTTGGGGGACTGAGATGGTAATTTGACCATTAAAAATACGCGAATCCTCCTTTGGGTAACCGGGTCAAAACGCGGGTTGAGAAGCATGAAACGACGCCGTTTTGCAGCTGGGTTTAAAATAAAGAGTTGAGTTATTTGTTTCATTCGAACCAGATAATAAAAACCCTAAAAAGTTTTCTCCTTTAACCCTCTCTCTAAACGGCAGCCACTCCTCGCTTTCCAATGCCGTTCACCGGCCAAATGACCTCGCGACGGCTGAGCTAATACTGGCCCCGTTTACGCTCGAATAAAGAGGCACCGCATTGACAATTTATATTCCGAAATGCAACTTAAAACATAACAGACATAAATAAATATAATGCGATAAAAATATAAATAAACAAGAACATAATAAAATATTAATCTAACATAAAAAACTAATTTGAAACATGCATGAATATTAATCTAACACATAAAAGTATAATAACAATAATAATAATAAAATGCTAAAATAAATATGCATGATCTATACTATCACTTCATAAAATAACATGGATCTAAAGGTTAGGGACTAAAATGTATGAATATCTAATTAGATAGCATAAATGTCTAATATTACAGGATGAAAATGAAACAGATGCAAAACATGCGGGCTGAAATGCAAATAAGCAGAAATGCAGGGTTGGAAATTAAATTTTGTGACTAAAATGAAATGAAACAGGAACCGAACCAAAATGAACATGCATAAGAAAAACAAGGATCGAACACAAGATTAGACCACGGGCAAAAATATAAAAGGAATTAAAATAGAATGACTAAATGCACAATTAATCCACGAACAAAAACGTAAACAAGGTAGAACTTGGGGGACTGGAATGGTAATTTGACCATTAAAAATACGTGAATCCTCCTTTGGGTAACCAAGTCAAAACGCGGGTTGAGGAGCCTAAAATGGCGTCGTTTTGCAGCTGGGTTTAAAATAAAGAGTTGACCCTAAAAAGTTTTCTCCTTCGACCCTCTTTCTAAACGGCAGCCACTCCTCGCTTTCCAACGCCGTTCACCGACCAAATGACTTCGCGACGGCTGAGGAGCAACGACGACAACCCCAAACGGTCAATAAACTACTCTAAACCCTTTTTTATCTTTCAATTTGAAGAAAATAGAAGATGCGTGTTTGAAACTTTCGATCTGAAAATTTTTTGATATTGATTTCTGCAATTTTTTTTAACAAATTTTCGAACAAAAGAACCCCTGAAACCTCCTTTTTTTGACCTTTTTTTTCGAATATCAGCCCCTTTTTTACATATCTTTTTTCGTTCGGTTTTATAACCGGCCTGATAAAATAAAATAATGAATCTTCCCATGTTGCTGCAGATCTGATGAGAGCAGGCAACCATGATTTGGGCATTGGTAGAGTTGATTTTTTTTAGGTTTTATTTTTTAGGGTTGGTTTATTTTGGTTTTAGGGTATTTGAATATAATTTAGGATTTGGGTAATTAAGGGTTTCTGGCAGTTACTGGTGAAGTGACGGCGACGGCAAACGAACAGCAGTGGATGAACGGCGGCGGCGCAAGGCTTGGCAACGACGGTTGGTTAGATGTTAAGGTTTATTTTTTAGGTTAAAGGGCATTTTAGTAATTTTAGAGTTAATGAGTTTCGGGTCGGGTGTAAATGAGTTTTGGGTCTGGGTTGGTTACCAGATAAAACGGGTTATCACAATACCTAAACTTAAGACACGAAACTAAACCTTATAAACCCTAAAACTAAAAGGCTTTCGTAAATTAAAACAATCTGTGTATCATTTTTTTTCCTTTTTCATATACATGCGTAAAATCACACTTCTAAATCTATAACCTTAAAACTCTAAACTTTAAATTTTAAATTTTGAACCATAATTTGAATTAAATATTTAATTCTAAAACAGAAAGACCATAGACTATACAACACGTGTATCAAAGTTTTAAAATATATATATATATAATTATACTAGTAAAGAAAAGGAAACTGAAATTAATTGTTGAAATTGCAAATTGACCCCTGTAAATTACATGAATACAAAATAGATCCTAAATTAAAACCCTAAAAAATGGGGGGTCATTAGCAAACGAGGCCACTGATCCCAAAAGCGTGGGTCTTCATTCTAAGGTAAGGCGGCGTGATAAGCCAATAGCACTCCACTCCTCACCCTTCTATCGTCTTTGCATTGAATCGACAACGCGCCTCTCTCATCTTCATTTTTTTTTCTCAAATCAAAGGTAAGATTCACTTCCTGTGCTTAGATCTACAATTTACTCGGTTTTAGAACGTCTTCCGGCATTCTCTCTATCTTTTTATTCGTAGATCTATTGATTTTAGAGCTAGATCGCTATTTATAGTTCTTTTGTTTTCCATTTTTGATGATTCTTTTATGTTAATTTTTTTTCTTTGTGTTCTAATTAACTGATAGTATTACGATCTTTTCAATTGCATAGTTTTTTTTTTCGGGAGAAGAAACGAAATTTGTTTTTTTCTTCTTAATAATTATTTTCTGTGTTCGAAATGGCGTAGATTTTGATGGCATCAAAATTGCAACAGTTGCAATCCAAGGCGTGTCAAGCGTCGAAGTTTGTGGCCAGGAATGGAACTGCTTACTACAAGCAGTTGCTGGAGGAGAACAAACAATACATTCAGGAACCAGCCACAGTTGAGAAGTGCAACGAATTGTCTAAGCAGCTGTTTTACACTCGACTTGCTAGGTATTTGTTTCTTGCCTCTGGTTATTTGTGCCTCCGTGTTACTGCCACGAGGACTTATAAGTTTTGATAAATTGATAGCAATGTGTTGTTTAGCATCTGAATTTCATTTAGTTGCCAGAATGCGTCAATATATTCTGATTTCATTAACGAGTTACTGAATCTGCCTTCATTGAATTAACTACCAACCGTACGCAAGCATGTTATTTATGTATTGCAACTACATTATCATATAAACAAGATTTCATGTGTGTTAGCCCAGGGACAGAGCCAGAGTTGGGGATTGTGTGTGGGGGGGGGGGGGGCAAAACATAAATGTTTGAAAAGTGGGGGGGGGGGGTTATGTCCAAATATTAGTCACGCACAAATGCTATATGAAAAATGAAATTCTGGCAATATAGATGAGTAAGTTTGTAGTTCTCTTCTAGTGCCAAAAGTTATGAGCCACGAAGAAAGAGAGTGTAAGACGTGAATTGTTTTTGCATGTCAAACTTTTGTTGTAGAGCTCCAAGATATAAGGGTTAAAATAACAAAAAAAATGATTCAAATTTCCTCAATTTAACAGATAGATACAGTTATTGGAAACTGCGGTGAAGGAAATATGATATAACTAATCCAAATATCAATCAAATTGATTCTAGCAGTATTTCTTAGAAATAAGCCAAGGATTAAACTTTTGTTTGTGATGGATGTGGCTAACATGAGTTTGTTTTATATAGAATTCAGCTGTGAAGATAAATCTTGCAGTGGTAACATGTTTTTGATGCTATCCACAGCTCCATGCTATTGCAAAGCTAATGTTTTTGGTGATTTTATCAGTATATGCTAAAACTTTGGGGTTGTTAATAGAGAATTGGGTTTATTGGCTTGTTAGATGAAACTGAAAGACCTTGGACGGTCTTCTTGTAGTACATTGTTGGTTGCTTAGTTGCACAATTCATTTGTACTCCATGCCCGGGAGAAAGAATGGAGAAACCATTTTCTACAGAATTCTTGGAAAAAGGTTATTTTGTTTGTTCATCTCTCTGTGTATGTGGTTTGTCAGCTTACTAGCCTACAAGTAAATGTGTCCACTATCGTGTTTATGAGAATCTATAGATGAGATTTTGCATTCTCTTTGACATCATGGAAATTTCTGGGACTGTGCTTGACTGCTTGTGATGCCCTGTGAGCTTCTCAACATAAGAGAATTAAAGAACAAATCAAAGTGGCTGGGTTGGTTATCATTGGGTGTGTTACAAAGAGTCAATCATACGGCTCCTTCTACCTTCTTAGTGTGTTTATTTGCAGTTTTCTTGTTATATGCCCGTGTCATTAGCCTAGTATATCAGTTTACCCTAGGGACCCAGTAATACTAGGTAAAATGCAGAATCCCGAGTACATATCAGAATAACTCCTTTTGGTGCTGCAGTATCCCCGGCCGTACCGAATCATTCTGGAAGGAGCTTGATTCCGTCAAGAACCTGTGGAAGAACAGGTCAGAACTGAAGGTAGAAGATGCTGGTATTGCTGCATTGTTCGGACTGGAATGCTTTGCATGGTTTTGTGCTGGTGAGATAGTGGGAAGGGGTTTTACTTTCACCGGCTACTACCCCTAAGGAATGATCATTTAGTGGAAGGCATTTGAGGGAGTTTTATGGATGTGGATGCCTTTTATCATCGTTTGAATCATGGCGATTCTAGATGCACATTTTTATTGTTTTGATGAAATTTTTGAAGCCGAGAAATCAATGATGAACTCGATAGCCTGAATAATTTTGGTAGTTGAAAATGGCTTAAGCTTGGTAAGCCAATTACTGTTGTGTTATCTGGTTATGTTAACAAAATTTACTGCATCCAACCCATTCCAAGTTTGATGATAATGGTGCAAATTACCCTCTTTTTTTCCTTCTTTCTTTGATATTTCAATTGTTTCAACCACTAATTGGTGGTATAGCAGGATGTTAGTTGACCCAAATGGTTGAACCATACAAGTTACATTTGAGCTGGTCCTTCAATTTTGCCCAACTTCGAAACCTTTGTGGCTTACCCTTTTGTTCGAACCTTCAACGAAATGCGCCGAACAAAAACGTAAATGCATGGCTAACATACAACTCTTTGGACAAAAATCCTCTGCATTTTTTCAATGCTCCTTTTCATATTCTAATATTAAAAAAATTAAATTCTAAGTTTTAACCTTAAACTTTAAAAAATACACTCTCCCCAAGTTTCTTAAACTATAGTCATAAACCCTAACTTTAAACCTTAATCTTAAACCGAAATTTTTAGTGTGAGGCATAAATAGGCGCACTAAAAAAGATAAAGGATCTCTATTCAAACCTCATGCCTTGCTTTTCTTACGCTATTTCCTAATTGGATATACAGACTTGACGCTCACGATAGAATTCAAAAATAGATTAAAGGAGAACCCAAAGAATTAACATTATGTTTGGAAGATGGGAAAGGGGCATGAGTAGCATAGAACATAAAGAACAATCTTAGTGGCATAAGGTGATTTAATCTCCTCAGTGATCCGAGTTTCAATAACATTACTTTAAGAAGATAGAAATTCAGAAGATATAAAAGATATATAAACGTTAAAAACAAGCAAATGAAACATCTTGTTGAAGTGAATGTGAAAAGAAAGATACATTTTGTGAACGAATTCCATGGTATTAAAAATCCTCAAAATCTTGAAAAGCCTTCAAAGAAGCACAATAGAAACAGCTGATTCTTACGATAATGTTCCAACAGTTTTATATGACTATGGATCCTATTATGCTGAAGAAGAGATATTAAATTGGTATAATATTTAAATATTAAAGGTTAGTTTTTTAGAATTATGTAAATGGTCATGACTAAATCTATTATGCTAATGCTATTATATTTTTTTTTGGAATAAAAGGATTTCATTTAATTATGAATAGTATCAGACAAAATAGAAGATATGATACAATTCGGATAGTCCATGCCAAAACACACCGATGAAACACAATCGAACGTTCAATGGGCCAAAGTATGTGCAATTGAATTTGCATTGCGATGGACATAACATACACTAAACTCGGCAAAAGCTTTTAAACATTATTGTGCTTCATGAAGATGCATACCAACAGTTGATATGTCCAGACTCGGATTGGCAAGCCGGTGAACGACGCTAAGAGCATCTCCTTCGATAACTACGTCCGACCAGCCATTTAAAATTGCAAGTCTAATACCTTCGGTGAAAGCTGATGTTTTTATTGTCGCGGTCGAGTGTGCGCCAGATAACTCCATTGTAAAACTTGCCAAAACGAAACCTTCGTGATCTCGAGCAACACCCCCAATCGCAGCCCTTACTGTTGAAACTAGGTATTCGCCATTCATGTTAATCTTCACAGCCCCTCTCGGTGGTTTGCACCACATAGGCTGTTGATGTAGTGCCGGTGGTTGTGAAATAAAAGCTCTGGCCAAACAAAAATCATGTTGAAGAAGGGAAGCATTGGAGAGGACGATCTGAACAGGCTGCAGAATATTGTCATGGACCTTGGTGTTAAATGAAACAATCTTTATCCAAAATCGAGGCTGTAAAAGAAAACCAGTCTCGGACCCAGAATTGAGCACCATCTTGAACACACAAAGGTACCCCACTTGCCTCCAAAACTTCCTTTGCGTGAGGGCAATCCTTCAAGGCATGCACACAAGTTTCCATAGCAGTATCAAAGAGTCTGCAAAAACCAGCATCCAAACCTGCTAGTGCAAGTCGACTACCAGTCGGCAAGGCTTCATGGCATGCTCTCCGTGCAAACACTTTAATTTTCGGTAGAATTCGAAGACTTGCAAAAAAATTTCAAATGCCATCAGTTGGAACATGATTAGATGCCCTTCGAAGGAGCCAAAAATATGCATATTTGGTGTTGTAAACACCAGATGAGTGTCCAGACCATAAAACTAATTTCTCACGTGATGGTGCAATCAGGCATTCTAGGATTCAATCGGCATCCAGTGGTAAAAACGCACTACACACTAGATCATGATCAGATGCCCTTATGCTAATGCTATTAATTGTCATATTATCGGGTTAATTTTGCAGAGAAAAAGGACTAATTTATTATTTTTTAAAGTCGGATAATTATTTTATAACTTTTTATAGTAGGAAGGTACGATAAAAAAGGTATTCTATAGTCTAAGTACTATCGGGATAATTTACCCTAAAATGAAATATAAGGTCATTATGTCAGATTCCGAATGGTAAGTAATAGTTGCGTTCGAAACAACAATTCCAACACCTTCCATTCAGCTGTCTTGTCTCGTTTCCCATTTCTTCTCAATGGATGATCTTCCGCCATCTCTCGTCGTTGAAATCCTGGGTCGACTCACGGATTGCGCCGACCTCGCTCGGTGCCGACTCGTCTCCAAATCACTAAACTCGCTCACCCGCGAGGTCCGTTCCGTTAACCTCCTCTGCACCTTGTCTCGCTACCTTAAATCCCGTTCGCCGGCGACCAAGGACCACGTCACTCCTTTCAAGGCAATCTTAAATAACATCGTCGGCAACGCTCAGTGTCTCGACGCAATCTCGATCGGAGTCGATAAATCGCTCGGGAATATCTCGTACGATGACGTAGATGACGAGCTCGATGATTTGTATTTGACTGATGTGGGGTTCGTCAAGGAGTGGTTGCCCAAGGTTTGCAGTGACCTAGCGAAGCTTTCGATTTCGGATTTTTGGATACAATCTTGCTGGAGGAAATCTCGGATTTTGAGCTTGATTTCTTCTTCTTGTGAGTTCCTTTAACCACTTGTAAATTTATATTTGGGAATAAAGTATCATTAGTTTGAAATTGATGTTAAAGGAATCGTTTTAAAGCAAATTTCAGGGTTTGATTTGTGTCTAAAATTTGAGAACTGGGGAATTAGTTTTGTTTTTGGCTTAATTATACATTTGGCACTTGATACTGAAGTAATTTTTTCTCCAAGTCGGTACCTTAACTAGGCATATTCTTTCAAGTTAGCCTTTAAAAAATTTTGCTCACAAGTTAGAATCAAAACTTAAACATTCTATCAATTTGGCCCTAATTTGAAATTTTCAATAAATTTAACTCTTTATATTTAAAAATTCTATCAATTTAATTTTTGTTTTTCTCCTAAATTGCTTATTCTTCAGCCCAAAATTTTATATTACTTTCCTAGTATAATAACAATTTAATGGTAATTTGTTGTTGTTTGATGATAGAATGCAGTTATTCAACTGGTACATCGATCCGATGGACTTGTTTGGTTTGGTGGCATCACAAAAAATTAATAAATTGATGAAATTTTTAAATTTGAAGGGTTAAATTTATTGAATTGCTTCGAATTATGACCAAATTGATAAAATGTATAAGTTTTGGTACCAACTTGGAAGAATATGTCTAGTTCAAGTATAACTTGGAGCAAAAATTCTTTAGGTACCAACTTAGGAGAATATGACTAGATCAAGTATCAACTTGAGAGAAAAAATTCTTTAGATACCAATTTGGAAGAATATGCATAGTTCAGGTACCAAATATACATTTAAGCCTTTTGTTTTCTTGTGTATGTAGGCAATGGTCTTATGGAGCTAGAACTCAAAAATGCTTGGCTCTCGGTTGATGGATTGAATCCCATGACTAAGCTGACAAGTTTGACGCTTGAATTTATTAGACTTGAAGATGAGGACCTAAACAAGGTTAATGATTGTTTTCCTTCTCTTCAAGTTCTGAATTTGATTGGTGTCGGAGGGCTTAAAGACCCGAAAATCCATCTCTTGCATCTTAAATCATGCTTGTGGACTGTGTCGAATGCTCCTCTGTCTTTGACCATTGTTGCTCCCAACCTAGTGAAGCTCAGACTGAAATGTATTAAGCCGAAATCCCTTGTTCTTGACGCCCCGTTGTTGTCGGATTTCCATCTTTCTGTCGAGGAAGCATACGACTTCAGAGCGAAAGAGTTTTGTAATTTGGAGAACCTTCACCTTGAATCTTCGAGTCTTTGTAGCCTCCTTGGCATGTTTCCATCTGGTAAATCGATTAGGAAGCTGACAGTGAATTCCCTCAAACCGACCGCAACTACAAAATTTCGCTTGGAAGCAGTGTTCGATTTGTTCCCGAACGTATCTTCTCTTAATATAGGCCCCGGGGCTTGGTGTGAAGCGCAGAATTGCTTTCGAGAAGGAGGTTTGGAAGATAGGAATGCATTTAAGGACTTGACAGAGATAGTAGCAAATTTAATTGTGCATGATCTTGAAGTTACACGCTCCTTTATGTTCTCAATCTTGGATAAATGCACCAATTTATCAGACATGGCAATACTCTTCCACCCTGAAG
This sequence comes from Hibiscus mutabilis, assembly GCA_019671005.1. Lineage (NCBI taxonomy): Eukaryota > Viridiplantae > Streptophyta > Magnoliopsida > Malvales > Malvaceae > Hibiscus > Hibiscus mutabilis. The sequence goes on from CM033733.1 coordinate 2,339,751, forward strand.
GAGATTTTAGAGTTGCTAGTACCCTCATCCCTAGGTTTACAGCTTATCGTCCGGGAGTGAAATGGAGATGGGGTATATGTGAAGGGTCGAAAGATACCTGGGTCTCTGGCGGCATTTAATTCGGTACCCCTCCTTTTTGGAATCAAAATATGAATGCTTAATCTTTTCTGCTCTGTGTGTTGTTTATCTGGTTTAAATTTAAACTTCAAAAGCTTAGAATGAAAGGTTCTTTTATGCTTCTGTATGTATACACGTATGACTGGTATAGTATGAAGACATCAGTAACTACATGACTTTGTACAAATGAATATGGTTGCTTTAAAGGTGAAACTGTGAAAGCATATCAGATTATAGACGAAGAACGATAGAGCTCGCGCACCGAGTACCATAGCATCCCTCCTGCCGGCAAACAAAAGGAGAAGCAAGTCGAGAACCAAGAAGCAGCACAAACCCGATGCTTGGTTGTCTTGTTGGTAGTGTATATTTGTGTTCTCCTTTAGGAATGTTCCTGCAGGTTGTATTCTTTTTAAGGGTGTGCAGGATTCGGTTGTAACCGAATTAACCGATTGAACTGAATTTTTTTCGGTTGGTTAATTTTAGGTAGGATCGGTTAACGGTTAATAATTTTTTTAAAATTCGGTTATCGGTTAATTCGGTTCGAAATTGGTTAATTAACCGAATTAACCGAAATTATTATATATTAATGTTATATATATTACATATATTTATTTTTTGTCACTAAACTTTCAAAAGTTATAAAATGATCATTAATTTTTTTGATATATTACAAAATGATCATTAAATTTTTCAAAATTTATCAACAATATATAACGTTCAATGAGTCAATGATCATTTTGTAATGGTTCAATAAGTTTAATGACTATTTTGTAGCTTCTAAAAGTTTAGTGACTAAAAAGATCATTTTAGCATAGTTTAGTGATCATTTGCGTAATTTACCTAAAATTTTATAAAAATTTCGGTTAATTTGAAAATCGATCGAATTAATCGAATTTTTTCGGTTCGGTTAACGGTTAAAAGGATAAAAAATTTAATTCGTAGATTTTGAGTAATTCGGTTCGGTCGGTTAACCGAACTAGCCGAACGCACACCCCCAATTCTTTTCCCCTTCTGCAAAACACAAATTCTTTAATCAAGAAGTGTTCATGTAATATTAGATGATATATTCCTTCTCGATAATCCGAATTCAAGCAACGATGTTTGAGGGATGAGAAAAGATTCAAAATTTGTAATTGAGTGTTGAGTCTCAGAATTAAATTGTTCGAACCGAATAACTTATACTTGAAACAACATCAATTTAAAATGATTCGAATATAAAAAAAAAATTTAAAATTTGAATTCATTCCACTCAAAAACAACTTAGTTTAGGGATGACATAAAAACCAAATTCGACGGATTTTGATCCGACCCGATTTAATAGGGTCAATTTTTTTTAGATTTTTGGGGGCGGGTCTGTAAAAAAAAATTCAAGGTTGGAAAGAATTCGGGTTTAGGCTGAAAATTCTCCGACCCGATCCGAAATATTTTAAACTATATATATATATAGTTTTAAAGATATTTATACAGAACTGTCACTGTTTGTATATAACTTCTTGTTTTATTTTTTAGTTACTTCTTGTTTCGGCTTTGACTTTTGCAACCTTGTTTATACATGCTTGTTTGCTTTTTGTTTTTTTAGTGATTTCTTTCGAACAATATAAACATTTTAGATTTTGAAAATTTCAGAATTTTTTTTTTCTCTTGATAGTTACTGTGAATATCCCTTCAAATTTTGTTGATTTATTAAAAATTTCCAACATATTATCTGGGTTTTTTTATTATGCTTTTTTGATACTCTTCTCAATCTTTTTCTGTATTTCCTTTCTTGTAATATTTTTCTTCCGTGAAAAAAATGAAATCTGAAACAGTTGGGGTCGAAATCGGGGGCGGAATCAGATTTATAAAAGATTTTCGAGTTTAAAGTCGGGACGGATTGAATAATATTTTATTCTGGATTTGGTTGAATAGGCAGTATACCGAGTCGGGATCGGGGCAGCTAAAAATCCACCCCGCTCCACCTCGTTACCTTCCCTAACTTAGTTGGTGCAATTCACATATCTGATTTATTCTAGCTTAGTTTAGCTTCAATTTCAACTATTTGTACGGCATATTATTACCATCTATCAAAGGAAAATGATCGAACAATGAAGCTATGGTGGCGTTTTCATCAAAATTAAGTGCAATAAGAGAGAAATACTTGCAAGGGAAAGAGGAATCAAAATAAGTTGAATTAAATGTTATAAAGAAAACAAAAATAAAAATATGAAAAAATTATTGTATTTTATAGATTTTAGGTCATTTATATTTTTTATTTGAAAAACAACCTATACAGCAAACAAGTAGACACTTAAAAAATTTAAGTTAAAATGTAATTTAAATAAAGAAAAGTATTTCATGCACTGACGGTAGAAAACATAAAATTTTCAGAAACGTATTAGTTTTAGTGTTTAAGAATTCATTTTAGAATTTAAGGGTTAAGTTTATGAGCTAAAAATTATTGATTATGGTTAGAATTTAGGGTTTAGAAGTTAGGGTTTATGTTATAGGTTAAGGATTTCTATTTTAACATATAAACCCTAAATTCTAACTATAACTCCTAAATTATAAAAACGTAAACCTTAAACTAAATTTATAAACCTTAAACCTAGAGCGGTGCATAAAATAATTATCCAGACATATAAACAAATAAATTATACAAAACTTCTTTCTGATTTTCACATTTCTTCAAAGGAATTCCATAAATATTGTTTTAGTTTTTATCTCAAAATATGATATTTCTCACCTTAATTCTCGAAATATTATATTTGCTACAATACCCTAGACGTCGGATTCAACAAAATCTGACTTTAAAACAATAAATTAAAAAAAAAACTTAAACACTGATTCGGAGGATTCGACTTCATGTAATTTTAAAGATTTTTTGGGAATACTTTTTATAATCGAATTATGTTAAATCTAACTTTTAGAGTATTGTAATAAATGGAATATTTTAAAAATTAAAATAAGAAATACCATGTTTTGGGAAGAAAAAAAACCCTAAAAGTTATATTTGAGTAAAAATTCTCATTTCTTCGGTGCCCGCTAAAAATAACGCGCCAAACAGTTTTCCTTTTCTTTTCAGTTTTAATAGATCACGTGCAATGCACATGATGAATATCCTTTTCTGCTCTCTTTTGTTCTAATTCACTGGGTTTGTATATAAGGATGTGTTTGTTTCACTGAAATCTATTTCCGAAAAATGAACTCTGGAAAATAAACTACATTTTCGAAGAAAACAAACTACAAAAAGTATTTTCTGGTGTTTAGATGATATTGTGTAATTCATTTTTTTTTGTTTGGTAGAGTAGGGTAGCATTTAGGATTTATGGTTTAGTGTTTAGGTTAGCATTTAGGGTTTAAGGTTTATGGTAGTATTTTTGGGTTTAGGGTTAGTGTTTAGGGTTTAGTGTTTAGGTTGGTGTTTAGGGTTCATGGTATCATTTAGTGTTTAGGGTTTAAGTTAGTGTTTAGTGTTTAGGGTTTATGTTACCGATTAAGGTTTATGATTTAGGATTTATGGTAACATTTAGGATTTAGTATTTAGGGTAGGATTTAGGGTTAATGTTTATGGTTTAAAATTTAGGGTTTAGTGTTTAGAATTTAGGGTTTAGGTCGGGCTTAGGGTTTAGGGGTTAGTGTTTATGGTTTAGGGTTTAAGATTTGGTAGTGTTTAGGGTTTAACATTTAGGGTTTATGGTTAGATTAGTGTTTAGGGTTTAAGTTTTAGGGCATCATTTAGGGGTTAGGGTTTATGGTTTGTTTAGGGTTTAGGGGTATATATTTAGTTTTCAAGGTCTAGGGTTTAGGTTAGTGCTTATAGTTTAGAGTTTATGATTTATGGTAGCATTTAGGGTTTAGGATTTATGGTTTAGGGTTTAAGGTTTATAGTAGCATTTAGGGTTTAAGGGTTAGTGTTTAGGGTTTAGCATTTAGGGTTTATATTAATATTTGTGGTTTAAGGTTTAGGGTTTAGATTAGTGTTTAACGTTAAGAGTTGAAGAGAATGTAGTTTGTTTTACGGAAAAAAATATGGTAAAACAAACTGCAAAAAAATGTAAAGAAAAAATAGTCAATTGTAATTCAAACTCCTTTGATCATGTAAAACTACATGAACCAAACACCGTAAATTACGAAAATTGAATTCTAAAATTCAAACTACATGAAACAAACGGACCCTAAATAACCTAAATTACCCCCCTGATTTGTACAACATAATTTCCCGCCTCATAGTTCCTCATTTCCCGCTCCGCAAAACCCTAACCCTCCGTCAAATGGGGTAGAAGCAACAACATCCGAACGCCGATCCGCTCCCCGAGCCCAAGAAAAAGCGTCGCATCGGATTTTTCAACACCGGTTAGTCTCATCTTCTCCGATTTCATCATTTATTGTTTTTAGCTTTTCCACCCAAGTTACATTTTCTGTTTCCAGCTCCACTTCCCCTCTCTTCGGTTTAATTTCCATTTTATTTACTTTTCAAAGAGTTGCTTTGTGATTCCACTCGCTGCTGTTTCTTTTTTGTTTGGCCTTGAAGCAGATGCTGGAGTTGAGCCCAATGACTGCATTAAGATATGCTTGGGGTGAGTTTCGTTGTTTTTCTTTTAGCTTACTTTTCTAACTTATTTTTGCTTTTTTTGTCAATTTTATGAATAGTTTATCTTCTTCTGTTATAACCCGTGTTAACTGACAGCAAAAACAATACGGTCATTTAGATTCGACAAGAACGTTATTTATAATACTGCTAACCTTTCTTAATCAATGTCAATTTAGTTTCTAAGAAAGAGGAAGTTGGAACTTCAGATGGTTTCTGTATCGATCCGGTTGATTTGAACAGGTTTTTTGAAGAAGATGAGAAGATATATGGTTACCAAGGGTTAAAGGTAATATGCATTCATAAATTGCAGCAGATTTTGCCTTTAAATATTATTCTGTTCTCATTGATGGTTTGGTGTTTATGTATTATTTCATTTTCCCAGATAACCATATGGGTTAGCAGCATTTCTTTTCATGCGCATGCTGATATTACCTTCCAAGGAACATCTGACGTAAGTAGAAATCTGCAATCCTTAACTTTTAGTGGTTTTAATCTCCATTTCTATCATATTGATTCAATGAAGCATTTCATTCGTCTTTTTTCATGATATTTTAATGATTTTCGATGTTGTTTATTCAGGGAGGCAAAGGGATTACAGAACTGGAATCTGCTATTGAGGTATATATTATCTACCGTGTTTAACTTTAGCTGAATCTCTGATATCTTGAGGCTTTCCTGATTTTATGTCCTTTTTGTACAGAAAGTTTTTGGTGAGACTCTTTTGGACAACAAAGATGACTTCTTGCAAACCTTTTCAACTGAGAATAACTTCATTAGGTATTATACCATGAAATCTTATGAGCACATAATGATTAAGTGCCCTTTTATCTTAGCAATCTTGTCTCTATCTTTTCTTTGCTTATGGTTTTGTTTAATCAATATGTTACCCTTTTCAGTTCTGTTGTTTCCCATGGAGAGAAGTTGCAAACCATAACTTCCAATGGCCATACAACTCATGTTAATGGCAATTCAGAAGCAACCTCTTCTGACCTGGAGGTGATTTTACTATCTTTGCATACACTGAAATATTTGCTACTCTCATTAATTCCATGGTTTCCACCTTCAATTGTTCATGTAAAAAGTTTTGGTTTGTAGCTAAATGTCACTGTTCTTATTATTATAAGTTCTAGTTCCCAACCTGAAACTTCTGTCCAATCTCTATTTTGTTTGGTTTTTAAGTTTTGCTGATGTGCTATTATTTTTTGTTAGATTCTTCATTGTTGTTGCCCATCTTGTTGCTAGTTTCAGACTCGGTCTGGTCTCATCTTTGTGAGAAGTTCCTTTTGTGGTAGTTTTTGTTGCATTACATGAAGTTTTCAAGCACCCAAAATGAACAATGAGTTCTTTTTCCTTTCCTTCCTACAGTCATTTCTTTTCTATATCCTTTTTTATGTATGCTCCTTTGAGCAATCATAGGGTTCTTTTTTATGCTAATTTTACATGCTTAGGAGGCTAGCTGTGGTGATTCTGCTCCTTAACAGTTCAAACCACCATGGAGAGTCCCATGAATTATATTACAGGGAAAATATTTTAAGAGATTAAGTTTCCTTTCTTTTAACTTTCTGGTAGGTTACATTACTATAAAAGTAATGGTGATGAGCTGCATGCAGGCAAATGTTAGCCATGGTTGATTTGCTTGTTTTTCTGTGCTAGGTTTTTCGCCTGAAGATAGACAATTTGGCTGCAGGGCATCTTTATAGTGGCTTGGTACCTTTGGTTCTTCTTCTTGTTGATGGTAGCTGTAACCTTTCGCTGAATGTTAATGGCATAATGTATCTCATTCTTAATACTATCTAAATAGTTATATTTTCTTGACTAGGTAGCAATCCTATTGATGTAACTGATCCAAGCTGGGAGTTATATCTCTTGACGCAGAAGAAGATTGTTCAGCCTGAGAACACTCAGCAGCATCTATTTCTTGGTTTTGCCGCGCTCTATCGCTTTTATCATTACCCTGATGGTTCATGCTTGCGACTCAGCCAGGTTAATCTCTTTCATTGTCATTATTCATGTTAGTATCTGAGGTAGACTGAATGGAACCCAAATTATGGCCACTCTTAAACAACTGTTACACAATGTATTTTTACTAATCACAAATAGCATTCTTTTATGAAATTATTCCTGTTGTTGGCAGATTCTGGTAATGCCTCCTTACCAGCACAAGGGTTACGGAAGTCGCCTTGTGGAGGTTCTGAGCAATGTTGCTATATCTGAAAACATTTATGACTTGACCGTTGAAGAGGCTCTAGATTACTTCCAACATGTGCGGGCCAGTTTTGATATAAAACGACTGCTAGCTTTTTACCAGCCAAGGAGGCTGTTAAATCAGCTGTCTCGTGTCTGAAGCAAGGGAAATTGTAAAAAAAAAGCCCATATTTGCCACCTCCGGATGTAGTTGAGGAAGTCAGGAAAACTTTGAAAATCAACAAGAAACAGTTTCTTCAATGTTGGGAGATTTTGATATATCTTGGCCTTGATCCCATAGAGAAACATATGGAAGACTATGTAACAATCATCAGTAAGAGGGTGAAGGCGGATATACTAGGGAAAGATTCCGAGGCTGCAGGAAAGCAAGTAACCGAAGTCCAAAGTGTTCATGACACGGAGACATCATTCGTCATGTTCAGGTCTCAGTGTGGTGAGGTTGGTGGTGTTTGGATGGACGAAGATCAGACAACAACTCAAGAACAACAGCTGCAGCAATTGGTTGATGAGAGGATTAAGGAGGTGAAGCTAATTGCGGATAAATTTGAGGCTCGATTTGTAAAATTTTTGAGCAGGACTTCAATTTAAAGCCGTATTTATCTTTCAACACATGCTAATTTGAGTATGCTCCTCCTTGAATGTTGACTGATTGCTGGTTGATTCTTTCGTGTTCTGTCTCGTGTCTCAACACTTAGTGAGAAGGATGAAGGATCCCATCATTCTATTTCTTCAATAAAAATATTAACTATTCTATAATAAAGGATTCTTTCTTCCTTCTGAATTGAGGACTATTTATTTATCTATCTCAAAAAATTGCTTATGAAAATCAAATCCAACATGAATTTTATTACGGGATGATATAACATTTGGTACATGTACATTAATAAGATATCTCATGTGCTAATGTACTTTGTCCTGGATTAGCATCGTTAGTAAGTGTCAGATCAGTCGATAAAAATTTACATGTACTATAATAATAAAATAATAGTTCAATTACCGTATTATATGTTTTAAATGTATATGCATCATATTAAACATTTTGTAAAAATACGCGCATCACATCAGACATTTTAAAAGTATAAACACCCTTTTGAATGTTTCATCAAAATAGAAGTACCAAATGTGATATTATCCATTTTATTACCTTCTCGGGCCGCGAGGCCATATATTTAGAGTTCAAAGTGAAGGGCCGGTTATATGGTCCATTAATATTCATAAAACGACACCGGTTTATGGAGCTGTAGGGTAGCTAGGGTTTTCCCATTTGTGTATTTTTTTACTTGAGCTCTCTTTCGGTCTTTTATTCTCTCGTCGTCTCGCTTCTGCTTTCCATCAATCCAATCAGGTCAGTCCCGCCGTTTGGTTTCCTAGAAAACCCAGCGAGAAAGTCTAAAGTTAAGAAACAACTGTATTACTATTTTCTCTGTTTCTGTTTCTGATTTGTTTTTGTTCTTTATGCTAATTTATGTTTTGAAGAATTGCTTTTGAAAATGACCAGTGAACGCAGGTAAGGGCAAACGCAAGAGGGAGTGAAAATGGTTGAGAAAACAAGGGGAAGAAAGGAAGAGGTGGTGAGCAGAGAGTACACCATCAACCTTCACAAGCGCCTCCATGGCTGGTAACAGTAAAAAAAAAAACATTTGATTTTTCCTTTGCTGTTCTGTTTATTTTCTAATCTTAGTATTGTGATCTTCGATTTGTTGATCTTTTTTTTAATTTGGTTGTAAACATTTGTCTTTTGCTTTATATGGCTGTTTGCTTGATTTGTTACTCTTTTCGATATTTCGATGATGTGCATCATTCGCAGTTTGTGCTATACATGTTAATGGCTATTAGGCTTGAGTTATTTTAAGTCATGAATTTAGCTGGCAAATTAATGATTATTCATGGGGACCGATAATGGCTTTTTAGTGATGAACCTCTAAGTGATTGTGAGATTCATGATCCTCGGGATGCATTGTTCGATAAAAATTTCAGTGATAACATTTGCCTCGAGGCGGTGCTGCTGGTTTGAGTTTAATTTTATGGTTGGAAGCTGGAGGAATGAATGTTAATTATAGGAAAATAATGCTAGATTTAATGCAAACGTATTATTATTATTTTTTTTGCCATATTTTAGTATGATTTTCTTGCTATTTTGACTGTGATATAGCTTTATATAATAATCGATAACGATGATTCTGACCTTGAATTGGGTGGGATCCTGTGTTATTTATGGAGCTGAGAATCGCTTTGTACGGAAATATGTTCAATCATATGCTAATTTATGATGTTCGACAAAGGGTTTGAGTAACTGATTTTAAACTTTCTTCATGATAATCTCGTAAACAGCACATTCAAGAAGAAGGCTCCTAAGGCTATAATAGAGATCAGGAAGTTTGCAGAAAAAGCAATGGGGACAAAGGATGTGCGAGTTGATGTCAAGCTGAACAAGCACATCTGGAGTAGAGGGATCCGGAGTGTCCCGAGAAGGATTAGGGTCCGCATTGCTCGCAAGAGAAACGATGACGAAGATGCAAAGGAGGAGCTATACTCTCTGGTAACTGTTGCTGAAATCCCAGCCGAAGGACTCAAGGGTCTGGGCACCAAGGTCATCGACGACGATGAGGAGTAATTTCATTGATCTTTAGTTTATGAAAGCTTGCATTTTGTTCACCAAGTTTACATCAGAATTTTGGCTAGTGTTGCAATTATTACTTGAGACATATCATTTTCCTTGTAGTTTGTTTATTTATAGTAGCTTGGTCCTCATGCAAGTATCATGCTTTTCATCTTAAGCTACTAATACATTATTGTCATGAATTGAGCCACTAAACCCTGTTTTATGTCACTCTTCTCGATTGTGTTTGGGCTTGAATTGTTGTCGAAATAAGTCCGGAGGCGCTAAGCCTCGACGGCCTTTTACGTTGCAGGTTTAACCGTCGACAACATGCACATTCTTAGATTTAATAACAAACTTATCATCTGGTAAGAAGTTTGGAATTCGTAGTTTGGTTTTGTTGTATTACTATTCCGTAGAATATTTTTTTGGGAGGAGGTATAAGCATAATTATAGGAACAATGGCAAAAATGAATAAAACGTATCCGAATACGAAGAAATAATTAAAATCCAAAGGACAATCACAAATTAGTATATGAATACCTTTTTCGGAGCAGTTAAATTAGCAATTCCGCTATGCATACACTATGAAGTACTTTTTTGAGAGACAGGTTCATAAATAGTTTATCAAACGTAATTCCGTCCCGGTGGATACAACTTAAGGGGTCTTATTAAGTGGATCACAAGACATGGGGGCAAAGAAGCCTCTAATTGCATTGGAAAATAAGAGACTAAAATCCATATATAATAAACAAATATTTGGAGCTGTTAAGGATAAAACGAAGCAAGAGCAAAAATGAAGAAACGGTTTTTACTTCTACAATTTCTTTTCCATGTAGTAATAAAAAAGCAAAATCATAGCATCCGTGAGTATTTTTAAACTGAAAAATCAAGAACATTTTCTCAGGTCACCTGGGAGAAAAACAATCATAGATCAGCTCTACCAGGATATCTTGGGAAGGGAATAACATCTCTAATGTTGTCGATGCCGGTGGCAAAAAGTATCATTCGTTCAAAGCCTAATCCAAATCCGCAATGTTTAACCGTTCCAAAGCGACGTAGGTCAAGATACCATTCGTATGGCTCAAGTGGCAGCCCCATCTCCGAAATTCTGTGAGGAATTACAAACAAAAGTCAGTCACGTTCCCTGTTATGTTCAATATCATAAAGTTTTCGATTTAAGTAAAGCAATAAGCTACAACATACCTTTCCTGAATAACATCATAACGCTCTTCCCTTTGGCTTCCCCCGATCAGTTCTCCAACCTGAAATTTTTGGAAAGTATTGACTCAAAAATGTAGCAAAGCAAAATGGAAGATTGTAAATACACATGTGATGACATAAAAGAAAGCGAATGATGACCTTCGGCACAAGGACATCCATGGCAGCAACAGTCTTCAAGTCATCATTGAGCCTCATGTAGAATGCTTTTATTCCCTTTGGATAGTTATAAACAATAACAGGCTTCTGAAATTTAACTTCTGTCAAGTATCTGTGAGGTCAACGGAAACCTAGATGTTAGGATCCGTGTTTAAAGGAGGTAGAAGAAAGAATTAGAATCACTCGCATACCTTTCATGCTCGGAAGCTAAATCAATCCCCCACTTAACTTCATTATCAAATTTCTTACCACCTTTCACAGCCTCCTCTAAAAGCTCCACCGCTTCTGTGTATGTTATCCGTACAAAGGGAGTCAAAGCAACCATTTTCAACCGATCAATGCAACCTTTATCATAACTTTTAGCCATGAATTGCATATCATCCAGGCATTTATCAAGCAACCAATTACACATATACTTCACATAAGCCTCGGCACATTTCATGTCATCCTGCAAAAGCATCGAATCTTTGATTTAGTTTCCACATGAATATTTTTCGCTCCACATACATGAATGTAGCCAGTCATACCTGAAGATCTGCAAATGCTATTTCAGGTTCTACCATCCAAAATTCTGCCAAATGCCTTGAAGTATGAGATTGTTCCGCCCGAAAAGTTGGACCAAATGTATACACATTACTAATAGCACAAGCATATGTTTCGACTTGCAGTTGGCCAGACACTGTCAGAAAAGCTTGACGAGCAAAGAAATCTTGAGTGTAGTCAATCTTGCCATCCTTTTTGGGGATCCCGCGTTTCAATTTAGATCTCTCCTCCAGCTTAGACAGATTTTCCTTCGCTCTGTTAAGTTCAGCAACAGAAGCAGCGATATCCGATTTGCTTGCTTTAGCAGCTTTAAGTTGTTTAACAGCCTCTCCTCTCTCGCTCACGAGTTGCCTAGCTGCTTCTATATCTGCTTCCAATGGACGAGGGTTTTGAATCAGTTCCTTCTCTATCTTTTCGGATTCACTGATCAAAGTCGTAACTTGAAACATCTCACCGGCACCCTCACAATCACTAGTAGTAATAATTGGAGTGTGCACATAAAGGAAGTTATGCTCTTGGAAAAACGAATGAGTAGCAAAAGCAAGAGCATTCCTAATTCGAGCAAGCGCAGCAATCTGAATCCATATAGAATTACAAAATTATAACATAAAAAAAGAAGCCAAATATCATACATATTGCACAACATATCTTGGATATAATAAAGCATGAAAACCCCAACATTAAAATGGCCTACAATTACCAAATTGAACTCAGAAGAGTTAACATTTCAGGAAGATGAAAAATTCAACTTCAATACATTCAGTAGTATTAAAATTTTAGGCTTTTATTAAGGAAATAGTAATGTTTTTCAAAGTTCCATAGAAGAAAAAACGAGCATTCAATTTTGGATTAAAATTCATACCGTGTTTGTCCTAGATCGAAGATGAAGATGATCCCTCAAGAACTCGAGCGTGAGCTTGGTTTTTGGAATCGGGTACTTAGCCGGATCCACCTCGCCCACGGAAACCACTTTTTCGACCCGCAGCTCAATCTTCTGCCTCGTGCCTTCAGGTGGAATCTTCAATATCCCATCCACCACCACGCACGTGCCGGTCGCAACCAGCTTGTTCAGTACAGCTACACCGGCGTCCACAATGACCTGCAAGTTCGCCGGGCACGATCCATCGTTCAATTCCAAGAACGCGAAAGTTCCCTTCCCTTGCTCTCTCCCTGTCTTTACCCAACCACCAGCCCGGACTTTTTGCCCAGCAAGGCCAGCCCCGCCGTCTGATCGGCCGACGATGGAACGGATCAGAACTCGGTCTGAGAACGCGTGTTTCTCAACGGCATCGGTCAAGCTCATCGAAGCGAGTTGATTCGACGGCGGCGGCGCCTGATCTGTTTCCGCCATTGGAATTTCTTAGCGTGACAAAAATGAACGGTAAAGGTGATGGCTAGGATTTAGAAACTTAAGTGATATAAACCCTAAAAACTAGAATTTTATATGTAGTGAGAGGATGATCTGTTGGAGGCCGGAGTATATTAATTTTGATGTACTCCAATGAAGGCTGGATTACAATATCTGGTTTCATACACGTGTAGATGTCTTATTGGTCTACGATGAGTAGACCTTTTGCGTCTGAAACAGGCGAATAAATACCAAGGATTCTGTGACGGGTTATTTAAGGTGGAGTCTTGTTTCCATTGACGCCGCTAGAATCCTACTTTGTCCAAAAACTTGTTTCAGGACTCGGATTTAATTGGTCTAATAATTAAGGCACTAAATCTCTCGACTAATGTTCGGATTCAAATTCTAATTTTGTGAATAAAATATATTAAATTAAAAATTATTATTTTATAATGAAAATATATAATATTTAATTCAAATTAATTAATCGATAGATTAAAATTGAATATTGGTGATTATATTGAGAAATATTTTAATTAATAATGTGATGTTTGATTTATGTATTTGAATAATACATCTATTTTTTTCATTGTATAGATATATTTTAATTTACTGTTAAAAGTTATCAAACAATTGAGCAAGCACATTTGGTCGGTTGGTCAAACTGTTCATCTTTATTTTCTCATATTCTCTTAGGTCATGAATTATATATTCAATAACATCTTTTCTCTCGTATTATGAATAAACACAAACAATTTGTTTTATGATGTAATTGTGAATTAATTTTTTTTTTTACAATTCAACCAGAGAGGTTTATTGATAAACAAAAGAAAAATAAAAACATAATCTATTAGAAATTTTAAAACATCAAAAACAACTAAAAAGGAAAATGATAAATCTAAAAAAGACAAGCACTGCACTGGAATTAGATCAGACACTTTTTTTGCACTGAAGAAAATCTCTACGGTTCATCGTAAGAAACGTCATCGGAGAGTTGTCAAAACACAAACTAGATGAATCCCCAGTATCAACAATCACCTATCACGCTTCTCAAAACAACAACCCGCTACAGATAACATTGGCAAACAAACCAAAAAAGGATTAAACTACCCATGAACATCGACAAACATGAATCGAGAACAAATGTCGTGAGAATCACTGTACAAATATCAAATATATGCAAAAAAAACATAAAAACGTGAGTTGTCAAAACACAAACTAGATGAATCCCCATCATCAACAATCACCTTTCACGCTTCTCAAAACAATAACCCGCTACAGATAACATTGGCAAACAAACCAAAAAAGGATTAAACTACCCATGAACATCGACAAACATGAATCGAGAACAAATGTCGTGAGGATCACTGTACAAATATCAAATATATGCAAAAAAAACATAAAAACGTGTTATAAAGCATAGACATGCCATAGAGATAGAGAAAATGTGCCACGTAGGCAGAGAAAAACGTAACAAGACGTGCAAAAAATTGAAATTTGAAAAAAAAATTAAGTTGAATTGTTCGAGTTTTTGTTCAAAATTATTTATAAATATTTATAATATTATAATACTAATATATTCTAATCTAAACGCCTTTTTATAACAATATACAATGTATGTATATATATATATATTTTCATATGTGATATACACACATTAGGCAGAATTGAGGGACTCGTCTTGAAATTAAAAATTGGTCCACTAATTACCAAAAATTTTGAATTATTCGAAACTCACTTTATAACTTAAATTTTATTTAAAATTGTTTGAGTCGAGTTTGTTCACCCTTACTCATAATCTATGTTATAATTAATATATTTTGTATAACATTTTATAATATGTTATGATTAATATTTGGGGACCGGAATTAAATTTTTCTAAAAATTGGTTGTCCATTATATAGTTGATTGACTTGATTCTACGTTTTCTTCCCTCAAAACGTCATCGTATTTCTTGGCTCGTGCCCAGTGCCGAGCTCCTTAAGGCCAATCAACAACTACCACGTGGAAAGACTCAACGTCGTGAAGAAACAGAAGCAGCAGCAACGAAAAAACAGCTTTTATTAAAAATAAAAATTCCCCAAATAAAATCCCATCTCCCCCTTTTATCCATTCCTGCAAGGAAGGAATCTCCATCCCTCTCTCTCGATTTCCCAAATCCCTAATTTCTTAATTTTGCAAGGTATTTTTTAAGCTTTTTCCACGCTTAATTCAATTTATGTATATATTTTTCCTTGTTTCCGAGTGATTGATTATTGTTTCTTTTGATCCGATATTGTTGATGATAATCGTTGAACAGACGGTCCGGGGTTTTAATCGCGGAGAATCAACAATGCTTGGTCGGCTTTTCGGGAAACCCAAGCAGGAAGCGAATACTCTAACCACGTTAGACAAATTAAATGAGGCATATTCTCGAATTTCTTTAATTAAGAAATCACTTGTTTTTGTGTTGTGCGAATCGGTTATTTGTTCTGAATTCGAAATTTGGCGTTTGGTGAATTTGGGTGGGTTGAATTTAGCAGTCATAATTTGTTGGGACTTTTGGATTTGTATATAAGAACCGAGTTAGTGGTTGATTGATCAATGGAATAATAAGCTTTGGTGGATTATTAAACTGTTTGTTCACATTTTTTGGAAGGGGTGTTCTTGATTGCCCGGAAAATAATGAAATAATGGAGCACTGTATTACATTGTTTCTCGTCTACATTTTGCTTAATTGGAATCCTATTACTTATATTCGTCTTCATCATACAGACCCTTGAAATGCTAGAGAAAAAGGAGAAAGTACTTGTGAAAAAGGCTGCTGCAGAGGTCGAAAAGGCCAAGGAATTCGCCAAAGGGAGAAACAAGAGAGGTATGTTTGCAATGTATCTGCTCAATATTTATCTTTTTCCTAGTTTTCCATGACTTCCTCTGTTGAAAAGAACAAATGCATACAAGTTTTAGCTGAATTTTTTTACTTTGTAATTATCATAGTTTCCATGTTTGATTTCTTGATGGTTGTGTGTAACTGTAAACATATGATATGAAACTCGATTACCAGCCGTATCATGCTATGACTTGTAGCTTACTTATGCAGGAGCTTTATGATAATTGTTCGTATTTCTCTAGTATATTATGGTTCTTTTCCATTATAGCCTCGCTCCCAGTGTTTGCTTACTGGATCTTCATGATAATTATTCGTATTTCTTTAGTATATTATGGTTCTTTTCCATTATAGCCGTGCTCCCAGTATTTGCTTATTCCTTCTCGAAAGAAATAACATTGAGTTCTTAATGATCTTTGCACATTGACTGATGCTCTAATATAGATGAGCTGTTAACATGCTAAAATATGATTCTGAATTTCAGATATGCATTGTGCTCATCTCGTAGAAGTTTTACATTCAAAGATGTCCTTGTAGAAAAGAATTAAGTAGTTTAGTTATGTATCATTTAAAACCACGTCGGTTACATTTATAGTGAACTTCATATTTGTTACTGCTGTTCTTATGCAGCTGCTATACAGTGCTTGAAGAGAGAGATTATATGATCAACAAATAGAGCAGCTTGGGAACTTCCAGCTTCGTATTCATGATCAAGTGAGCTTGAATCTTGTTATTTTTAGTGTTTTAGCACTTCCCTTGGAGGTTTTTCCCCTGTTATAATGATAGCATTACTTATATATCAACTTCTGCAGGTGATAATGTTAGAAGGTGCTAAAGCCACAACCGAAACTGTAGATGCATTGAGAACTGGAGCAGCTGCAATGAAGGCAATGCAGAAAGCAACGTATGTATTCCAATAAATTTGTCATCATTACCTTATCATTGATGTTTGCTGACTTGCGATTTATGCCATCTAAATTAGCACTTATTTTTGGGCCTTCATGAAGCACAGGCAGTGACTAATTCTCGCTGTCCTACTGAAATTTGCTTTCTTTACAGGAATATAGATGATGTCGACAAGACCATGGACGAGATCAATGAACAAACCGAAAACATGAAACAGATTCAAGAAGCACTGTCAACTCCGATTGGAGCTGCAGCTGATTTTGACGAGGTTGCTAACTTTCTGATGCACTCGCTTGTCTTTTGTTTTTTTTGTTGCTACTTAGCTATGTTTATGAATGCCAGGTCTAGAAGTTATACTCATCTAACAAATGAGTTGAAAACTTTTGATGGTGTAGGATGAATTGGAGGCGGAACTCGAAGAACTTGAAGGTGCTGAGTTAGAAGAACAACTTCTTCAGCCTGCAACAACTGCTCCTGCAGCTCCAGTCCTGGTACCTGCTGGTAGGCAACCAGCCCGACCCGTCCCTCAAAAACGCACTGCTGAGGAAGATGAACTTGCAGCATTGCAGGCTGAGATGGCACTTTAAGGTAATTCATTTTATTTCAGTTTGTTCCTGGGAATTGCACAGGAAGCTTAAAAATGGTTAATCGAACCGATTTTGTGTAGTTCACCATTCTTTTATGCTAATGATTTATTTGATTCGTTTCTTGCTCTGCAGGCATCTAGCAGTGAACTGATTTTGTTGATCGGAGTACCACAGCCGCTGGTCATGTTGCAAAACATGGAAGAAAGGCGCAATTGTTGTTTTATTGAATCTTCTGCTTCAAATTTGTGTACATTTAAGGTTTGACAGACAATGTACATAACGATATTTGCTTATCTAAACGAAGCTCCTTAACTTTTGTCATTTGTAATAATTTTTTTCCCATTAAGGGCAGTCCATGTAGCTGTCTTGGTATAAATGTCTTTCAACAACTTAAAAACGATGTTATAATTTGTCTCGAACAGAACATGTTTATGCTTTTAAATCCCAAATAGCAATGGATATGTGCTGGAAGGGTTATGACGATGCACCGTGTTGTGTTCGCAACTTGCAAGTTCAATGATTAATAATTCGTATTTTGTTGGGTAGACACTGACCACAAATTTAAAAGATATTTCATATTTAAGGCGAATATTGAACCTTCAATCATTGATTATAGTAATGAAGGCGATTGTATCGGGTTGTTATTAGTTCCACGGTAATGAACTCATAATAAGTTAAATTTAAGAGAGTTATATAGTAAAATGTAGAGATGGACATTTTACCTGACCCGATCGGATAAGATTTTTTTAATAAAAAAATAGGTTCGGGTTCAGGTCGGGTTTTTGTTAAAGGTGAAGTCGGTTCAAGTTCGAGTTTAGGGTAAAAAATATCTGACATGATCTGGGACTAATTGTGTAATTTTTCTCTAAATTTTTAAGGATATTTATAATAATACCCATCGTTATATATATATATATTAATTAGGTCCTTAAAATTAATTTTTTATTTACAATTTAATCTTTAAAATTATATTTTTTACAATTAAGTCCCCTAAATTTATTTTTTTATAGCTAGATCCCTAAAATTTATTTTTTTCTATAAATAGGGTCGGGTCGATTTAGTGTACTTATTTTTGGGTCGATTTTAAAGAATTTGTTCAGATCGAATTCGGGTTTAGTCTATTTATTTTTAGGCCAGATTCGAGTGGGCGAAAAACCCGACCCGTGCCCATCCCCAGTAAAATGTTATGAAATTACAACAACCTATTTTATTTATTTTAAATTTGTCTTATCTTATGGTGCTTCCGTTGAACTCTCTCTCTCTCGGATGATGGGCAGTTAGTCAAACAATTAGAAACAAGCAAATTTTGATTTGAAATAATTAATTAAAATTTTAAATTATAATAGTTCAAGTTGTTTTAATTACTGATTCAATTTTAAATACATAGGTTTAAATTAAATAGTTTAGTTCGAAATACGCCTTGAGTTATTCGAATAATGTAAACAAAAGTCGGATTTTTTCAAAAAAAAATCTTAATGTGACCTCTTAATAGTATTTGTCCAGCTTTTAAACTTATAAAATTTACGCACACCAAAATTGTTCGAACCTAAATGTACTTGAGAAAAACAACATTTTCACCATCATTAGAATAATTGTTTGAGTTATTATCTACAAATAAAGTTTAGGAGTAGAAACTTTATAATTGGACTCACTTTCTGGGTTCATATCTTTTTATTAAAGAAGAGAGAATAATTACAAGCTCTCATTGCAAACACAAGATGGAATCAAAAGAAATTGCAGCCACCAGCAACATCAGTGAATGATATATGTGAGCAGCAGAGCAACCAGCATCAGAACGCAAGCAATTCCCTGATCCACCGTCACCCTGCAAATTTAAAAAATTCATTAAAAAACAGAACAATTCGACGAAAAAACACAAAGAGAAAACAAACCGTCGCTGGTGGGTGGAGGCGCTGGAGCAAGGCTTTGAGCATCAATGGAAGGTAGAAACAGATTCAACGCGATTGCAGAAACGGCCATTGATGCAAACCCTAATCTTAAAATCTCCAATTTTTTTCCTTATGTTTCTTGAGTTTGCGGGGGAAGGGTTTAAAAAGAAGAGGGCAGGGAAGAGCAAAGAATGTGACGGAGGAAACGGCCACCCTGGCTTGCCTATTTCCAATGCTGTGAAACCTCCCACTTGATGGGCGAAACGTGTAGGACCCCCAATCGACGGCTGCCTCCTCCCTGGACTCATCCAACGAATGATGATTTGCACAGAAACATGCAGAAATTATTTGTTGAGTTTGTCAACATCTGGTTTTTTAAATCTGTGCAGAGGATTCTGATTTCTGTCCTCATTGTGGACTATGAAATTCTAAGTTGCATTGATACGAATACGTACAAAAAAAGAAAAAAATGATAATTTCTAAAATGATAAGATATGAGTACTTGATGGACATTAAATTAAAGTATCTGAGCCGTATTCAATATATTTTCGATACGAAAATTTATCGAGTACATGATACGACATTAAATTAAAGTACCCGTACTTCATAAATAAAATAAATATGACACTTGTGATGGACATATGCACCTCTAAAATTATTAAAATTTTATATTATTTAAATATTTGTATAGTTTTATAAAAGATTAAATTTTATTATACTTTTAAAACTTTGTAATCTAATATATCTAAAATTTTAATATAATTTTTTAAAATTTGATATGAAATTCTTGGTTTGTCCATGCATAACATCACGAGAAAAGTCTAGAAAGAAACCGCCTAAAATGCAGCCAACATAAATTTTTATAAAAAATAGTAATAATTTATATAGGACCGGGTACCGAAATTCTTACCAACTGGGTAAGAATTTATGTATATTTTGACTTATGTAAAAATTTGTGTAGCTACACAAATTCTTATATTATAACCTAAATTCTTATCATTTGGGTAAAAAATTGTGTAAATTATAAGAATATGTGTAACTACACAAATATTTACCAACTAAATAAAAACTTATGTAAAATCTCCTCATTTTAGCCTGTCTCACCTTATAACTACCCGGACACTGTTATTTTGGCAGCACATCAACAGTATCTATGGGTAGTCATATAAGGTAAAAATAAAGATAAGGTATCGGGGTTATATTAATTTGGAAAAATTACATATTTAGTACTTTAGTTATGCTCACGTTATTGTTTTGATACTCCAGTTGTTATTTTTGATAAAATGATACTTAACGTTACGTTTTTGTTATGTTTTGGTACCTCCGTCGTTTAAAATTAACAGAAATGGTGACGTGTCTTGGGTTAATAACAGTTTTAGTCAAAAAACCTATACAATCTATAAATTTAATCTAAAATTCTATCAATTTAAATATTATTTTAATTGTTGGATTAAAATTGTAAATTTCTCATTTTTCTTCTTCTTCTTCTTATTCCTGTTGAACACTTTTTTAAGTTTTGGAGTTTAAAAAACACGCTAAGGACAATCAAAACTTTAAGATTTGTGGATCAATGGGCCTTATACAGGGTTCATTGGAGGACCCAAACTCCACAGTCGAGATATCAACAAGAATACGAGGGGTGGGAAAGGGATGAGACAAAATTCCATCAAAATTAAGATGATGATTTAAATTGACGATTTTGGACTAAATTGATAATATATATAAGTGTTTTGGACTAAAACTGTGATTATACCAAGCCATGTCATTATCTCCGTTAATTTTTAACGGTCGAGGTACAAAAACAGAACAAAAATATAACATTAGATACCATTTTATTAAAAATAATAGTTAAAGTACCAAAACAGTAATACAAATATAATTAGAGTACTAAATATATAGTTTCCTATTAATTTTACAAAACAAATGCAAGTTCTGCATAATTTTTCCAAGTAAACGTTGTTCTTCTAATTAGGATCCTTAGTCGATCCAGACGTACAACATCGTTCTCTATCCTTTTAAGCTCCAACCATTTTGCGATGGATTTTTTTGTTGTTTGTCCGTTAGGCCTTCATAATTCTTTTATTTTTTTATAGCTTAAGAGTATCATAAATCCTTAAATTAAAAAAAATTAATTAAGCTCTTAAGCTGTTTTGCACCCGATTAAGCATTTATACTATAAATTTTCATCAATTCACCCCTTAATGTTGATTGTTAAATCTAATAGTTTTTTTAGACCAGTAATGTTATCACTTGATATTTCTAGAATTTTTCTATTTTATTTAAAAAAAATTTAAAAGTTTTAAAAATTCTAAAAAACTTATAAAAATATAATTTTTCTAAAAAAATTTATAAATATCACATGACAGAACTGTAGTGAGTCACGTGACAGTAATATCTCAAGAAAAAATCTTCAAAAATTGATAATCAAAATCGGTCGAGAACTTAATTGATTAAATTTATTAATTCAAAAGCTTAAATAGATGCAACAAAAATTCAAGACTTAATTAATTTTTTTCAAAAGTTCAAGGCTTAAAGCATCCTTAAGCCTTTCTTTTATTTGTTTCTTGGCACCATGTGAGCCCTGTATTCTGGGTCTGTTGATTTTTGCTTGTTACGTTTGTTGGGATTGAATGTTTGATTTTTGAATCTGAATTTTATTAAATCCAAAAATTATTTTTTATTAAATCCAAAAATTATTTTTTATTGTTTTATAATTTGGGTTTTAATTTTTTTTTCATCAATTTTAAGTATTTTTATTAAATTTGAACCCAGAATCCTTAAGCAGAATATTTTGTGATTTCAATTTCACTTTTTGAGACTACTTTTTGCAATTTAAGTTCTTAACTTTGCATATTTTCTTTATTTTTTTTTTCAACTTCCCTTGCATTTTAAGTTCATTTTGAACAAATTTTGATCAAATTTAGATCGTACACTCTTTAATCAATGTAGAATACCTATATACGACAAAATTGTTGAGATATTGCTCTTGAAAAAAATTTCAAATGAAGTGCGGCAGAGATTAATTCATAAAGTAGGGATGTTGATATAGTAAAGGATAAAGTCGTCCGAAAGAACTGACGAGTTTTAAAAAGGTAAAAGGTCAAAAATTAAGACATTTCTCCAACCTGGACGATTTTGTTTGGATTAAATCGTTGACCGTTAGTTGACTAATAATTTTCATCTAACGGATGAAATTTAAACAAAAATAAACGTTAAATGACTGATTGTACAAAAAGTTAAGCGTGAAGTAACCCAAAAAAAATATTGTTTGGACCGAGAAAAGTGGACGATTTTAATTTGAATTTTTTTTGTAATTAAAACATTTCTCCAAACTTGTCCCATCTTCTTGACGTTTTCTTAAAGCCGAGGGTTACTATATCATCGTCAATACTTCATTTAAATCGTTCTTTTCCAAACTATTATCTCATCAATTTTATCGCCCATGTACCTTTAATTTCTCTTTTTGATAATTTTTTTTTGTATTTTAATCTTTCAATTTTTATTTTATTCATTTTGATCATTCGAGTAATTTTTTGTGAATTATTTCTTCTCATCAATTTAATTTATCAATCAATGAAAAAGTTATATGATCATTTTCAAACTCCATATTTTCCTTAGATAAAACTGAAACAACCAACAAAATTTTGTAAAGGTTACTCAAACAAAGCTGAAAATAATGTAATTTATAGGTCAAATTATAGTTCTTGTCCTTTTCACTATTTTCAACTTGAGGTTATTGCTAATGATATTTGTTAGTACAAATCACTAACACAAAAAACTCCATTAATCGACTGTTTTTTAGTAGGGTAAAGTCACAAATGGTCACGAAACCATCCTAAAAAATATAAAATTGTTAAAATTTTAATTTTTATTATAAAATGATCACTGAGTCGTTAACTGTTATTAACTGGGTGATATTACAGTTACGAAAATTTGTATAATAACACATTTAATCCTCAATATTTACACATTCAATCAATTTAGACATCACTAATGAGGGTTAAATTATGACTAAATTGATTGAATGTGTAAATAAAGAGGATTATATGTGTTATTATTTAAATTTTCATAACTATCAAGTCATTCACTTAATGACATTTAACGGCTCAACGACCATTTTATAACAAAAACTAAAGTTTAATGCCCATTATGTAGCTTTTGAAAGTTGGTGATCGTTTGTATTTTTTGAGATAGTTTAGTGACCATTTGTACTTTACCCTTTTTAGCATTTGTGATTTTAGACTAAAGTACGACATTCATAATTGCAGGAGAATCATTTTAAATTTATAAAAAAACTCAAACAATTCGATCAGAATTTCATAATCTCAGCTCGATTTAAAAAATTTAAATAGTAAAATAAGACTAGACATGGTTAATTTTTTACTAACTCGACTCGATTAAATACTCACACCTATTTAAATATATCCACTTTTAAATAGTTAAAAATCTATAACTTATAATGAGCGTTGGGCAACCATGCTTGTTTTATTTTAATATATAATTTTTAAATGGTTGTGTTTAGTTAGAAATTTTTAGATGAAAATTTTAATGCTCTCAGTTGACACTCTCTTCTTCTTCTTTAGATTGTGAGTTTAAAATTCATTAGGAGCAAATTCTTCTTCTCTTTCTTTAGATAAAAATTGTTAAAAAAACGTATCAATACAATTTATTTATTTTTCAAGTAAGAAACTGAAATACAATCTAAAAATGTAATTCACTTCCATGATGCTTTTAATTAAAGCTTCTGAAATAAAAAAAAATTAATTAAGTCTCTTAAATTTTTATGCATCTAATTATAAAAATTTATTAATTCACCTTTTTGATCAACCGACTATTAAATCTAATAATTTTTTGATCATGGGACAATAATATATGAAGAAAAATATTGTCAAAACTTAATGGTAAAAAATAATTAAAGAGCTTAATTAATTGAATGTAAAATTTTTTTGAAAAACCTTTTTTTTCCAGAAGTTAAAGAGCTTAAGTCATCATTGAGCCATTATTTTTAATAATTATCGAATATTTATCAAGTTTCTTGAAACATCTTTGTCTCCTTACTTAGATTGTTTGCCGATATAATCTATAACGAATCGTCGTTTTTGAGAATATGCGTGAAAGGTTGTTGCTGATTTTGGGGATTTCTTCTAATTCTTGTTTTGACAACTTCTCATGGACCCTTCCTACAATGAACTGTAGAGATTTTCTTTGGTGCAAAGAGGAAGTGTCTGATATAACTAGTGCAACGCTTATCTTTTCTTTTTAGATTTATGATTTTTTTTGTTGTTCTTTTGGATGTTCTAAAACCTCTATTATGTTTATGTTCTGGTTTTATTTTATTTATCAATAAAACTATATGGTTAATGTGTCAAAAAAAATCTATTTTTTAAGAAAAAACTTAACTATAAAATAAGTTACTAAATTACATATCTCTTTTTTTTGCTTTAAGTGCTTATTTTTTTTCCTCAAAATATGTGCTTAAAGTTTACTCCGTTACCATTAACAAGTAATGTTCCTTGATTTTTTTATAGAAAACTTTAGGCACTTAAAACAAAAAATGGTATAATTTAAAAACTTATTTTTTAAAAAATAAGTACCTGAAATAAAAAGATTTTATAATATGAGCACTTATTATTCTTTTTTTCCTTTTTTTTAACAGTCGTCACATGAAAATGATCACGGAGTAAACTTTAGGCACCTATCTTGACTAAAAAACTTTAAGCACTTAAAACAAAAAAGATATATAATTTAGACACTTATTTTGTAGTTAAGCCATTAAAAATGATTTATTTATATCACTAACATTTAGTCTAGTGGGTGGATCACGATTCATAATAAAACTCTATAATATTCGATCCGAATTAATAACGAATAAATTAAATAAAGGTGATTTAAAAAATGATTTATTTATCAGCTAGAGCCCATAGTCTCAACGTCAAACTAATTCTTCAACACTTTGGTTTATGGTAATAATTTGACCAATTAATTTGTGGGGACTATCCCTATTTTCTTTTATACATTTATTCATACAGTTTATTATTTGACTTTTATATAAAAAAAATTGCTACTATGCTACCTACTCAAGCCAAGAAAAAAACTTTCACTAACCACATCCACATGCCTATATATGTAAAGAAGTTGTAATTTAAAATTGTAAAGGTTTAAATTTAACTTAACTGAATTGAATTTTGTTTTTTTAAATAAATGTTTAATTTATTTCAATTTTTAGAGTTTTGCCCTGATTAATTTAAGCCAACTCACATCGTATTCCTGATTATGGTAGGTAAGTTTATTAGGAGATTTTTTACATACACAAGGCTTTGACTAATCCAGACCGACCGACAGAGTACACCTGTTTTTGGTGGGTGAGTCTATTCGCTAAATTTTTCTGTATACACAATGCCTTGACTAATCCAGACCGACCCATATCACACGACTAATTTTAGTGGGTGAGTTTACCAGCGGAGATTTTTTACATATACAAGACTTTAAACTCAATACATGCTTAAGCGATAACAAGCTACTTACTGCTTAGACCAACCGGTTGATTAAAATGCTAATTCATTTCCCTTATTTTCTATTAAAAAAAGGTGCAAACTTCAACATTCAACAGCTTCTTAAAGTTATTTTAATGTATGTAATACCATGGGAGATCTGTATCAGTTGAAAGTGACTGAATCCATTAACAGCAATGAAATTATTAAAGTTTAAAAGAGGAAAAGTCCAACAATTGGATGGTTTTTTCCATTAAGGCTCCTGCTTCTGATATTTGTGGTCTCCAAAACTTTCTTGCGCCAGCAACCTCAATTGACCTAAAGAAGAAGAGAAAAGGAATATGCTTGTTGGGTACCTTCCTCCATTGTTTCTTTCCCTTGCTGCTCTTGTTCTTGTTCATGGCCAACTCCAAACAGGTGAGTCAAACTTTCCAATATACTGGTGTTAATGTTTCGGTTATTGGTGATCAAGTATTTGGTAGAGTAAGTCTTAACATTCAGAATTACGAGAAAAATTTATTTTAAAAAGATTAATCTTTTTTTATGATTTCTGCAACTATTGCAGCTAAATTTTTGTAAATATAGGTTTTATAAAAATGTTGGGATAATCTCTATTTTTATAGTGAATCATTTGTCTCTGGTTGATGAAATAGACAAGATCGAACCGTGTTAAATCTCGTTTCTTGTGTGTGTCTTGTTCTTTGTTGATGTGTATTGTTTTGTTTTTCGCGTACAAATTACCAACAAATTTGAATCATACTGATTAATTAAAACTGTTTAAAGTTGGTGAATCAAAGATGATAGTACAGAGCTTGTGTTGAATAAACATGGGGAAACTCTGCTTCTTTTCTTCAGGATTCATAAGCATTGATTGTGGGTCACCTCAGAATTTCAACTTCGTAGACCTTGACACTGGTATAAGTTATGCATCAGATGGAGCTTACATCAACACTGGGATTAACAACAACATTTCTTCCGAGTATGCTTACCCGAACAATCCAAATCTCCCTTATCCGCTTTCGGATCTCAGGAGTTTTCCAAGTGGTAACAAGAATTGTTATGCCTTAACACCTGCAGCAGCAAATGGCAGTTTATATCTGCTTAGAGCCTCATTCTTGTACGGAAACTACGACGGCAAAGATACGCTCCCGGAATTTGATCTTTATCTCGGTGTTAATTTATGGTCATCGGTTAAGATTCGGGAATGCTTCCGATGTGGTGACGACGGAGATAATTGGTACTGCAGTATTGGATAGTATAAGTGTTTGCCTTGTAAATAAACGTACTGGAATTCCTTTTATATCAGCATTGGAGCTTAGGCCACTAAATAATTCAATTTATGGTACTGCACTTGGGAAACCTGTTTCATTAGTGCTCTACGAAAGATTTGACGCCGGGTATACAAACGGAACTGGTCGATACAAAGATGATATTTACGATCGTATTTGGTCTCCCTACAACTCTCCTTCTTGGAATGTGGTTAGTACCTCTGCAGATATTAACAGTAATGGAAATGGATACAGAGCACCATTAGAAGTCATTAGAACTGCTGCAATGCCTCGTAATGGTAGTGATCGGTTGGAATTATCGTGGACAGCTGATGACGACGATAGTGAATTTTATGTGTACATGTACTTTGCCGAAGTGCAGCCATTCGAGAAAAACCAAACAAGAAAATTCAATATATCCTGGAACGGGTCCCTGATGTTTGGACCTTTCGTCCCTCGGTACCTGTATGCAACCACCATATTAAACTCGGAAGCCTTTACGGGGAAAGAACATCGGATTTCAATTCATCAAACGGATGATGCTAACCTTCCACCTATTCTGAATGCCATTGAGATTTACATGGCCAAACAACTGGATGAATTGCCAACATTTTCCGAAGACGGTAAGCTTCTCATCGAACCACTCTACATTTTCATCTGATCAAATTGAAAAGCCGAAGTTAACTCACTTTCGATTTCTTTCACACAGCTGCTGCTGTTCTAAATATCAAAACAACATATCAAGTAAACAAAGGGTGGGTGGGGGATCCATGTGGACCAAAGAATTATACTTGGGAAGGTCTAGAATGCAACTATAGTGTTTCACTTCCTACTCGGATCGTTTCACTGTAAGTTTTCTTGCAATATCCTTTTCTCATGAAATCCATTCGTTTCTAAGAACTTAAAAGAGTTTCTTAATTTTTTTCGGACGAGGACAGTAACTTGAGTTCAAGTGGATTAAGTGGCATGATATCTGCTTCATTTGGTAACCTCTCATCAATGCAGTCCCTGTAAGTATACATATCATAGAACCGATATTGTCGAATCACATTTCTGATTCTAAACACGACTTTCTCATAACAAATGATGTTTATGATGCTTCATTTTCTGCCAGGGATTTGTCAAACAATCACTTGACTGGACCAGTTCCAGAGTTTCTGGAGGAACTTAAATTTCTGAGGTTCCTGTAAGTTATGGAAGCACCTGTAGAGTAATACCAAAACAATGAAGAAAAAATTTAGAACTGTAACAATAATTACATTGTACTTCTGTAGGAATCTAGAAGGCAACCAGCTGTCGGGTTCTGTTCCGAAAGAGCTTCGAGATAGGTCAAAGGCTGGACTACTTACTTTGAGGTCCGTGTTTTCTTTGTTTGTCTGCTTTGTTTTGTGAAGTAAAAGCAATGTAGTGGAGGAAGATAGGACACAAGGAGAACATAATCTAACAACATTTTCCTTGATTCCAGAGTGGATGAACAGAATCTTTGTAGCTCAGGTTCATGCAAAAAGAAAAAGAACGTTGTTGTTCCGGTTGTTGCATCAGTGTTATCCGCTTTGGTGCTGTCAGTTGCTTTGATTTTGTTGTGGAGACTACAAAGGAAACGGAAACCAGGTGATTTTAGATTATGTCATATAAAATGCCTGTTCTGCAGACACTAGTTCGTCAAGATGTATCTTTCTGCTACAAAATTTCTATAGAATTCCATATTGCACATCCTGAAGCTACTTTTCTGTTTGTGTACTTATTGGACAGAAGAGGATGATGTCTTCGATGGTGAAGGAAAACCATTGCCATCGAAGAATCGGCAGTTCACCTATGCCGAGGTTTTGAACATTACTAGCAACTTTCAAGATGTCATTGGCAAGGGAGGATTTGGGACAGTGTATCTTGGAAAATTGAAAGATGGCACCCAAGTTGCAGCCAAGATGCTTTCTACTTCATCGAAACAAGGGTCAAGAGAGTTCCAGGCTGAGGTATGTAATGATTCCCATGTTGTTTTCTTTCAATGGTTGGCTGAGTAATCCGATAAAACTGA
Source organism: Hibiscus mutabilis (assembly GCA_019671005.1). Lineage (NCBI taxonomy): Eukaryota > Viridiplantae > Streptophyta > Magnoliopsida > Malvales > Malvaceae > Hibiscus > Hibiscus mutabilis. The sequence goes on from CM033733.1 coordinate 2,368,555, forward strand.
CTCCTTGGCCCTAGAATCCGAAAACAAATGTTTAACATTGCTGGGATACGAGTCCTATTGCAGGCTGAACTTCTGATGAGGGTTCATCATAGGAATCTGGCTTCCTTCGTTGGATATTGCGATGATGGAAGCAATATGGCACTGATTTATGAGTACATGGCTAATGGAAATTTGAAGGATTATCTCTCATGTATCCTTATTTCATGTCATAACTGCAAATGTAAAATTTATCATCCTACATTTTTTTTTTTTTCAAAGGGGTTGCATATGCCCGGATTCAAACCCCAAACCTTCTAATGGCACATCTTAAGAGTGTCTGCTCGAACCAACTGGACTAAGTTGGTTCACCACCCTGCAGTTTTAATGCATCCTCATTATGATTATCAAATTTGTGACAACTTAATGCTTGTAGATAAAAGCTCAAATCCATTGAGTTGGGAAATGAGACTCCGGATAGCAATCGATGCAGCACAAGGTGTGTACGGTTTCAAAATGCGTACTTGCTCCGATGGCACCATGTTGAAACTTTTATCAGTCAAAGTTCTTAGTTTTTTTGATTTGCAGGTCTGGAATACTTGCATCACGGATGCAAACCACCGATAATTCACCGGGATGTGAAAACAGCCAACATCCTCCTAAGTGAAAACATGGATGCAAAGATAGCAGATTTTGGTCTTTCAAAGGCTATTGTTCCAAGTGATGGCCACCATGATGTAATAGAAACTACAGTTATGGGCACCCCAGGTTATCTAGACCCAGAGTATGTCTCACCTGTTACTCTTTTGAAGTTTTCGATTATGGTTTCGAATTCTGATGTTTTCCCATTTTCTCATTCAGGTACTACAGTTCTCGAAAGCTAAACGAGAAAAGTGATGTGTTCAGTTTCGGGATAGTGCTGTTGGAGCTGATCACAGGACAAAATGCAGTGATAAAGAAAGATGAATCAATCCACATAGTCCAGTGGGTGAGCCCTCTGATTGAAAGAGGGGATATAGAAACCATTGTTGATCAAAGACTGCATGGGGAATTCGATGCGAACTCCGTCTCAAAAGCTTTAGAGGCGGCGATGGCTTGCACTCGGCCTAAATCCTTTCATAGAGCTACCATGAGCACTGTGTTAAGTGAGTTGAACCAGTGCTTGGCCATGGAGTTGTCTCACAACAGGGAAACAAAGGAAAGGTTCAGCGAAGAGATTTATATCGGATCGACATCATCATATAATTCATCTGAAGTGTATTCCATTAGTACTGCTACCGACTCCATAACAATCCCATTTGCAAGGTAGCATTCATGAGTTTGTACAACTTGTGTATATGATCAAGTTTGTTTCAAGCAAAAGGAATGATAAATACCATAATTTGCACCAGGAAATGAAGCTAGAAGTTGTGGATCTCTTGCAGATTTAAGCAAATTACTTGATCCTGATTCTGATTTCATTATTCTTGCTGTTTTGATCAGAGTCCGATGTTTCCCAACAACAGTTTTTTGTTGACATGGTGTTCCAATGGTTCTTTACATCATTGTCTGTTCTGCCTGGCAGTTGGGCAGCTATAACAGGCCACCTAAATTAGCCAAGAACATAGATTGCAGTAATATAGGTTGTTTTCAGTTATAGACAAGAATTAAACCAACAAAAGCAATTTGTCTGCTTCCTATGCTATTAGAGGGGGAGGGGTAGGGGGAGGGGGAAATAGAATGTTATCTTCTGCCTTTGTAAATCCTTCATGCTTGATGTCCGAGATTAGAGTACATGCTTTGTTTGGAAGAGCGATCCAGTTGCCACCAGTGCCATATTTCTGGAGATAGTTTCCGAGCGAATCTATATACATTGTGGAAAGGGCAATTCCCCCAAATTTTATGAGTTAATTATATTTTAAGCCTTAATAATTCTAAAACAATTACAATTAAGCTCTTTTCCCTTTCTTGCATTGCACCTCTCAAAATTTTTATAGTTTATTATTTTTAAGACCATATAATCTAAAATTAATAAAAATTAAACCTTGACCTTTTCATTTTTTGTAGTTTAATTATTTTGTAAGACCTTTTAATTTTAAAATTTGTAAAATTAATTCCTGAATTCCCTTAATTTTACTATTTAATTACTTTTAAGAGCTGAGCCAAAAAATTATTTTTAAAGATTCTATTCGTTTCAAAATTAATCGGTATGCCCTTCATAATTCAATTCTAAATCCGTCCCTGTTTCCGAGGGTACCGTCTTCATCAGGCGACTATGGCCCTCTTTTCACGTTGGCTTTGTCACACCAGAAAGCTCTTCCCATGGAAAGCACTTAACTTTTCTGATCACACACAGAAAAATGAGACGGTCAGAGGTGAAGGAAATGATTGAGACTCCAATGGCTTGGTATGCGAGAGGACATGGTCTTAAAGCTAAATGAAGACTAAACAAGCTTTGATTTGTTGATGTTGTATAATTGTATGTAATATACACTTTAATAGTAAAAAAAATACACCATAAGTTAGGAATAAAAATTTTCTTTATCGGTTCCTGTATGCTCCACATTAAAAATTAAATTTAAAGTATAAGGTTAAAGTTTATTATGAGGGTCTAAAAAATTAGGAGTAGAACATATTTTTGAGGTTTATAGTTTAGAATTTAAGATTAAAATTTTAGTATTCAATTTTTTAGTGTTAAGAACCGAAAGCACCTAAAATCATAAGTTCGATGTCGCGTTTGACCCATTTCAAACCCCAACCCAAACATGATAATATTTAGACTAGGGGTGATAATGAGCCTGATCGGTTCGCGAACTACTCGAGCTCGGCTCGGTCAAAATTTGGCTCAAGTGAGCTCGATTCGGGTTCAAGCTCAGCTCGAAACTTTAACAAGAGCTCGACTCAAAAAGCTCGTAAACAGGCTCATAATAATTATATATTATATTATATATATATATATATGTGTTACATATACACTAAAAGCAATCTCTTTAACAAAAGAAAAAGAATAAAATAAATTTAAAAAATCCACTAAGAATAAATAAATTAAAATAAATTTGACACTCTTTTTCCCTTCTCCGATATTGAATTTTGTTTCAGTGTTGGTTATGAAATAAATTTTTAAAGTTGCCCTATTTTTATAAAAAAAATTATAGCAAAATTGTTCATTTCGAGTCGAGCCTGACGAGCTTCGAGCCCGAGCCCAATAATATTATTTTCGAGCCGAACCCAATAACACTGTTTCCGAGGCTCATTATCACCCCTAATTTAGACACAAAAACCTGCATGGAAATGTTTAATATCATACAAATTGTATACACTCACAAACAACGGGTTGATTAACCTAGATGATGCATTAGATCCTTCGACTAAAGTTAAGAATTTAAATTCCTCACACTAAGTTAAAATGTCGTCTTCATATTTAATTTCTACAAAAATTAATTCAAATTTTTTTATTAATGTCAAACACCAATAATTAAACCAGAAAATCAACCAACGCCACTTCTCAATGGTATGCACCCTATATCAAAGACTAAATTTAATCTCTCATAAGTGAAAAATACAAACAATATAACTGCACCCCGGAGGTTCCTATTAATGAAAATATTGCTTTGAAATGTCAAATGTATCACACTTGAAGTAAAATTGCATATTATTCGCCCAAAATTCTACATTATAAACCCTAAATCCTAAACTTATTTTTTAATAATAAAAATAAATTAAGGTATTGGAAACTTATTTTTTTGACTTAACCATAAAATAAGTGTTCAAACTATGTCTTATTTTTGCAATATGTGCCTAAAATATTTTTACTGAAATAAGTGTATGAAATTTTATTTTTAATTAAAATCGGTGCTTAAAATAATTTTTAACTGAAATAAGTGCTTAAAATTTTATTTTTAGTTAAAATAAGTGCTAGAGTAGGTGCTTAATTGAATTTAAAACAAGTCAAAAATAAATTTTAGACTCATATTTCAGGAAAAAAGTCTATTTTAGCCAAAAATAAAATTTTAAACACTTATTTCAACTAAAAATATATAATTGACACTTTTTATATATATAAATTTAGCCTATTTTTTAATGATGAAAAAACGAAAAAGACAGATAATGTGTACATACATACTAGAGCAGTAGAGATTTCCACCTTTACTGAGCAGAAGGAACTGGAACTGGAACAAGAACAACAGCTTCTCTCTTCATTACTCTGGATTATTATAATTATTATTATCCATAAAAAAGTATTAAATACTAATCAAGTCCAATAATCAGTCGCACCAAGGAATACATTCTCCAAATCAATCTGAAATTAACGAAATCAAAATGACTCACGTTAAGTACGTAACTCGAATCAATCCCTTACCAAGGAATTCTCTTTACTCAGTTTCTCCAACATCATGGCGCGTATGCTCCTTCCAGACTCAACTCGCTCCGTCGCTGCCTCTTCTTCACACGCTTTATCCCAGATATCCGGGTACCAAATCCCAGGACCGGTCATGCCTCGGGTTGGAATATTCGGAAGGTTACAGAATCCGGGTCGTATCACTGCCGCTCTCGGAGACCCGAACCCTGGCGGAGGAGGAGGAGAATAGCAGACTGCTTGTGTGTTCCAAGAAGAAGATAAAGGCTGACTACCGAGTTTCAAGTTCCTCAAAGAAGCCGCCCTCTCGTTCATATAAGCTGAACCCAGTGAGCGACTCAGCGTCCGAGACATAGGCGAAACAGGCGGTGATAACTCAACTCGAGGACTCACCGGAGGAGAGCCGGTACCAGGGGAAGACCAGATCAAAGGCAGCGTTTTTACACGAGAAGGTGAGCGGGAACCGCCATACGAGTCGGCTGATTCCACGACCCTGAGCTGGTCCGGAGTATGAGCAAAGAAACAAACCCGACGCTTACAACCCAACCCGTCTTTGCATAACTGAGTCCGGTAACGATCCGGGTATAGCCAGCACTCAAAAACGCCATGAGCAAACTCGCATGAGTCACCTTTCCGACAGTTCCCATTCCTGAAATCAGGGCAAGGATTACAAGAGTAATAAAACTTCCTCGGGTCTCTCCGGCGAGCTTTTTCACCAGGATGAGCGTACGGACACTCAACCCAGTCGTGTGACTTGCCACGTCCACATCTCCGGACTTTGAACTCGAACATCCTGAAATGATCGCACGAGCTAGCATTAACCGGAAGCTCGGAATCCAATCGGACATCCGGTTCGTTCGACGGCAAGTAACGTTGCAGCGCTGCTAATTCTTCCTGGAGGTAAAACAGATTGCTGTTACTGTTAAACTGGTTTCCGGCAGCATCGTAGTTGAGGGGAGAGTAAAATTCTGCCGTTAGATCATCACCGTAGTTCGGCCACGGCGGAACGAGGACGGTTCGATCGGGACGTTGTGTTTCTCCGATCATTGTTAAATAATTGTATGTAAAACACTGGTAAGCTGGTAGCTAGGTTTGGTTGCTTTATATAAAGTACAAGATGGCGGTGAAATTGCGTGGTGGGGTAAATTCTAGAGCTCTGTTTTTGTATGTTTGCGCTTTTTACATCGGTAAAAAAAAAAATGAATATAAGGGGTAGTGTTGGACTCACGGTGCTAGTTGTTTTGAGAATCTTTGAAGGTTGCTTGAAAGGTCGCCACGTTTGAAATATTCATGCAACGTGGCATATAGATGTTCCGTTCCGGAAATGGTACTGTGACTGAGCTGTGAGGTGGTCGAGGCTTAGGAATAATTAATCCAGTAGGCCCGACTTGTTCCAAAGGCGGTGGACCTTAAATTTTGTCGTTTTTAATTTTTTCTAAAGGTTAATAGTGATAATTTGAGGCGATTAAAATTAAAACTAATCTTTTATTTTTTAAATTAGGTTCAACTCAAAAAAAATTAAATTAAAAAATAAGAATTAAAATATTTGATTAATTCAAATTTTTTTATAATTATTGAATTGATTTTTAATTTTGAGTTGAGTCTCTTGATTTTGTTTGATATATGTATATTGAATATGAAGAAATATAAAGAAATATATGTGTAAATCATATATAGTTATAGAAAGTCGTTAAATTATAATCAATTAGTACCACAATATTATAAATATATACAATTAAATCTGATTAAGAATTCAAACAACTCGAATTGACTCAAATCTTATAAATTCGAACGAATTTTAAATAAAATATAAATTATAAAATAAGACTCGCAAACGGATTAATACAATTTTTTTTCCGACTCAATCAACTATACACTCCTAATAAAAACTAAAGGGGTGTTTTTGAAGTATAAACTTCTCTCTCCAATCCAGATCATCAGGGCCCATGTCCCTGAGTCTGGGGGTTCATTTTTAGCCCAAAAATGGGGGAGGGGCAAAGGTGGGTCTAACACTACCTTATATAAGATAAATTATATCGTGTGTCCTTTCTATCATGTTATTTATGGAACCAACTAATAAAATTTATTTATTTTATTAAATTTTTTTATGTCATATTTTTACCAAGTAAATCTTCACTTTGTGAAAACTGTACTATTTTTAAATTTGATTTAAAGTAAATATGAGTGAGATTCACTTGGTAAAAAGATGACATGAAAAAATTAATGAAATTGATGAAATTATTGTTTGGTTTCATAGACGACGTTGTGGGAAGAACCCATGATATAATTTCTCCTTATATTGAGAGTTCTTCACTAGTATTTAAATAAAGTCTTAAATATAAAAATTCTTTTAACCGTTAACCGACTGAAAAAAATCAACTGTCATCCGATTAAACAAGTTAATTCAGTTCGGCCAGTTAATTCAATTTTAAACGAACAGTGAACCTATAATATTGTTAATTCAATTTAAAGTGGGAAACAATATGGTCACCAAATACCAATCATCCCATATATAAAACGAAAATAATTTGACTTTTCTTTTAAGATTCAAGTCCACCTATAATTATCTAATTAAACATATATTAAAAAATTAATCATGTCGTTACATTAAGCAAACTATATTATTTTTATATACATTATAAATACTACGTCATATATTTTATATTCAAAATCATATTTTGAATTTTCTAACATTTAAAGAAATCTAAACTTGGTCGATTAAGTATATATCAATTAGCGTTATTGCAAGTACAATATATAAGAGGACGTAAAATTAAACATGCGTAAGCATTTAATATCTTCTAATTTATGAGTAAAAAAGAATTCGAATTATTAAAAAAATAAATCTAAAAGTATATTCCAATTAATTTTAAACATAGAAACCCCACGATTTATGGTAGATTCGTTTCACTTTTGCATTTGCCATCTATTAACCTCGCTTACCGTATTCCAAATATTATAAGTTATATATTTTCTTCACTTTCCTATAGTAAAGGGCACAAATTAGCTTGTTTATTAGCCAATTCAAAAGCACAATGATGATGCCAGTAATTAATGTTTGTTGGATCGAATGATAAGAAATTTGATATTTTCAAATAAAATTTAAATATTATAAAATATTAAAATAATACAAAAAGAATTTTATCTTTTATTTAAAAGTTTGATCCATTTCGACTCTAAATATAATCAAAATTCTTATGATTATTTAAATATGAAAATATAAAAAAATACCAACTAAAATTTTATATTTAGTACGTTAACTATGCACGCGTTTCTATTTTGGTACCTCAACTATTATATTTTAGTAAAATGATACATGTCGTTACGTTTATGTTCTGTTTTGGTACCTCTGCCGTTTAAAATTAACGGAAATGGTAACGTGCATTGGGTTAATAATAGTTCTAGTCTAAAAATTTATACAACCTATCAATTTAGTATAAAATTCTATCAATTTAAACATTATTTTAATTTTTAAATTAAAATTGTAAATTTCTCATTTTCTACTTCTTCAACTCGAATACTATTTTGGGTTTTGGTTTAAAAAACACATTAAGGACAATCAAAACTCTATGATTTGCGAATCAATGTGGGCTAATGCGAGGTCAATTAGAAGACCCAAACCCCACGATCGCGATACCGACGAGAATACGAAGAGGTGGGAAATGGATGAGACAAAATTTTATCGAAATTAAGATGATATTTTACCCACAAAATTAAGACGATGTTTTAAATTGATTAATTTTGGACTAAATTTATAATATATATATATATATGTGTGTGTTTTAGACTAAAATTGTAATTATAACAAGCCACGTCATCACCTCCGTTAGTTTTTAATGACCGGGTACCAAGCAGAACTAAAACGTATTATTAGGTTTCTAAATTAAAACATAAATAAATAAAATATCTACTCTTCCAATACAGATCCCTAAAGTTAAGCCTCAAAATAATAAAAGTAATAATAATAAGTTTCTAAATTGATTTATTTATTAGATAAAACTTTGGAGGGCTGACGTGTGATCTTATCGGACAAAATGACAGACATTTCAAAGCTGTATAAAGCAGAGCAGACAGCGTTAAAGGATAGTTCGACACGTGGAAGACAACGATTGGATTGTGGATTTCACGCGCATAGAAAAGGAGTGGGACTAGTTGGAGAAGGAAGAAAAGTAAAGTACATATATTTGTTTTTCCAGTTTGAGGACATGAAACATTCCAAATGACAGGGAAGGACTTTACCCCTTGTTTTTAGTGTATAATATTTTCAGTTGAGGAGACAAAACATTCCAATTGACAAGGAAGGACCTGTCCCTATTTTACTATAAAACCCCCTAACATTGCAACATCACCAACACCACCACTTCTTGAGCTCTCCCGTAGGTTCAATTTTTGCTTTTCAGACAGCAATTTTTCTTGTCTCTTTTTTCCCCCAACATTTTCTCGGAGGGAAAATGACTATCCTCATCGAAAAGCCTGAGCTAGGTACCATTCGTTGTTTCTTTTCTCTCTTTTTTTCATGGAATTTGCTGTAAAAAATGAGTTTGGAAAATAATCACTATTTTTTTTTTTATGTTCTAACAGTTTCTCAAGCAGATTTCCAGAATCTTGTTGAGAAAACCACGGAATTGGTGTTGGACGGCGGGTTTCCGGTGCCGAAATCCTTGTCCGGAGATGGATTTCTGGCACCGGAGATCAATTCATTCGGCAACTCCTTTAGGGATTACAATGCAGAAAGTGAAAGGCAAAAGAGCGTGGAGGAATTCTACAGACAGCAACATATTAACCAGACATATGATTTTGTAAGCCAAAAAACATTAAACATGTTAGAATATAATTTTTTTTTTTTTAATCAGCGGTATACGGATTAATCTGTATTGAATACTGTGTAACTTTCTCAACCTGGTTTATTACATTCACAACCTCAGGTACAAAAGATGAGGGAGAATATTCGAAGCTGAACCGAATGGAAATGAGCATATGGGAATGCTGTGAATTGTTGAACGAGGTGGTTGACGATAGCGACCCTGATTTGGATGAACCTCAAATCCAGCACTTGCTGCAATCCGACCATTCCGCCGTAGCGAGGCTTCGTGGCCGATGACCGACGCGAGCTCGAGTGTGGGGAGCGGCGCTGTTCTGGCCATCGGTTGAGAGAGGGAAGGCTGAGAGACTTTCAAGTAATTAGGGTTTTTTGTTTAATAAACTGTTTCGAATCAAAAATAATACCAATATATATTTTGAATACAACTCTCAAAACGACGCCGTATTAGCGAGCCCGACCCATGGTGACCCGTTAACCCGGGGTTGATCCACGTTTTTGTTTAGTGGGTAAATTACTGAAGTGGTCCCCTAATTTTCAACCCGTATTCATCTCTGTATATGGTCTATTTACACTTTTGGTCCTTCTTGTTTTTCTGCGCTTCAAATATCGTCCCTTTTTTAATCGTTTTTAGCTTTTAATTTTCGTTTTCATTCAACATGGTCACTACAGTTTAATGTTTATTTTCCAGCATGCTATTTTCGTTATTTTATGTTTATTTCTTCAAGTTTTACATTTGTTTCATTGTAGTCCTTGCTTTCATATTATTTCATGCCATCTAATTTAACTTTCATGCATCTCAGTCCTTGATGTTTAAGTTTACGTGGTATCATGCATGTCATGTAAATATTATATTGACATCTTAATGTGTTTAAGCATGTTAGAATTAATTATTTTAGTTTTGGAAGCTCGTTTTTTTCGTTCATGTTTTGTTATTCATGTAGTTTATTATTATCTTTTATAATATTATAATATTTATGTGTTTACGCCATGTCAATATAAACGTTAATATTTGTTTTCTAAAGTTGCATTTCGAATATAAACTGTCAATGTGGTGCCCTTTTATCCGAGCGTAAACGGGGCCAGTATCAGGTGTAGTGATAGTGGTTGGGCGTTTACTCTCGGATAACGGGGCCTTTAAAATTTATTCGCACATATAACCAAATTTTAATTTAATCGTCACTTTAATCCGGAAAGTCTAATATTAATAAAGCGGTAATTATTAAAGTACCAATTTTGGGCGGTGTGGGGGTGCTAATCATTCCCCATCCATAACCGACTCCCGAACCCATCAATTTTAAATCTCTAGTTTTTACGGTGTCCGGCCTACCTAAGTGGCCGGTGGCGACTCCAGTATTAAATAAAACACGGTTTCTTCTAAAATCCCACGCAGAAGAAAATATTTTCAAATAAAACAAAAATAAAAAAAACACTTTATTTTTTAGCGCGGAAAACATCGCTACAGATGGCGACTCCGCTGGGGACATTTTTGTTTTTCAAAAACAAATGAGAGTCGAGCTTTTTTCAAATAACTACCGCTTTATTAATATCGGAAATTTCGGATTAAAGTGACTATTAAACTAATATTCGGTTATAATTGCGCATTTATTTTAACGCATTTAAAATATGGCATATAAACCTATTTTTTTAAGTGGGGGGAAAATGCTAATGCTTTCGTGGAGATATCGTTCTCCCGTGTAGGCCTAGCAAGTACCTTCGGGGCTCGAGTACCTTATGCTTTCGTAAGGATATCGTTCCTTCGTGCAGGCATAAGCGAATGGGTCCTCCTAATTTGAACCCGGTTGAAAGGAGCCTATAATGGGTGATGACCGGGGGCCTTGCTACTCTTAGTAGAGGACAACAAGAACAATTCGGGTACCTCTTAGCACCAAAACTGCATATAGTGAGCCGTAGGAGCCAACCCTTTAGAGCCATGTGAAACTCTGCCCGACTAGTGGTCACCCTATTTAGGCTCTAGTGCCTTATTTCTTATTTATGTACAGTTTTTTTATATATTACTCTATTTATCATTTGTTTTGGTAATAACTCGTTTCATTTTTATTTTATTCTCATCGCATCGATTTCATCTGCAGCACTGCACAACATCATCACAATCTTAATTTTGCATTGCATTCACATAAATTATTTTGCATTTAAGACACATTTTGCATATAGATGCATCAATTTTAAAATCGGTCCTCCGGATGTCCCGCGTCATTAATACCAAAGAAAGCAAAGTCGGCCAACTCAGCACCATTACCAAACCTCCACAAGAACTCAGTTTGAGGGCATCTCTCGACAAGTGCCAAATTCCAACATTCACCCTTCACTTTTCATCACCGAAATTAACCCACCACCTTTCATCCTTCAGAAATCATTCACGCTTACCATTTCCAGCCGAAAACACAATAAAGTTTTTTCCATCCCCACTACCATCGCTACCCATCGACCAAAATACTCGAACAGAGAACCCCTCATTTCACTGCCCGAACCCTTATGTTTGAGTCCTTTTGAACTCTCGACTTACCATCACCGAAAACCAAGCTCTTCAACTCTACCATTCTACCCAAAGCCATTCAAAAAAATCGAAAGCCGAGCAAACCTTTGCTACCATTCTTTTGGAATCATACCTCCACATCTTTTACAAACATTTGCCTCTAACAAGGTCCAGTCCGGGGGCATTCTTTGCCAAGGACCAACCTTTATTACCGAGTCAAACTCTTGCATCCTTAACCACACTCTGCAAAACTGCACTTAATCCCAAATAATATTAATAATGAGCTGCCATGAACCAAAGACACAATTTATGAACCCAACTTA